>OZ057407.1:2743957-2928552 GCA_964056735.1 Allodiplogaster pararmata
TTCTCGAAATCAATTATGTATTGCTGGTAGTTATACTCTCGTCGTTTAATCGGAATCACTGCTGGTTTCGGTTTATTAGGTTTCATTCTTACAACACTTAAAACAAATTATGTGTTAATATGTAGAAAGACACGTTTGACGTTACTGACTGACAAGTCCTATGATTTGATGCATATGATGTGTCCTATGCCTGAATATGGCACGTATTCTTTAAAAGTGCTATCTAAATTAAGAAAGAAAGTGCTTCTTTTTGTTTCGGAAAGAGGAGGTTTCAGAAGAGGAGGTTTCGGAACAACTTTCACAAAGACAATATCATTTGAATCGGAAGACACAAAATGTGATACGTGGACAATCTTAGTAACATATGTTCCAATACGCGTATTCCTAGTCGCTTTTTAATGCAATGTCTAAGAAGGGTGTAATTTGATACACATAATACACGTGTAATTTGAATAAAATATACAATGATTAAAAGAAAATGAAAATTCAGAAGAGAGTTGCCAACAGAATTATCTATCGGATCAAGTTACATAGAGCTGATGAAAAAATGTTCTACGCTGATCTACGATGAGTTGAGCATACGCATTCCTTTTGAAAACCGAGGCGATTGTGAATAGTCAGTACGGGAATTACATAACCAAATTTCACGTTCTTGCTTCCTTGTAAAATATAGTATAAGAGCTAAGATTTAGTTGACAGTGGACTTCAAAACACATTAAACCTTATATGCTCAATGAAAAAATTTAAAAAAAATACCAGTATGAGTCCTGAGATGCTTAGTGAGTGTTGAGCTGTCCGTGAAGGCCTTATCACAATGAGGACAGTTGTAAGGGCGCTCCCCGCTATGAGTTCTGCAATGGTTCTTTGGCTCTTATTGAGACCTAGGTATGTTCCAGCGTCATACAGAGCAGAGTTGGATCTGGTCGTCTGCTGTCTTTCAGTGCTATCTTATCTCTCCTGCTGCTCTGCTTGCCTGCTGTCACTTCACGCTAGAGACTTTCTGCTTTTTTTCTTAGCCACCATCGTTCTCAAACATTTGTGCAAGTCAGCTGAACAATTAACTCAGAATTGAATGCTTTCCGAGTAATTTTGATTGTTTTTCGGCTTACATTAGGGTTAATGTGAGTCCTAATTTAACTAAGAGTCATTAAAAGATCCGGATATTAGGATTTTTTCTTACCGCATCGTGCTCATAACAAATTAAATTAATCTATTATGTGCACGATGTGAGACAAAATTAGTTTGAAAGGTGCATAGAAACCTGGCCTCTTGTTCCTACCAGGAACGAGAGCGCTACCAAATAAAAAATACTTTAACCTTTTACAAAAAATTTTTAAACCTACTGAATTTCTTCCAATCTTCTTGTGGTGCTTAAAGTATCATCAGTTTTACAAATGAGAAGAAAAAATAGCAGTTAGATGAGAGTCAAGTTTTTGGTTGAGTGCGAGTATGAATTTCAGTGAGGAGCGATTGAATATAAACATCAAATGTATATAATCAAACAAAATATTTATTTAAAAAACCATCAACAAAAAACTGCAAAAAAAATTTTCAATTAAGTTTAAGCCTAGAAAAAGTTCCAAGGCGATCGATTTGATCAACACAAATAATACGTGAATGGAAGATAAATTAAAACATAGGCAAAAAATGTCAAGCTAACCTTTTGTGGGTAACCAAAGAAGAACTTTGAGAGAAGGGGCGTCGGCACACGGGGCAGCGGAAGGGTTTTTCCCCTGCAGTATATCATATTGTGCCCCCTAGATTTACAGGCTTCTGTTGTTTGTATGTATATCATCCAGTAGTCCCGAGGTCCTAAGGTACAAAATGAAATCTTACTCTTTCATAAACTCTCTCGCTCTCTCTTACTCTTTCTCTCTAACTCTTTCTCTCTCTCGCTCTTTCTCTCTGTATCTCTCTCTCTCTCTCTCTCTCTCTCTCTCTCTCTCTCTCTCTCTCTCTCTCTCTCTCTCTCTCTCTCTCTCTTGGTTCGTACATTCATCGCTCGTGCCGCTATTCGACCTACCACCGCCTAACCAGTTCATATATACATACATATAGAGAATCCTGACGATAACTTCTCGCAGTCAAACTAAAAAACTGTTTTGTTATATCTGGGAACGAATCAGTAGTTACACTTCACTCAAATTCTCATACTTATTTTTTTTCAAATGAGAAGAATATTTCAGACCAGTATGGACGCGGCGATGCGCTGTGAGATTTGCTGCCTGAGAGAAGGACTTGCCGCACAACTCAAACTAATTTTTCTCCATTCATAAATTATAAAATATATTTTTTTTAATTGATTAAATGAGTTTTACATGTGTGTATATTATTGTTGACGAATGTGAGAATTAATCATTCATGAACAGGCACGGATTAGAAAAACACCCCCCCTAAGCCGATTTACCTGACAGGTGAAAGGTTTGTGTATTGAGGAAGCTGGTAATAGGCGCGTGCGGGGAATCTTGCGAACTTTCTTCTCGAGGAGGTCATTTCTTAAAAATAAGAAAAGGTTACATCAGCCTGTGCTTGAGAACATATTTGATATTGAAACACAATGACACCTTAGAACAAAACAACTACAAGTGGAAAGAACGGAAACAATTATCCGTTCTTCTATTGACTTGGAAGCCTCAAAAAAATTGAAGCCTCAAAACCGAGTATTCAATGTGAAAGAAATATACTTGTATTCCGGCCATTCTAGCTGCTCTGTTGGGCTCTGCAGTGGAGGCGTCGAGACTCGAAGGGTCGGGGGCACGACTTCCAAACTGTGACGTTCTCCTTGGAGCGGTGGCTGCAGTTCCTCGATCTGCAGCATTCTTGACTTTTCAATAACATGTGCTTCTCATTCACAAAATGAAGGACGATTGGTAACGCGGTCACTTCTGGACAGAGATGGTTGGGTTCTAACACATTCGGTGGACTAGCTATCTTCGGAGCTACTATGTATATCAATTTTCTTTTCAAAGAGGCGTCACTGCCTTGGAACTGTGATTCTAATAGTTCTCTGACGTCTTGTTTGTGTTTTGTCGTCAGAATCTATAACTTTGTTAACTTGTCATTCGCGAAATTTCAAGAAAGATTTACGATACTTTTTAAAATGACATTCTATTTATTTATACACTTTATAATCAATTTCATAGACATAAAGCCTCATAGTTCAGAGAATTTAACCGCGAATGACATGTCTAGACAAAAAAGTCTTAATTTCAAAAAAAATTTGAGCAGCTTGTTAAGCCGGAAATTTTGGGTATTCTTAGTAAAACCTTGGTTGTACTACCCAATAAAAAACCTTTGGGTTCTGTAGCAACTGCGGCTGCCAGTCGCTGTTCGTCGGCCAGCAGCCATTGCTGTTCACGACGGTGGACGACCAGTCCGGAGAGAAGGGGCATGCGGTTGCGGATGATTGCGCGGGCGGAGGCACCAGAGAGCGAATTCCGTACGAGAGTGGGCTTAAAAACTAAGTGACTCAAACCTTATTAAGAACTAATTGACTTAAACCTTAGTAATAACTAAATGACTTAAACCTTATTAAGAACTAAATGACTTCAACCTTATTAATAACCAAGTGACTTAAACCTTATTAAGAACTAAGTGACTTAAACCTCATTAAGAACTAAAAGACCTTTTAATTAAAAAAGTGGTCACCTCTTGAGCAAATGAAGAGACGTCAATTGAAGGATAAAAGACATTAATAAAGTTTTGAATATACCATGTTTAGCCTTTTCGTTAGAGCACGAATAAACTAACAATATTTGAATGGTTCGTAAGCGACTAAGCTTCTACTTCTACTTCAATCGAGTACACAATGTCATCAATGAATTAGAAATGTCCACTGTTGTATCTGTACAAAGGTTTTTTCTTTGAATCTTTCAAACTACGAAGATTTGGAATGAATTTTAATTCTAAATTGGTTTCTACAGCTATTTTATCCGATGATATCTACTATAATTGCAAGGTTTCGTAAAGCCGCGAGAGAATCACATCTGGGCGGAAACTTGCAGGAAAACCTAGGTTGAAAGAACTGCGAATCCCGGTTGACCTGCGAATTCTGGGTTAACCCGCGAGAGTCTTCTTCAAATTGAGTTGATTGCAGAAGAGATTATCTCTGTGGTGGGCTCTTTGGCCCCTCGACCTGTGTCAACTATCAGATTTTCCAACTTTTGAAGTTATTCTTACCGTAGTTCTTGAGGAAACGGCTCGAGATAGAAGTTGTCCGCGTGGAGAGGCAGTGGAGGAACTTGAAGTTGTCCAACAGAATGAATGGGTGGATTAGGGTATATCTGTGAGTGGAGGTGTGGTTGAAAGGAGTGTAGATAGCCTGAGGGGTCATACAGATTGTGAGAGTTCGGCGTGCAACTGCTTGCATTGTACGCCATAGAAGTGAGGGATACGGGGAGGAGGAAGGGGCAATACTGTTTCTCACATAACACACTCATTTCTGCTTTACAGATCTACTTTTGACTATCTCTTTCTATCTCTTACTTACAGTATGTTTCTCTTTTCCGTTCTGCCCTTTCTCTATCATCTAATTTTCTCCAAAGTGTTGTTTTTTGCCTCAAACATTCTGTTCCAACAAACTTTCTTCATATGGAGAAAAGCGAGGTAAGTTGAGAGATTACCATATGAAGAATGAAACAGACATGCGCACCTGGCTTCTGGGGCTTCTTAATTTTTTTTTTGCTCTCTGAGGCAAAAAGGCTTCTGAGGCTTCTTAATCCCCTAATAGACTGAGTTCATCTCTCTTCCTACTGAATCTCTCCCTATTGCTCCCCCCTTATCTCTTTCTCTCTCTCCCTCTTTCTCTCTCTGTTTCTTTCTTTCCCTCTCTTCCTATCTCTCCTTCTTTCGTTTTTTCTCCATCTCTTTTTTCTTTCCTCTCACTCATCACAAGTGAGCTCTACTTTACTTTCTCTCTAACACTATTTCTCTCTTTTCTCTCCTTCTCTGCTGTCTATGCTAGCACCCTTCATTAAAGAGTTAAGGTAGGAAAATCTGGAAGGAAAAGATATTAATTTCGCTTATAATATCCGCTAGACATATCTTCTTCATTTTCTTCTCGAGGTTTTTGAAGGAATAGGGGAAGGTGTAGGCAAAGTGAGCATTACCGTGTATCTGTGTACAGTAGGGAACAGCAGATGCAGGTGGCTAAGAGTGAAGGGGATAGTAGTATAAAAGGAGGAACTGAGAGAATGGACGAAGGAGTAGAGTGAAACGCATATCGAAATAAATATTGATAAGGGGAGTTGAAGAGGTAAAGGAAGATAGAGAGAGGGAGGAAGAGAGAAAAATAAATAAAACTGCAAGACTGAGATAAAAAGATGAAGAGAGAAGAGAGAGTGTAAAATAGAGAGACAAAGAGAGCAGAGAAAGAATCTAAGAGAAGAGAGAGTGTAAAATAGAGAGACAAAGAGGGCAGAGAAAGAATCTAAGAGAATAGAGAGTGTAAAATAGAGAGACAAAGAGGGCAGAGAAAGAATCTAAGAGAAGAGAGAGTGTAAAATAGAGAGACAAAGAGGGCAGAGAAAGAATCTAAGAGAATAGAGAGTGTAAAATAGAGAGACAAAGAGGGCAGAGAAAGAATCTAAGAGAAGAGAGAGTGTAAAATAGAGAGACAAAGAGGGCTGAGAAAGAATCTAAGAGAAGAGAGAGTGTAAAATAGAGAGACAAAGAGGGCTGAGAAAGAATCTAAAAGTTTCATAAAGAAAAGCATATCAATATAATAGAATAAAAATGATATATTTACGGCTAATGGAGCGTTATAATTCAACTTTTCACTTTGCAAAGTAATTTTCTGCAAAGTGATCCCGTTGAACGCTCCAATGTCTCACCACGAATTACCGTGAAAAGAAAAATGGACTACGGTATTACTTTTATAATAACGTTTACTGTTGACGTAATTTTTATGAATTTTACAGAAAAATCGTCGCTTTGTCTTAAAATGCATGTGTTCTTTCTTTTTACCATAGTCCATTTTTCTTTTCACGGTAATTCGTGGTGAGACATTGGAGCGTTCAACGGGATCACTTTGCAGAAAATTACTTTGCAAAGTGAAATGTTGAATTATAACGCTCCATAAGAGTGACATTGAATGAAACACAACATCGTTTTAATGGCGAGTTTCTATTTACAAAGCAGCTCATCGGAGATAAACTGAAACGGTATTGTTTACCTGTTAAACGTCGTGAATCGGGTGCTGGTGTGAACAATATGTATATATTTTTCTGAAATAGTTGCTTTGACGTCAGACGTTCTCCAAAACTGAGTTCTAAGTTTTCCCTGCGATTTGCTTTATTACCAATAGGTGGCTTCATCCAAGTCTTGTATCTATCTATACATCTGTTCGCTGATGAAATTGAAGTTATTTCTTCTGTTGAACTCAACTTCCATCATCGGCCGCTCTGGATTTCCCAATTTACTGATAAGGCTCGCCATCGGCGGTTGCGAGTAGCAAACGCAGTTCCTTACACAAGATGAAATGGAAATCGCAACCCTCAACTCCTTCAGGAACACTGATCAAAGAAGAGTGTAATTAGAAGCAGCAGGATGACCAACCCGTGATGTTGTCAAATTTCGGAGTGTTTGTTTATAATTGAATCTCAAGAGACGCCTATACTTACAATCCACCACCAAAAATTATGATAAAACGGGTTCTCTAACGAGTTTCGGAAGAAATGTCAAAAAATTTGAAGGGAAAATTTTACTTTAGCCCCCGCACGGGACAAAATGCACTGCAAAAGTTTCATTAAACTTTATTCCCCACCTTTCTGAAACTGGGCGTTGTAAGATGCTGTATCGCCAAATAGTGAGTTGTTCCATGCTTCGATGGACTACTTTTTCGTTAATTGTGTTTTAATTGTACTGTTTTCTATGAAATGATTGCTTAGGCTCAGGCATGGAAGAGACTAAAATTCCAAATTTTCTATCGGAAAAGCGGTGCTGTGGGGTGCAAAGTTATAAAGGTCCGGTTATGTATATTGACTCCCATTTGGAAATTATAAAGGTCCGACTATGACCCATAGTGGGGAACTAAAGTAAATTTTCAATTTTTTTAAACTTTTGGCTCCCTCCGTTTCTACTCTTCACATTTAGCTCTCCTCCATTTTGGTATGTTTTAATACAGGATGTAAAATTCTTGTATCAAGGGGGTGTTTAAGTTCAGGGAAGTAGGATAAGCTAGGATAAGGATAATGAGTATTTCTTTGAATACTGTTTTTTTGTTTTTTTGGATGAATGATGCCCCTTTGTTCTAAATCCTTATGAATGTAAATCTTACAGAGAGAAGGGATACTAGGCCTAGTTGATTGTTTCTCGTCTGACTACTTGCCATATTATTAAACGAACAACCAAAGCACCGGCGAAAATTTATCGATAAAGAGACTTGCCACCCCTTGTTGAGAGAGTGAAGAATACTGAGAAGATCAAGGGACTCGCCATCCCTAATCGTACCAATACAATGAATACTAAATGTTGGGTTCTTGGAATGAATTGAATCGATTGTTTCTCCTCGTGTGTATGATCTTCTGTTTTCATGGTTCTGTAATTTTCTGTTTTTATTGTTCTGCGTTTTTAATAACGTATAAAGCATATATAAGCTAGGGAGCGAGGGGGAGGAGTTAAAGAAAAAAATTCGCAATCTGAAGAACAAAATCTATTATTCAAAAATCGACTTGTCCATTATTATAAAATCACTGTTACTATTATTATTAAAAAAACAATTGATAATAATATTTAGAACAATAACAGAATAAAAAAATACTCATAATTTTCGTATTACTATAATTATTCTTACTAGCCTCCCATTAGGGGTCGATCGTCACTGTTTTGCTAGCTAAGCCATTTTGTTAGCTTATTCACATGTGAACTTCTGAGCTATGCGGCCTAACCTAAGTCGTGCAATTTGATCTCGCCAAGTGGTAATAATCCTCATTCATTCTCATTTGCTCCTATCACATACTTCATTTTTATCTACAAACTTTCTTTCTCTAATTTTTTTCTATGTATCTCGAAGTTCAAACACTGTTTTTGTGTATCACCTAAGCTCGGCTCAATCGTGTGATGCACGAATCCAAATTGGTAACCTAATCATTCAATTAAAAATAAACTTTCTTTGTTCCGTTCCTTTCTCGAAATTGAGCAATTTGATGTCCTCTTTTTTGCCCCTTTTTTTCTTTTCCTCACGGTCCTCTTTTTTACAATGTTATTAGATACGATAGAGATTCTAGAGGAGATGCTGTTGCTTTGATACTACATGATCATTTAACTTTCGTTAAACAATAATTTTGTGGTACAGGTGAAGTTGTTGCGGTTGATTTGTATTTAGAGAACTCATTCTGTCGTATGATAGTTTGTTAACGCCCTCCAAATTACAACGCTGAACTAACTACTACATTGTGTGATTGGTTATTAGACTTGTAATTTTTTGTAATTCTTGTCCGAACTATGAAAGCTAATAAAGTGATGTACGCTATGCTCCGCTCTATAACTATCAATGACTCGCAAGTACTTGTTAAGTGTTTCAATAAATATGTTCTACCTCATCTAGAAATTGCCTCTTGTCTATGGAATCCGGAAGGATTCTGATCTCCTAGAGGTTTTGAGATATTTTTTCTAGATTTCTCTTTTATCGATGTTTCCTACAGCCGGATTACCCTCTCAGCCTTCCATGTTATAGAGATCGTCTGAATCTAGTTGGCCTGAGCACTTTAGCTGAAAGAAGGGTGATTGCAGATCTTAAAATGGGTTAAACGATCTTCCATCTGTCGCCACACTTATGTATGTATCATTTACAATGTGGGTCACCATAACCTTGCATTGTAAAATGTCGATAAAATAAATAATCATGTATGAAACCTAAAATGAAAATTATAAAACTTTTCTTCGACGATATCAAAAATTACATTAAAAAAAGTCCTTTACTGTGTATAGTGGAATCCGAAGAGATGACTGATCCGAGGTATTTCCAGTGTGTTGTCTTTGGGTCTTTGTCATTCTCTCATTCGTCTCCCTCCCTGCACGGTTGCTCCTCGCACCGTCTCTTCCCTCGTCTGTGAGAGTCCTTTCCCGAGAAGATTTGGCGCTCCGGGATCGTAGCGCCATCATGATCGACAGAAGAATGAGATGGAGGGACTACTTTGTCAAAGCCGTTAGTCCCCAAGTCCCAAGGAAGGCAGAGAACGCTGAGGAGTGGAGTCGTCACATGTCGCAACAGATCCCATAATCGATGATGTTAAATTACCGATGTGGCTTGCTGATATTGATAAAGCGTTTAAATTGAAAAAAAAATTGTCTTTGGGAGTGATTCACCGTTTATGTGTACAGTGCCCTCGGTTTGCTCTCCCACCTCCTGATAATCAGTCTTTTTGAGGTTAAGACGCAAGCCATATCTGGCGAATGCATCGTTCCACTTCTGAGTAAGGTCTTCTAATTCAACACGTGTCGCGCAGAATGTCATCGGCATAAACAAGAGTAGTTGGCGCGGGTGTGAGTATCGGTCGCGAGATCGTGTCCATTACTAGGATTAATAAAAGGGGAAACAGCGCACTTCCTCGGTGTACTCCGACTCTGACATAGAAAGGTTCTGTGACCGCGGTTCTCACCGTACTCTTCGATTCCTTATATGTACATTACCCTGGCCCATCCGATCAACTCTTCTGGAAGGGGTGATCTGGTAGAGGTGATCTCCTAAAGCGTTAGCAATAAGGTCGTGCGGTACTCTGTTGAAGGCCTTCTCTAAGTCGAGATAGGTCAAATGGATTGGAGACCTTTTATCGGTGTGCTTTTCGATATTTGATTAATTATTGTCAATATTTTACTAAATGCTTTTCTCCTTCCATTCAAGTATTAAATTATACTTCTAAATTTATATTTAACCCGTTATTGATTTTGCCAGGTAATCATGGAATTCATCTTTTCCAAGCCTCAAGAAATCGACTGAGAAGGTTAAAGCACTTTCACGAGAAAAGTTATAATTAGAGTTGGTGAGCCTTGGTGAACATTCTTTCATTCGTCTCCCTCCGTAAGCGGTTGCTCCCCGCACCGTCTCTTCCCTCGTCTATGAGAGTCCTTTCCCGAGAAGATTTGGCGCTCCGGGATCGTAGCGCCATGATGAGCGACAGAAGAGGAAGAATAGCACTTCAATCACTACTGCTTGCCTCGATCAACCTCCGCTCAACGCTCAGATCCCATAATCGATGATTTCCCGATGTGGCTTGTTGATCTTGATAAAGCGTTTAAATTGAAAATTGAGCCTTAGCTCTCGTGTTCCGAGAGGGTTTCGCTACCAGGCCCATGTCCGGAATCTCGAAATAGTTGCGTTGTTTCTGGCCGCTTTTTTACTTATTAATGTCTAGGTTGCAACATAAACCATTGGTTGTATAAAATTAATGCTGCACAGTGTTTCTCTCGCGTTTCTTATCCTTTCCGCTTTATGCCAACTCACTGCATCGATAATTGGTTATCGAACTGTGTCAAATATCGGTGTGGAACAGCCTCTTAGTCGAAAACATCAACGAAGAAAGAAGTCAGACTTCCAAGAAGCTTCTTCTGTCTTTGCATCTAGTGTCCATCTGTCTCATTTTTGCTACGTACATATCACTGATACGTACATATCACTTTAAATAGTCAATCCTAATTTGCCCCAGTCCTCCGAAACCCCCTCTCTCTCTTTCTCTCTCTCTCTCTATTTCTCTCTCTCTCTCTCTCTCTCTCTCTCTCTCTCTCTCTCTCTCTCTCTCTCTGAAAAACCACCACTATGTTCTTACTTACACAGTTTTCCATTGTCACTGTTTTTTTCTCTAATTTCTACTTACTGGTTCAAAAATTATTTATGAAATTTCGGTAAACTTGCGAGAAAAAAGCTGTTCCGTAACTGACTTCGCATTTTAAAAAGCGATGTTTCCTACTGTGGGTTTAAAAGTTTTTGCAGAAAACGCTCCCTTTAGTAAGTTCCAACGTGTTTGACTTTGCTCGCCAATTGTGTTATGGCAACTACAGAAGTCGCATCGTCTTCATCTCATGCAATCGCTGAGAATCAGAAACCAATCCTCGACCACATACCCGAAACTCTCAAACGGTTTATAATACCTTTATGTTCATAGTTTTCCGCTTTCCCGTTTCTTGTTTTTTTAAAAACTAACTTATTAACTTCAAGTTCCCGCCTTTGTGCGGTTTAAAGCAATAACAAGCAGTAACCGAAAAATACGGTTTATAGCCATAAAATTTAGAATTTGTGCTGAGTTAAACGCATTGGATTGAGAATCCAGTAGACGATACAATTTGATCTGTGTCTTGCCTTGTTGATGCGTTGTTAAGAAAGGTGAGACTTGGAACATTTCGCTTTATAAAAGCATCGTCAGCGAATGGAATTACCCAAACACAATGGTGAGCACAGCAGAAACATGTATCAAAAAGGATAAGAATAAAAATATTCTATATCACAGCTACTTCTCCTGGCTGTATCACCATTACTTGGTTCGTTATTTCGCTTTGTATTTGTTATCCTTTTTGATACATATTTCTGCTGTGCTCACCATTGTGTTTAGGTGATTCCATTCGCTGACGATGCTTCTATAAAGCGAAACGTTCGAATTTCATCCTACTTCACAACGCATCAACAAGGCAAGACAGATTAAAGTGAATAAAAAGTTACTTATAATGCTCTAAAAAGTTATAGAAAGCGCAAACATATCAGAACCAATCTTGAAAAGTTTTTTCATAGCTTTTACTGTTGATCTAATGAATTGTTTGCTATACACTATAATAATAAAAAAATTTGAAAACATCCCTTTCACTTACCCTCTATATTCCTGTAGGGTCATTTCCTCCTTTTAGAGCTTCTCTCCTGTTAAGGTTTAAAAAAAGGATTTTTGTTTTGTGTTGCCAATGAAGCGAAAGGCTGTTTCAGACTCTCTTTGTTCCTGGTGAAGAGTTTCTTTAGCAAAGAACACTACGTCGTTATGGATTACATCATGAAGTTGGAGTGCGTCAGGGAAGAAGATTTGCGCAATCTACTCAAGTTGGAGCAGAAATATCTACGGCAGGTTCATCTTCGCACCATCTACCATCTTTCATCCTTCGAATCACCAAATTATTATCATTATTAATTTTTTTAAACTATTTTTATTATCATTTTCACTAAAAACTTTGGGTTGCGAAGTCTTATAGGACCAAATTACGTAGTTTCGCTCTAACTTCATAGAATAATTGCGTTTGTTGAAAGAACTGTGTGATTGTAGTCGCAAACATTATCCAAACTCATGAGGGTTTGATAGTTGAGCACTGTTTGCGTTTTTGGCGCCCCCCCCTACCAGAGGTTCCAGGGGTCATACGTCCCCCCCTACCAGAGGTTCCAGGGGTCATACGTCCCCCCCTATCAGAGGTTCCAGGGGTCATACGCCCCCCCTACCAGAGGTTCCAGGGGTCATACGTCTGATTTATTAACATTTACAAAAAATTATTTTGACAGAAAAATTTTTTAACATAAAAAACGCTTAGACTTAGAAAAATTTTACGCTAACGAGGCCGTACGGCTTAAGCTACGCTAACGAGACCGTGTCAAAAAAGGCCACTCTCATGTGACCCATGAAACCTCTGGTAGGGGGGAGAACAGTGCCGATAGTTGAATCCTACCGGTTTCAGGTGGGCTTCTATTACGTGCTTTGGAAAATTCCTTTGAGTGGGAAAGTAAGATCTAATTGTTTCTTTATTGTTCTCCTCTACTTTCTGCAAATGCGTATTCTCAAGTTGATTTTTTTCGTACACTCAAATTCTTGATTACAGCTGTTGCTACAATTGCGTCAAGACAAGTTAGTGAAGGAACGCACTGGTCAAGAGGAGTTGGAAGGGAAGAAGCGGAATATCAGCTACTATTTCACCAACTACCGGGCCATTGTCAACGTCGCCAAGTACAAAGTCGACCACATGAGGTACGCATCTTTGGCTGTTCTTCCTTACATTCGTCTACACGCGCGTTCAATTAAAAACTAAGTAGGAGAAAATGAAAGCTTCATAGGAAGATGCTCACAATGAGTTTGTGCGAGAGAAATAGAAATTTCTACAAGGACAGATGATGAGCTTAATTATTATTTTCGGCCAGATAATAGATTTGTACATAGATTTAGCCCGCACTGCGAATTGTAGGAACAATATATTTAGATATCAATGATTAAATTTTTAACAATTATTATCATTAGTTATTACCATCAGCTCCCTCCCTCTATTTTGGCAAGTTTTCCGAGACAAGACATAATGATAATGTTTTCTACTATGTAATAAGCTAAAAGTAACGTGTTCGACTCCAACCTCAGACAGATACACCCAAATTAAGGGTGTTGAGAAATGTTGGTAGTGCTCTGGCACGAATCAGAATCTCCCTACTGCTGCGAATCTGAATCTCCCTAACTAGCAGTGACCCAGCGCGCAGCCACTTGTTCTACCGGGTTGGTCTATCCGGCGGGTCTATGACTGAAGTGCCGGACTCACAAGCACCGCTAGTGTTTTCGTTACCAAAATAGTTTCATTAACAAGCGCTAACTCATTTGCGCTAAGCCACATGGGCCGCCCCCACAACCGCTTCAACTGGTAGCGCCCCAACCATTCGCGCCATACCATAAGCACCGACACCTATTAGTGCCATCACCATAAGCGTGACATCGACTCTATATTCACAATATTCAATTTTTCTCAATTCAATTCATTTATTCCATGCAAGAACAACAACTTGTAATACAATTATGAATGGTAGTTCCAATTAGCATGGACGCGTAGGATAGGGAGAAAAAAAATCATTCATTCAAAAGTGCTGAATGGCATTCAACTAATCCAAATATCATCTATCAGTTGTGTATTTGGTGCAAATAGTGCATTTCACAAACACGCTTGCATGCTTGTCAAAAATTGCTGAATCTTAGCATGAAAAAATTTTAAATGATCAAATGTGATGAAAGTTGTGAGCAGAAGTGTCATGAGCACTTTATCTGTTGTGTATGAGGTGCATTTCCCAAACACGCTTCACGCTCTCAGGAAGTTGCTCAAAAAAGACCTTAAACGCGGCGCACTACACACGCAACGCAGCACGGCGCATTACACACGGAACGAGGCCCACGGAAAGCGTATGCGCGTGTTTGTGAATGAAGCCTGCTTTGAAGTGTGCGTACCGGCCCCCTCCTGTATAAGGGCTCGGCTCAGTGCTACGCAGAGCGTGCCTTAAGAATGCATTTCCGCTCACTTTGAGAACAAATTCAAACTATCCTTTCTTGATCGTAAATGTTTATTTGATGGAATTGTACGTGTGTAATGAAAATTAAGTCAGGGTTCTTTTGCTGAATCGCTGACTGATCGTACTGATCGTATAAACATCTTGTTTGTTTTACCTGTGAAAACCACGCTTGTGAAGTACCTGAGCGGTTCTTGGGTAGCGTGTATTACCAGACTGTCTAGATTGCCTTTTGTGCACGATTTCCTGCACGACAGTTGTATTGAAAACATTCGACCGTAACATACTGTAGCGATTAAAATTCATTTACTTTAACCAGATTCAATTTCCCGGAAAATTTTTTGGATAAATATTTGACCAAATTTGATTCCACGTAATTATTGTTGGATGAAATTTGCAAGTCTGTAAAACCAGCTAAAATGGTGTGACGTTAATGGCATTTCGCTTATGGTTATGGCGCTAATAGGGGTTGTTCTTGTTGTAGATTGCCCGCCGTAGGTCTCCGGCTGGGTAGACGAGGTCTTCTTTGACATGGCTCAGAAAACAACAACCTTACTTACATCATTTATCTAATTACATTATTTCTCTTTCTCTCTCGGGGTTTATTTGGTTGTTTTTTTTTTGAGAGAGAAAGGAATCACTGGTTTAAGAACTTAACAACAGACGTCGGGCTATTCCACAAATCTATACTTCTTAAAAGTGTGTGGTCACAGCGACACGAGAATAAATGACTAGTTGTATGTGGCTCTTCTAAACATTTTGGGCAAAGAGGTGATTGGGCAGCTCCTATTCTGTGTAGGTAGCTGTTAAGGGAACTTGCATAGCCACTACGTAGTTGCGATAATGTTATTTGTTGTTCCCTGGGAAGTTGATTCGTTTATTTATGGATTCTGGGAGGTTTCTTACCTAGAACTGGGTTAGGGGAACAGGAGCTAATGAAATTTCTAACAGTCTCAGTATGTATTCTTTTCAGTGCGGCTTTCTGATCACTGTCTACTAACATCATTTCTAAGTCCTTGGCATGTTTACGAATAGTTCTAGGTGGTTTGGGTTCCATGCATCGACGATGGGAGGGGTGGTTTGGGAGGAGTCTTGCTCTTGCAACGAATTGCTTAGTAAGCATCGTGTTGTGCTCCTTTATGGGTAACATTTCGCTTTCTAGAGCTAAGTTCTCTGTGCCGGCCATTGCTAGGTTTCCTGTTGCTATCCGTATTGCTTTATTTTGGTTTGCCTGTAGTTTTTTCCAGTTCGTCTCGGCCAATTGAGGGGAGTAAATTGGTGCGGCGTAGTTGAGAACGGATCTGGTCATTGTTTTGTAGGTTGCAAGAAGGGTGTTTTTCTGTTGGCCCCATGTTCTTCCTCCGAGGGCACGTAGTATATTCAGTCTTTTGGCCGTTCTCTGTTTAAGGTATTCTACATGTTGTCGGAAGGTGCCGAGTTGGTCTAAGACGACACCGAGTATTTTGGGTGTTTTAGTTGTCGGCAAAAGGGTTCCATGGATTTCTACCTTGGGTTCTTTTTTACATTCGCCTGTATGGGTTGTGAAAAGAGTGACCGTAGTCTTTTCCTTGGATATGATCAATTTTCGTTGTTCCAATTCTTCTACGAGTTTCGGTAGGAAGTGGTTGATCTGATCTTCACAGGTTTCAATACAGGGGCTTGAGGAGAGAATTGATATGTCGTCGGCGTAGGCTGTCATCTGCGTGTTTCCTGTGGGTTGCGGGAGGTTGTTTATGTAGAGATTGAATAAGAGGGGGCTGAGCACTGCTCCTTGTGGGACACCAGATCTGCATGTGAGACGTCGACTGCTTTTTCCTTGGAAATCTACCTTGATTGTACGGCCTCTTAGGTAGCTGGACATCCATCGGACGATGGCTCTTGGCATATTCGTTTCAGTGAGTTTCTTGCAGAGAAGGGATATGTTCACTAAGTCATATGCTGCAGTGAGGTCAAGGGCGACCATGAGAGTGCGGTCCGGGGGTGGTTTCCGATTGAAGCCGTTTGTTATTTTCCCGGTTATTTCCAGGAGTGCGGTAGTGGTCGAGTGCTCTTTGCGGAATCCATGTGGCCAGTCAGCGATTTGAAAGCCTTCCGCCAGGAATGGTAATAAGACCCGTTCGAATGTCTTGGCTATAGGTGATAATATTGATATTGGTCTATAGCCGTTCAGGTTGCTCGAGTCCTTTCCTGGTTTAGGTAACATTATCACTCTTGCATCTTTCCATCTGGACGGGATAATACCGGTTTGCAGCGTGTCATTGAAGAGGATGCAGAGGCACTTTCTGAAGTTTTCTCCGGCCATTTTGAGTAGTAGGGGGCAGATGCCTTCACTGTCTGGGGATTTGAAACCTTTGGTTTTCTTGATGGCTTCTTCGATCTGTGCCAGGGAAATTTGGGGATTGTCTGTCCGTTTGAGGCCTTTTATTAGTCGCGTTGTGCTTCTTGCTGATTTGTCGACCTCTTTAGGGGCTTGTTTGGCTAATTTTATAGCAAAAGCGTTTGAGGCTGATGTTGGGCATAGACTTTTCCCTTCGTGGATGATGGTCAAGTGCGTCGGTTTTATTGATTTGCCGTCGATAGCCTTTATCGTTTTCCAGAGTTTGTTGCCCGGTTCGTTGTGGTTTATTTCAGATATGTACTTTTCCCAAGCCTTCCTCTTTTCGAGGTTGATGCGGAAGGAGATTTCGGCCATTATTGAGGGGAGTGATGGGTCCGTAGGATTGTCCCTTCTCATTTGGTCCCGTTCTGAAATCAGTTTCTTCACATCTTCGCTCAAGTGACGCGTGTATTTTGGCACCTTTCCACGGGGAATGTTGTTTTTCGCCGCTTTGGTCAAGGTGGCGGTCAGGAATTTGTGCATCTGAATTGAGTTGCCGGTGAATGGGAAATCCATGAGAATCTTGTTGATATCCCTTTCGAAGCCCTTCCAGTTCGCTTTGTTATAGTTTGTATAACAACGTGCGTTTGAGATGTTGGATGGCTGTGTTTCGACGTCAATCAGGCATGGGAGGTGGTCAAAGTTCATTCTGTTGATTGTTGACCAGTTGCAGTCGATGGCTATGTCGTTCGAGGCGAAAGTGATGTCTGGTGATGCTTTTTGTCTTGTGGGCATCTTTGAGTTGTTGAGACATACAAGATCGCTGTCGTCAATGAAGTCACATAGTTCATCTCCTCTGCTGTCCTCCGTACCTTCACTCCAAACTTTATTGTGTGCGTTGAAGTCTCCGCCGACAATGAGAGGTTTCTTCTGTGTTAGGAGTCGGCTGAAGTTCGGCGCGTATGAGTTGGGGCAGGACGATCGAGGTGGGATGTATATGTTGCAGATTCTTATGGTTCCTTGGTCAGTTGGCACGTCCACGCTGAGTGTTTCGGCTGTCTGGTCCGTCGCTGGGGAAGTCACGTTAGCATAGCGTATATTCTCTTTGACTAGTTTCGCAAGGCCACCTCCGGAGTTGGAGCGGTCTTTTCTTATGATCGTGTATCCTACGATATTGGGAGATGTAATACTAGCATCCATTTTGGTTTCTTGGATGAGTGCTACGTGGACATTCAACTCATGTAAAAGGTCCTCTAGCTCGGTTAATCGGGCTCTAAGTCCATTAGCGTTCCATTGGATTATCCTCAGGTTAGCTACCGTCTGGGAGGCAGTCTGCTGGATCGGGGCTCTCTCACAAATTCGACATCTCCATTGGGGGTTCCAATCATTAAGATTGTTAAGGTTGGAACAGCGGAAATGTACCCATTTCTCACATTTGCTACAATTAACACAATTCGAAGGCGCGTTAAGAGAGCATACAGAACAAGGCCATCTTGGGCCTGGGTTAGTCTCGATACCAGCGATTTGGAGGAGTATTCGGATCAGAGACGCTGGGTCTTTCTGATCCGTGTTAGAAAAAATGAGGTTTCGGGGGAAGCCGTCCTCGTTGTCCCTTGCGGGAGATTCCATTGGGAAGTTTTGTTTTGGAGGTCCATTGGGTCCGACTCCATGTAGCGTCGTCCACAGTCGCACCGCGTGTAGGTGACCTCCGTCGCGACCCGCTAGGTCGCTAATAGGGGTCGGTGCTTATGGTGATGGCGTCAGCGGCCTGGCTGCTGACGCTTTCTGCAAAATCTACACACGTTTCCGATCCTCGACGGAGAAGGACTAAGAGGAAGATAAAATCTTTGCCGCTAGATCAGGACACGACCTTCTCCCCTGCAGACCTCGATACTGCATTAAGTCCATGAAGAATTCGAATGCCCAGGGCCCGGATGCACCTCAAACGTTCAACGCACTTCAAACATCTGGATAACCAACGGAAGAACTACCTCCTTCTACTCTTGAACTCATCTCATTCCACTGCCACCATCCCTGTCCTATGGAAATCGGCGAAGATTATCCCCCTCCTCAAGATCGGAAAAGACCCTTCCCGTGGAGACTCATACCGTCCCGTTTTGTTCCTATCACTGGCAGCCAAGTTGCTGGAGAGGCTCCTACTCATAGCTCATCAAACTTGTTGAATTTCTCCCTTTCGTCCGCCGAAACCCCAGAAAAAATTTTCATGGTGAAGAAAATATAAAAGTAAATGTTCTTCTGAAAAGAAAAAATCTAAGCGTTTGTCAGTAAACAAAATGTCGAATACTTAGGCCCGTGCTACGCTAATTGAAATATCATTTGACTTCGGAAAACGGAACAAAATTTTTGTTTATTTCTCCCCTCCCCCGTTCCGGTCGCCCGGTCAACCGTCCAAAAAAGAAATTTTCAACACATCCTGGTGAGCTACATATGCTCCTACTCCCCGAACTCAAAGAAGGCCTCTCTTCGGCGACACTCAACACGGGTTCAGGTCCGGCCACAGTACGGTCACCGCGCTAGTCCAACTCACGGAGGACTTGAAGTCAGGATTAAATAAGAACACTCCCCCGATCGCACGGTGTTGACGGCTCAGCCTTTGACAGAGTCCACACTCTGACTCTGCTACGCATGATCGTCGACTCCCGCCTATCCAACAACACCATTCGTCGGATTTCAGCGTTTCCGGAGAAGAGACAAATTCGTGTCTACCATCAACAAGCCCTTTCCAGTGCCAGGACCCTCACGGCCGGAGTTCCTCAAGGATCGGTCCTCTCCCCCCTTCTCTTCGCCCACTATGTCAGCGACCTCTCCACCACTACCCAATGGTTTGCTATGCAGATGAAATCACCATCTGAGCATCCCACCGAATCCCAGGACCTGTGGCTCTATTAGTGAACTAGTACCTAGTATAATTAAATACGGCACTAGACGAGAAGCACCTTCCCGTATCCTCGGAAAACTCCAATTCCATCATCTTGACTCATGATCCCGCTGAATTCAAAGCCACTCTGGACATCAAGTGGGAATCCGACCTCATCCCCACAGTCCAATCGGTTACGATATCGGGTGTCACCATAGACCAAACAATGCGCTTCCACCTCCACGCTGCCGCAACCAAGAAGAAGGCCGCATCCGGTGTCAATGCCCTCAAGGCCCTCGCGGGAACCACGAATTGCCAGAGCAAAGAGGCCCTCCTTCTTTACTACCATGATGATGATTGTTGCCCGTGCGGTTCCTTTGACGTTGAAAGGGGGTTCACGAGCTCTCGGTAAAAGCTCAAGCACACAGTCACACTCACTCACTTCTCTCTTTCTCTCTCTCATTCTTTACTACAAGGCCACGGCCCGCTCCATCATCTCTTACGCCGCTCCAGTATGGACCTCCACGGCTTCGAAGTCAAGCCTGGGAAAGCTACAGACATTCCAGAACACGGCCATCCGTATTGCCACAGCGCGACCCGTAAAGGATGAGGACCTCTTTGCTCTGACGAAACATGATTCCCGCACACCCCTTGACACCCCCCAGTGCATCCCTGTTGTTTTTGTAGATTGCCCGCCGTAGGTCTCCGGCTGGGTAGACGAGGTCTTCTTTGACATGGCTCAGAAAACAATAACCTTACTTAAATAATTTATCTAATTACATTTATTTCTCTTTCTCTCTTGGGTTTTTTTTTTGATCATCCAGTGCATCCCTCAACATCCAGTGCTTTTTTGATCATCCAGTGCATCCCTCAACAAGATCATTAACTACCGCTCACCGAGCATTTCGAAGGACGAATTTTCCTACCCCGATCCACTCGCCGCACCCTATGCCAGCTCAGGTCAGGTCACTGTCACCTTCTGATATCTTATCGGAACCACCTGGACCCCACTAACCAAGACATGTGCCCAGACTGCGTAACGCCTGGCCACGGCACATTTCATCTGTTGTTGTTGTTGTTGTTGTCTTGCCCATAGGTCCTGTCGAGGGGAGTCCTTTTGGGATAGGTTGGTGGTGAGGATCCTTTTGAGTCCGGAGAGATTTTCTCCGTCTACACTCGCACCGCAGTCGGCGATCCTCTTGGCGAGACCCATTCGTTAACCGGAGAAGGGCAAGAGGTTATTTTACTGGCGCCTCGACTCGCCATTGAAAAGTATAGCGGAGTATCGGCTGATGTTTTGTCCGGTGGCATGCCCAGGCCGGTCCGGCATCGCCCTCCTTTGACGAGCTATACTACCCAGTTTTGGTCCGCGGCGGGATTTCTCCCGCTACCCCCCAGCACGAATTGTTCGTAGGGAGGCGTCCCTCTATCCGCCACCTGAGGTCGCGCTCGATTCTGGACTGGATAATCCGGCTCCATCCGTGACAGGCTCTTAAGGCTGTAGAGTCACGAATGGCCACTGTTGCCAGTGTGTTTCGAGACATCTGTTCCATCTGTTCCATTGTTCGATGTCTCGAACATTCCTCGATGTTTCCGCCTTCTGTCACAAAACCATCGAGGCCGCGGAGTTCCTAGGTCTGCCGACCCGGCCTGAACTGGAGCCACCGCTAACGGACGATGCATAGTGTGACAACAACAACAACATGGTGATGGCGCTAATACATGTCGGTGCTTTTGGAATAGCTTTCCAGGTGGAGCGCTTATGGTTTCGGTCTGGCGCCAACGGTCTGGCGCTAATATATAGTAATAGCGCTACCATCTCCGGCGCTTCTTTCATAGACCCCTATCCCGCATCTTAGAAGAGCGCGTACCCTGCCGTAAGATGAAAACTATTGATTATATTCATTTATCTGCGAGGAAGATTGATTACATTTATGTATCTTATAGTATAGAGTTTTCATGAGCTTTTTTTGAATAGTTAGTGATGGAGCATTTCGTAGTTGGTATTGGGTGAAGAATGAAACTGGTTGAGGATAAGATTGGAAGCGAGGGAGAAGACGAAGACCCACCGAGCTTCCTACAAATGCACGCAGTGCCAGCATCACTACGACGCGCTCGATATGGACAAGGTCCAATCATGCATTCTATTTGTTGAGGGTGGAAGAGTGTGGAAAAATCCTTCAGAAAAAACTATGTTCTTTATTCATCCCACATGATGAAGCTTTATCATTCAGAAAAAAAAGTGTTTTAAAATGTGAAATAAAGAGAGTTGTCTCACCTGAAAATGCCGTGAAATGCAAATTAATTTAATTGTTTTTTGTTGCTACTTTTTGTACGAAGCAATCAGTTTCAGCTAAAAGCAATCATGTACCAACAAAAAAACACCGTAAGACATTGGCATTTTACGGCGATTCGTGATGAGACAAACGAACGTACGAAATCGACATTCTATTTTACACCAGAAAAGTCCTTTTTTAATTTTGACCCTCCATAATTCGAAGTCTTCAACAACAACAACAAAAAATTACAGAAGAATAATTCGTTTTCATCATGGTTACAATACTCTGCTTCTTTTTTTCTCCACAGAATATTCATGATACCGCCTAATTCGAAGTGAGATGAGATTTTGTTGTTGTTGCCGGTATGCAGCTTGCATCGAAGATAAATTCTTCTGAGCAAAATGCTTCCGGAGAAGGTTGTTGATGTCCTTTGCAGTCCTGAGACTGTCATACTGTACCTTGAGACGAGATTTTATCGATCATCCGTTTCTATGAAACTTTTGAAAAAATTTCCAATTCAAGTGCTCAGGTAGAAATCTTCGATCGAGAATTAGTAGTAGTATTGGCGGATTTCTTGAAAGTGATTTGTGGTAGATCTACGACCCAAAGACAGACGGTCTGGTCTGCTATCACTGCCAGGGAAGCATCGAGAACGACACTTCCGTTGGACCAGACGACAGCACTAGAAGTTCGCTTGCAAAGTCAGATATTTCTACTCAGAAATACCTACTGAAAAGTGTTTCTGAATCCTGTGAAGGGGAAAAGAGAGGGAAGTTTGTCGATTATTGGGCGATCGGTCCCAAGTTCAACTCACTTCTCAAGCACATTCACAGTCTTGAAACTTTTGAAGAAGTTCTCTTACTTCTCCTTGATACACACACCAGCACTCACTTATAGGGCAGTCAAAAGTTAATTCCGTATTTTAATCAGAAAATCGCGTATAATCTTTCTTTATATGTCATTGAACTTGGAGACAGAAGAGATGATCATTTCGAATGTGAAATCGTAAAGCGATTGTCAGAAAGAACCTCGTGTTCATACGTATCTTGGCTGTCTCTTATCGCAGGTTCAACGAGCAAATGATGGTTCTTTTCTCAATGATCCAGCAATTAGACGGGATTCGTCTAGCGCCACATCTACTCGAACCTTCCGTCAACAACTCCATATCGGCACAGCTCAAACGTCTCTTACTCCTCATTCTTTTGTTGTTGAGAGCATCCACGAGTAAACTCGAAAAGTTATGTGGAAATGAAGAGTCTCTCTATAATGAATCTTATTACTGAGTCATTTGAGGGAACATCAATTAAGTAATATCTGTTATACACATACTGCAACTGGAAATAGTGCAGATATAATGAGTTGTTCAAAAAAACCATTATAGCGTGAACCTTTTTGTCTGAGTACTGATAAGAATATCGAGGATCGCAGAAAAAGATGTTCACATTTATATAACTGATTGAAAAGTTGAGAAAGTGAGTTAATGAGAAGCGCCAAGCATCTTGGCTGTCTTACAGAGAAGGCGGCGCAGCAAGAAGAAGCTCGTTATCGCGTAGGAGAAAGGGCCTTCAGCTCGGCCGAAGCCAACAGATCGGAGATGTACCGGACGGATGTTGGCTTCACCGTATCCTTTGATCACGGCCAACAGCCAGGGAATGTCGTCGAGAAGGAGGTCACACCCAACAATTTGATTGATAAGAAAATTTAGCCAGTATTGAAGATCGGGCTATGATTTCAAAAAAAAAAGAGTTTGTTCCCCTGAAAATTTACTTAATTAAAATTATGCAAAACGAGTTAGAACAGCCACCCAGGAGTTGAATGGTTGTTGTTGTTGTTGTTGTTGCCGGCAAACGTCTCGCGTCGAAGAGAGTTGGCTATGGAGAGCCGCTCTCTCCCTCTCTCTCTCCTCTCTTTTTTTTCTTTTCTTTTTAATACATCTTTTCTTCTTTCCTTCACAATAGTCTCAGAAATGAGGCTACTTCTTTTGGTTTCGTCCAGAGATCTTCCAACGTGAGTCTTGTTGGACGTCTAGCGCATTTGAAGACGTGGGCTACGTCCTGAGGTCCATTGAGACAGTCTGGGCAGTAGTCAGGTATCGGGCCATCGATCCGGTGTAAGTAGTGGTTGGTGTACCTGCTGTAGCCTGAGCGGAGTTGGCTCAGCGTGCAGCGGGCGTTTCTGGAGAGGTCCGCTTCTTCTTCATTTATGTCCGGTGGTGGTCGGCCGCCCAGTACGGCTGGACCTTGGATGGTTTCCTTTTCTTCTGAGACCATGTTTGTGTGGACTCGGTTGGCGACGCTTTTCACGTTGTTCTTATCTGCTGTTTCCGACAGGGCTTTTTCAACAGTGCTTCTGCATGCGATGTAAAGATCAGCTTTCATGTTGCGTGGTGGGGGTCCTTGGAGAAATAATCCGTGATGGAAGTGACTTTGGCTCAAGGTCCTTGCCAAGTATTGGGCTGATAGCATGGGAGTTAAATGGTCATGTAAGACCCTTGTTGTTGTTTTTTGTCCATAGGTCCTGTCGAGGGGAGTTGAGGATGATGATTGTTGCCCGTGCGGTTCCTTTGACGTTGAAAGGGGGTCCACGAGCTCTCGGTAAAAGCTCAAGCACACAGTCACACCCACTCACTTCTCTCTTTCTCTCTCTCTTTCTCTCTCGAGGAGAGTTCTTTGGGATAGGTTGGTGGGGATCCTTTTGAGTCCGGAGAAATTTTCTCCGTCTAGACTCGCACCGCAGTCGGCGATCCTCTTCGCGAGACCCATTCGTTAACCGGAGAAGGGCAAGAGGTTATTTTACTGACGCCTCGACTCGCCATTACAAAGTATAGGGGAGTATCGGCTGATTTTTTGCCAGGCCAGTCCGGCATCGCCCTCCTTTGACGAACTATACTATCCAATTTTGGTCCGCGACGGGCAAGCCCGCTATCTCCGATGCGCTTGTACAAAGATACATCCCTCTATCCGCCACCTGAGGACGCGCTCGATACCGGTGAGGGTGAACCTGTCCCTTGCGATGGTGTGAACTTGTGGGCTGTAGCACCATCGAAGGCGAGATGTAAGACCCTCTGTCGGCGGGTCTCTGTTTTTTCAAATCACAAGGGGGGGGACCCTTATGTAAAAAGTTTGAAAAAAATTTTCACGGTTTTTTAAATAAAAAAACATGAGAGGACTCGAGAAACGAACCTGCAATAACACTTTTTTTAAAAACTCCTGCAGCCACCCTTTTTTGAAGTTTAAGAGACTTGGTAGAGCCTTCTTTGGTGAGGGCGGGGCATAGTTTTTCTGACTTGTGTGTAGAAGTTTTCAACCCCGGTCCAGACTATTCTATCCAAGCAAAACAAGTTTAAAATGTTAGCGGTGATTGCACGATGCGTTATACACACATGACTTAGGAAGCAGCTCTTCCCTCTGCTGTTATACACACATGACTTAGGAAGCAGCTCATCCCTCTGCTGTTCATACCGAGAGCGTAGATCATGTTTGTGAAAGGGTGAGTAGACGTTCGGATTGTAGTGACTCTGGTTGAATAAAACAAAGTGTTAATCAAAGGGAGAGTGGTCGGGGTATTTGAGAGAGACAGAAAGAATCTAAAATAATACGATATGTGATTCGGATTACTGTATAGTCCGGCTTGCAGAGTGTGCCATGGCTAGAGGCTTCCGTGCACAATCCGAGTGCAGCGACTCCTCCACCGGCTGTGCACTTGCCAAAGGAGATTGAGCAGCAGCTGCAGCGTGACGAGGAAGAGGAGGCACCCGCTTCCAAGAAGCCTCGCGTCAAGGCGGACGAGATCCTCGGCATGTTGAGGGAAGAACTCGAGACAGCCTCGTCTCCTGACGAGGCCTTGTCCCAGGACCGCCGCTCGCCCTCCGCAAGCACTCATGCACACGAGCCAGGCACCTTCCAGAAGGAGTCTGAAGGTGGGCACACAGCGAGTCTTACAAGGCGCAGTAGAGAAGCTCTCTCATTAAAGAGAGGGTTCATAACCAGAGATATTAGCTATAGAAAACATGTATAATGTATTGAAGTTCAATAATAGGAGATGATGTCATAGTGAAAGCAAATTTTTCTCGACATAAATAGAGTTCAATAACTATGTAGTTTTTGGTAGTTAATTTTGAAATTGCGCAATAATGTATAGTTTGATTAGAGGAAGTTCTCCCTGGGAAGGAACCGGGGGATAAAGGAATCAGATTGAATACAAGTCAGTATTGAATACTTTTTTCAGCTGGCCGAAGTGAACGAACAGACTTCTCGAGTGTCTTGAATGAAGAAAGCGGAGCATCAGAATCTAAGAAGAACGAAGAGATGAGCGACGACGGAGACGAGTTTGTTCATGTGCAGGGAGTGAGGTTAGCCACTGATTCTACCGCACTGAAAACTCCGGAATGCCAGGGCATATTCTCAACTGACACCTTGAGGGTTGAAGCTGATAATAAAATAGGAAAGTTGTCTCTCCTGAACTGACAGTTGGTGATAGAGAGAGAAAGAGAAGTCGGCAAAGAATGTCAAAAGAAGAAGTACGCTCGTTGAAGACCTCGCATACTGTTTCTTAACGAAATGGATAAGAGATTATTCAACAAAAAAGTTGGAATAAATTTTGTGGTAGGGAATAATAATTTATGTGTTGCAGATATCACTTGGACGATATTACGACCGCTCTGGTAGAGAAGATGACAGAGAGTGAGAAGAAGGCTTACACGGAACTCACTATGGACCACTTTGACTACTAGTCAAAATATAACTATTTGACTATTTGTATGATCCACCGGTCAATAAAGTCATTGTCTCTCATCAGAACACACATTGAAGAAATATATAAATATGCAATTAACACTATTTAATCTAAAAAGAGTATATCATTCATTATTCGTCAGTACAGGGGTTGCATACATACAAAGAAACCTCAAATACCGAGAAAAAGCAGCTCCGAAATCGAAAATTTCAGTTGTTTTTTTGTTTTAGAAATAATGTGTAATTGAGCTTTCTTTTAAGCGAATTCTTTTTGCTGAGACATTTTTTAGGCCTGCAACACGCAGAGAATAATAGATTTAGCTATTGAATAGCTCAAACATTTGCATGCTGGAATAGTGTTCCATTTGACTGATGGCGATGTAATCCTATTCCTCTCACTGGGCTAAGATAAGAATTGTGGGAATTGAACAAGTCCTGTTTCGTCTTCTACTTAAAACGGTCAACATCACTGATAAATCACAATTTTTATGGTTGAACATGTATATTTCATTTGAATGACAGCGGATGACTGACACGTATTAAACTCAGTAGTTGTGATAATTGAGAAAGTAGTATTACAATAAACTTGGAAGAAATTCGATTTCGTTGAATATAGATTGACGAAAACGAAGATAATTTTTTGATAAGTAGAAAGGCTGTGGAATACATGGTCACTGTTAATTATTTATAAGTATCTGCTATCCAATCATGCTTCGAATTCTCTAACATTTCGCGATGCCCAGTGCCTAGTTATCTTTTTATTTGCCCTCCCCCAACTCCCCCCCCGCTCAGGAATCCGATCTCTAGCACAGTTGGAAACCTTGAGACTGTAATGTCAAAACTATAATCGAAACTACAGCCTACATTCTAAACTCTTATCCTTGATGTCAATATACTGAGAATCAGTTGGAATCAATCGAGCTTGGTCACTCATAACGTCAATAATGAAGCGTTTGAACATGAAATTGGTCCTCGTTAACCTTTGTTTAGTAAACTTTGGCAATCCACTGAAGATTCGAGCGAACGCACAAAACTTGCACTTTGCAAAAACTTTTATGCCAAATCATATGGTCGAATTATAAAGTCTTTTCGGTATTGTGTGGTAGATCTGGATGTCAAGGGATACTCCCTCAAGGACACCAGAATTCTTGAAGATACAATTCGGGCTTGAAAGCCGTTTCTTGTCTTGCCTGCCACGCGGGACTTCCAAAGATAGCCTTTACAGGTTTATTCACAGAACCAATGAACGATTAAATAACGAACCAACTAACAAGAATAAATGATAGAGAAGGATGAGGAGTGATTAAGAGAGAGAGAGAGAATTATGAAGAGAGAAGAGAGAAAGAACCAATTAAGAGATAATGAAAATTATGGTGAGAGAATGAAGAGAGAGGAAGAAGAAGTTAATAGAACCCGAAAACTAAAAGTGAAAATAAAGAAATGAGTAACTTACGTCACGTTACCCCGTTCACTATCTAACTAGTCCTAGTAAGCTAACTTCGCGCCTTTCCGACGGCTTGACTGCCTTCTTCCGGAACTTGAATGAGCGTTTGAGATCGACGAGCGATTGAGATCTGCTACGTGCAACAGGACGTACCTGTCTCAAACTTGGGTAATTAAACCTATGTTCTTGAAACATAGGTGACAATAACGCGCGCGCGGAAGAAGACAGACTTCTAATACTATATTGAGTGATAAGGTTAAAGAGAAAAAGAAGAAATGTTTCCTACCGGAAGAAAGACCGAGTAAGAACGATGAGGTAAAAGAAAAAATAATATAACTTAAGCATAATAAGTTATTAACTTTAAAAGATAACTTATAAAGCTTAACATAACAAAAAACAACGAAAAAACAACACAAAAAATGCAGCGACGTGTCGAATGTGGGCTTAAAATATTTTAGGAGAAACCTAAATTTGATTAGAGAAAGTTCGAGAAAGGCGTCGCCCTTACACTAAAATTACCTACACCAAAAAGGGGTAATCACAATATGATTATGATTACATTGGGGGCCCACAAAAACAAAGACAGCGACAAAGGAGCCGGTCCCGCGAGGTCCTCCTAGACGTTGCAGAACGGATTTTCCTCGCAGACTGCTCCGTGATGGGCGTCCTCGGTGGCGTGGCAGAAGGGGCATGCGATTGGCGGGCATCAATGTCCTCTGTTAAAAGATTGCAAGCAACGAAGGCATCTCGCCTTCTTTCTTCCAAAGTGGCGATTGCCCGACAACAAACCGCCTCGTGCGATTTGTCATGACACAGCAAGCATTCCGCTTTGGGACGGAATTGTGACGAATGGTCACCCTGGGGCGCCCTGTCTGACAACGATTCATAAACAGGTTTCCATGGTCTTTTTGAAGTGCCTGACTGCACACCATCTCTGTTAGGGCGCTTATAAAGATTGCTTGCGAGGTTTCGATTGACGACGGGCAATTGTGAAGCTGATGAGCTTTTCGACGGTCGACAATTCTCGAACCTTAAATCCCATTTTTCGATACGTTTTCCGAAGTCGATTTGACTCGACGTAGCCGTCTTTTCAAAAGATGCATGTAGTGAACGCTTTTGAGCGTCTGGTTTTGACCGCTCTTTGAATGCAGCCTTTTCTCTTGAATCATTCTGGTTTCGAATGACGTCCTTCACGTGTGTGATGAAATGTGCTTCATTCAAATTTTTGTAACCACAGGTTGCTTCACCCGTAGCAATCCAACCGAGCTTGGAAGGTACCAACACGAAACCACTTGGTAGAGTTATTGGTTTCTTTTTCCATTTAAGAACCTTCAAGTAGTCCTTGTTGCCCAGTAAGAGTACCGGGTTTATATGGGATTTTACATCATATTCATCAGCTAGACGAATTCCTCTTTTTTGAATGAGAACGAGGTCATCCGCTGGTAGAGAGCTGTATTCGAGGGTTGCCGTTAGTGGCTCTGGGTGCGCCATCGCTTCAATCACGAGTTTTTCACCATTGACTCCAAGCAGGGGAACTTCGTAGATGGAATACATTCTTGTTCCTGTAGAATTTGCTCCAAGCCCTGCTAGCGAACATTCAGACTTCCGTAGTTCACGAAGCTCAAGTTCCTTCGCTACGCTTTCTGAGATTAAACTCACAGAGGCACCACTGTCAAGAATGAATTCGACCCTTTTATGGATGCGATTTACAACGCGAACTTTACCAGTTTGCAAACGAGGCTCGTATGAGGGTATGCACTCAGGGAGTATTGATTGGACTTGCCCAATGTGCTGCGGGGGAGTTCTTCTAGGTATGTTCCCTTGGCTGCTCAAGGTAGCTGATGCGTTCCTTTCCGAAACTTTTACCAAGGCATTACCTTTTTTGCTGGGCCTCATTATGAGCCGGAAACATAAGGCGATGTCATGCGGCCCATCACAGTACGGGCAGCGAACGTCGCACTGATGCGCGGACCCTCCAGGTTTCAGGCACATCTGGCACCATCCATGTTTTCTTGCAAACTCTATGCGATCCTTCACCATCGGGATCTTCCTGCATTCCCATGACAATTTGTGCTTGTTGCAGAACACACAAAATTTGTCATCCCTCGCCACGAGCGGCTGAGGTGTCGGGACTATGCGGTCTGCCCCCATTTCAAGTGTTCTGACTGGGGTGTCCGTATTGGCTACATGGATAGTGTGGCGAATTGATGTATTTGCCTGTTCATTACTCATCTCCGTAATGAAGAGTTCTACCTTGATCATGCTTTCAGCCTGGTTAAGGATTGCTGAGACAGTAACGTCTTCCACCTCGTAGATGAATTTCAGTAGTCTCGTCCTTGTGCTTGAAGGAAATTTCTTCAAAAGCATTTGCTGCATGATCAAGTCTCTTTGTAGAGTAGGCTGCGTCTTGTTTAAGTTCGCCACTGCTCCTTTCAGTGCAAGCACTAGCGTGAGCTGACTGTTCCAGGAGTCATTGGCCACCGATATTGATTCCAATTTCAATAACGCCATTCTCTCATCCGCCTTTTTTGCTCCGAAACTCTCTCGTAGAAGCTTGACTGCGTCTTCGTATGAGGAACCACTTGAGGATAACTGACCCAAAGCCACCTTCGCTGTGCCTCTCACACACTCTCCCAGGTACGACATCTTCTCGAGCGAAGAAATGTCTGGCCGGGTATGTATCATCTCATTGAATAGCTCCCACCACGAGGAGAACTCCAAACGACTACCATCGAACACTGGCAGAGTTGGAGTTGGGAGTGGCGGCAGTCTTGTTCTGTTTCTAAAGTCTTGCACACTATCCTGCTCTGGTACGACTACCTGAGGAGCTGCATTAGCTTCAGTAGTGCCTTGATCTGAGTGAATGGGCGCGCTGCCGTTGTCGGGTGGACTTACTGTCCACGTACTTTCAACTCTCTTTGGTTCAGTACTTCCGCGAGCTGAGCTTTCTGCTGTGTCGCTAGAGCTCAACATCTTGTTGATTCGAAGTAGCACTGTTGCTACCCGTAATCTAACCAACGCCACAATTCTTTCTCTCGGCGCCTCTTGCAACCACATGTTTACCTCGTCTGTCTTGGGGGCCTTTTTGGTTATCTTCGTCAACCAATCAGTGATCGACTTGTAGTATGCCTCCGCAACAACGGGTATTTCGTCTCGAAGAGTAGTCGTGATATACCAGGCTTCACTGCCAGTCTTACAAGGTGTTAAAGGCAGCTTCTCTGCTCTTTCTATCATTTCGTGGAGTTTGTTGTTAATTTCGCATGCTGCGAATTGTTCGGATGAGGTGAAGATAAGCTCTACGGCCTTATCTTCCACCACTTCGTCGTCTGACATTATGAGCTATCAGCCTTAGAGCACTGATGCACCATATAAAGTCTTTTCGGTAGTGTGGTAGATCTGGATGTCAAGGGATACTCCCTCAAGGACACCAGAATTCTTTAAGATACAATTCGGGCTTGAAAGCCGTTTCTTGTCTTGCCTGCCACGCGGGACTTCCAAAGATAGCCTTTACAGGTTTATTCACAGAACCAACGAACGATTAAATAACGAACTAACGAACCAACTAACAAGAATAAATGATAGAGAAGGATGAGGAGTGATTAAGAGAGAGAGAGAATTATGGAGAGAGAGATGAGAGAAAAAACTAATTAAGAGATAATGAAAATTATGGTGAGAGAATGAAGAGAGAGGAAGAAGAAGTTAATAGAACCCGAAAACTAGAAGTGAAAATAAAGAAATGAGTAACTTACGTCACGTTACCCCGTTCACTATCTAACTAGTCCTAGTAAGCTAACTTCGCGCCTTTCCGACGGCTTGACTGCCTTCTTCCGGAACTTGAATGAGCGTTTGAGATCGACGAGCGATTGAGATCTGCTACGTGCAACAGGACGTACCTGTCTCAAACTTGGGTAATTAAACCTATGTTCTTGAAACATAGGTGACAATAACGCGCGCGCGGAAGAAGACGAAGAAGACAGACTTCTAATACTATATTGAGTGATAAGGTTAAAGAGAAAAAGAAGAAATGTTTCCTACCGGAAGAAAGACCGAGTAAGAACGATGAGGTAAAAGAAAAAATAATATAACTTAAGCATAATAAGTTATTAACCTTAAAAGATAACTTATAAAGCTTAACATAACAAAAAACAACGAAAAAACAACACAACAAATGCAGCGACGTGTCGAATGTGGGCCTAAAATATTTTAGGAGAAACCTAAATTTGATTAGAGAAAGTTCGAGAAAGGCGTCGCCCTTACACTAAAATTACCTACACCAAAAAGGGGTAATCACAATATGATTATGATTACACGAATCAGCATCCCCTGTGAATGAAACGATTTCAAAAATGAGCCTTGCACAACGCAATTGATGTTGTTTTTAATCCGCGTAAAAGTTCGTCGAATATCTCATTGTTCAATCTAATTATCGATGAACAAAAATTTGTTTTTGGTACAATTTTCTATTTTTATGCATATTCGATTCTACAACGCAAAGCTTCGCAGCCATTTCCGATACCTTATTAATTTACAAAGCATGAAAGGCTGCGCACTGTTTTGCTCACCGACCGTTTTTTACCGTAAAAAAGTAAAACTAATTTGCTCACCTACAGTCAGAAACATCTGTCCTGTCCCCCAGTCCACACACCGTCGACTCCACGTCGTGCAGCTTCCGCAGAGAAAGTTCTTCGGCCAAGCTTTGCGACACCAGGCTAACACTCGCCCCCGTGTCCAACAAAAATGCCACTTTCTTGCACCTGCCCGGCAATGTTCCCTTCATGTTCACCGTGCCCGTTTGCAATCTGGGTGTCTGAATCGACGCAACCCCCTCTTCATTGCAGTGGCTGGCCATGACTCTGTGGCGTCCTTGCTGTTGCGGTTGATCGGCGAAGTTCGTACGATCACGCTGTTCTCCATCGTTTCTTCCTCTATGCTTCACCTTGTTCCGCCCTTCGCTGGGCCTTTTCGCGGTTTTCAATTTCGCCAATTCCATGCAGACCGATGCGTCATGTGACTTATTGCAAAACAAGCATTTGACCTTGCAATTGTGCATAGTGCCTGTAGGTTTCAAGCATGCTGTGCACAATCCCCTTTGCCTCAGAAACTGGAGTCTGTCCACGACTAGACGGACCGTGAAGCAGTCGTGTGAGAGCTTATGCTTGCCACAATAGACGCATTTGGGCTCATCATCTTCCTGCTGAAGCCCTCTGGGAGCCTCACGGATTTTCCTTTCCACTGCACTCTCATTGGCCGCAATCACTACGTGCTTGGAGCCGCTCGGGCGGTTTCTGCCGTCATTCATTGACGCGACAAACAGTTCTTCTCTTACAAAGCTCTCTGCCTTGTCAAGAATAGTGCTTATCGTCACCCCCTCGAAGTTGTAGGTGAACCGGTGGAGCATGTCCCGCAACTGTTGCGGGAACTTACGATTGATCACCTCCTGGAGTAGCACGTCCTGCTGCACGCTAGGTCGCAACCTCGAAATCTTAGCGATCAGGGCTTTCAGGGTTAGCACAATGAGAGTTGGTCGGTCCATGATGCACTGGCTGCATTCACCGACTCTAATTGTTTCGCCAGCGTCCGCTCATCGGACTCCCTGGCTCCAAAGCTGTTCCGCAACAATGTCATCGCCGAATCGTAACCAGATGCCGTCAGGGAGAATTGCGAAATGGCCACTTTTGCTACTCCCTGAACACAGGAAAGCAAGTAGCTCATTTTTTCTGAGTTCGAAATGTCGACACGTGAGTGGAACATTTCGTCGAACCTCTCGAACCACTCCGAGAACTCCAGACAGTCCCCGGAAAACACTGGCAGAGATAATGCGGGCAGCCGCGGAAGCCTGGAAGCTGCAGACTCGAGCTGTATCCTGTGCGGGTCGTGAGAGCTTTGCCAAGGTCCCATGTGCTCTCTCTGGAGAGGCGCCGTGAGTACCGTGTTTTCCTCACTCAGGGGGTATGCGCTTGCCAATGGCGCGGACCCGACTGTCCCTACGTGCATGGGAGGAGGGTGCGGAGATGGCGCCGAATCCGCAGTCACCACTCGCGTGACCGTGGGCAGTGACTCGGCAGCCCCTGCCCGCGTTGCGCGGGAGTCAGTGGCAGCAGTAGACTCGACTGTTAGCTCCGAGAGCAAAAAGTCCAATTCTGAGACCACCTGCTCCACTTTCATCCCCAATGCTGCCGTATAGCGTAGCGGTTCTGCGTTCATCCACTTTTCAAAGATTTCCTTGTGGACAATCTTTTCTGGGGATTTCAGCTTGTTCAAAGCCTTCGTCAAGCCTTCGTATGCCGTTGCGTAATGTCGCGCTTCGAGATTGATCCTTCTCATAAGAAGTCTGATCTGTCCCTCGACCGCAGTGTCGCCCGCATTGATGGACCTTTCCATCAACCGGTTAAACTCAGCAATATGAGAACCCACGTTCTCATATTTGCTTTCCAGTAGACTTTGCTCGGGCAAAAGGGAGCCTACGAACTCCTCCAGTTCTTTTGAGTCCCCCGACTCGCTTTCATTTGTCATTGCTGAGCTTCTGCTACCTAGGGCCGATGCACCATAAAGTGACCAACTACTCGTTCGGTACTCTTTACTCGCCTGCCACGACTTGGTATATGAAACTCCTTGCTTCGGTTGAATAAATAAATTTATTCAGCAAATTCTTTGATGGCCAACAGTTAACTCAGCAACGACAACTAGTCACAAGAAAGTCAAGGCAAACTTGACAGAAATTGCTATAGAAAAATTAACTTGAGTGCTCGTGAACTTTAGAGACTAGTTGTGAATTCGGCCTTGAGAAAGATAAATTAAATTACGATAGAGCAAAATCAAATTTTGTGGCCTTGTTTACTTTAAATAAACAGTTTAATATAGAGTTAAATTAAGTTCAACTCTGTTTTAAACACAAATTTAAAACTTCAAATTACTCTGTCTACTCAACAAAACTGCCTGACATTCTGGAGATCCGGGGGAATTCTGGGAGGGAACGGCTTGCTCGGCTAACGGCTACGCGCTCTAGACTCACACAGCAACGCCTCAAACTTGGGTAATTAAACCAAGTTTGTTTAATTATAAAAACAAACAAACAAAAACACAAATGCTAGTAATCATTTCTAGCAAGAGAGCAGAGACGCAGAGAGATAACTTAGCTGCGTAGTTAGACTGTGTGAGCGCGCATGCTAGGCAGTCAAAGAACAAAGGGAGCGAGAATTGAAAGCAACATTGAGTAAAGGGTAGTCCCCGACTACATTGGGGCCGGGACGAGGAGGACACCCCGGGGGTGAATCAACATTCGTTGCAAAACCAAACAACAATAACAATCGCCGCTCCGAATTTCCTTATAGATCACTCGAACAGCGGGTTGAAGAGCACGGTCACTGGAGTGGCGGGTTGAGGGCAGATCGACTTGTGGTGAGCTCTTTGGCAGAGTACGCAGGGACGGATGTGGCACGGCTTTCCTTTGTGAAGAGTACGGAGGCAGTATTGACAGCGTTCGGCCTCCACCAACTTCATTCGTCGACGTTTCAGGGAAGGCAGCTCTGTGCAGTCCCCAGCGATATGAGTTCTTGACTCACAGAAGAGGCAAAGTACCGCCGGGTCAGGGATCTGGGCCGCCCCTCGGCGAGCCTCGCTCTCTACCCTCGGTCTCTCAGAGTTCTGGATCGCCCCTCGGCGAGCCTCGCTCTCCACCCTCGGTCTCTTTGCCTGCGACCATCTCGCTGGACCCGCGTCCACCTGTCGTTTGACTTGCTGGACCAGCGTTCCGCCGTAGCTTGCGACTTGACCCGCGTCCAACTTCCGCTTAGTCTGGTCTGCCTCAAAAGCTCCCACGAGCTTATTGACCGAGATCTCAAGCTTCATTTGGCCCACGTTCGTTTCCGCAACCTTGGGAATGAATTGAAGTACGGCCTCTCGAGTCGAGTCGAGACTCGTGACCGCTCTCCTGTCGTCCGACGACAACTTAACCTCCAAGTTGTTCAACTTGTCAAGAAGCTCTTGCAACTTCGCCATGACCCTCCCCTCGGAGTTCATGAGAGCCTTGTTGAAAGCCTTCGAGGTCTCGGCTAGCCCTTTATCAAGCAGCTCAGTAAGTTCCTTCGAAAGCACCGCCTGGTTCTTCTTGAGTAGGAGAGCAATGTTTTCCGGAGTCGGCGGTTCGACCTTGAAGTCGTCTATCGGATCGTCTTCAAGCAGGAGCGCCTCCTCGTTCCAATGTTCGTTCGACTCAGACCTTAGAAATGATGAGTTGATCTCCTGCTGAACACTTTTCTTGTCCACCAGGTGAGCTACGACCGCTTTGGGGGGAGACCTTTCTCCTCCGCCTGTGACGATCCAACCCAGAAGAGATGGCAAAAGGACGTAACCACTACTCAGGTTGATTCGTCGCTCCCTGACCCTTGTCAGGGTGAGATAGTCCTTGTTGCCGATTAGTAGCTGTGGGCACAACTTGCGAGCATTTTCGCAATCGTCTGCCATGTAGAGTTTTCTTGATCGGATCTCTTCCACATCCGATGACGGCAGAGGCGGATAATCCAGGGTCCCCACAATCGGTTCCGGATATCCCATGGCTTTCACTGTGAGTGTTCTGCCATTGACGCCTCTGAGTGGGACTTCGTACATTGGGTACATTTTAGGACCATCTGTCCTGTCCCCCAGTCCACACACCGTCGACTCCACGTCGTGCAGCTTCCGCAGAGAAAGTTCTTCGGCCAAGCTTTGCGACACCAGGCTAACACTCGCCCCCGTGTCCAACAAAATGCCACTTTCTTGCACCTGCCCGGCAATGTTCCCTTCATGTTCACCGTGCCCGTTTGCAATCTGGGTGTCTGAATCGACGCAACCCCCTCTTCATTGCAGTGGCTGGCCATGACTCTGTGGCGTCCTTGCTGTTGCGGTTGATCGGCGAAGTTCGTACGATCACGCTGTTCTCCATCGTTTCTTCCTCTATGCTTCACCTTGTTCCGCCCTTCGCTGGGCCTTTTCGCGGTTTTCAATTTCGCCAATTCCATGCAGACCGATGCGTCATGTGACTTATTGCAAAACAAGCATTTGACCTTGCAATTGTGCATAGTGCCTGTAGGTTTCAAGCATGCTGTGCACAATCCCCTTTGCCTCAGAAACTGGAGTCTGTCCACGACTAGACGGACCGTGAAGCAGTCGTGTGAGAGCTTATGCTTGCCACAATAGACGCATTTGGGCTCATCATCTTCCTGCTGAAGCCCTCTGGGAACCTCACGGATTTTCCTTTCCACTGCACTCTCATTGGCCGCAATCACTACGTGCTTGGAGCCGCTCGGGCGGTTTCTGCCGTCATTCATTGACGCGACAAACAGTTCTTCTCTTACAAAGCTCTCTGCCTTGTCAAGAATAGTGCTTATCGTCACCCCCTCGAAGTTGTAGGTGAACCGGTGGAGCATGTCCCGCAACTGTTGCGGGAACTTACGATTGATCACCTCCTGGAGTAGCACGTCCTGCTGCACGCTAGGTCGCAACCTCGAAATCTTAGCGATCAGGGCTTTCAGGGTTAGCACCAATGAGAGTTGGTCGGTCCATGATGCACTGGCTGCATTCACCGACTCTAATTGTTTCGCCAGCGTCCGCTCATCGGACTCCCTGGCTCCAAAGCTGTTCCGCAACAATGTCATCGCCGAATCGTAACCAGATGCCGTCAGGGAGAATTGCGAAATGGCCACTTTTGCTACTCCCTGAACACAGGAAAGCAAGTAGCTCATTTTTTCTGAGTTCGAAATGTCGACACGTGAGTGGAACATTTCGTCGAACCTCTCGAACCACTCCGAGAACTCCAGACAGTCCCCGGAAAACACTGGCAGAGATAATGCGGGCAGCCGCGGAAGCCTGGAAGCTGCAGACTCGAGCTGTATCCTGTGCGGGTCGTGAGAGCTTTGCCAAGGTCCCATGTGCTCTCTCTGGAGAGGCGCCGTGAGTACCGTGTTTTCCTCACTCAGGGGGTATGCGCTTGCCAATGGCGCGGACCCGACTGTCCCTACGTGCATGGGAGGAGGGTGCGGAGATGGCGCCGAATCCGCAGTCACCACTCGCGTGACCGTGGGCAGTGACTCGGCAGCCCCTGCCCGCGTTGCGCGGGAGTCAGTGGCAGCAGTAGACTCGACTGTTAGCTCCGAGAGCAAAAAGTCCAATTCTGAGACCACCTGCTCCACTTTCATCCCCAATGCTGCCGTATAGCGTAGCGGTTCTGCGTTCATCCACTTTTCAAAGATTTCCTTGTGGACAATCTTTTCTGGGGATTTCAGCTTGTTCAAAGCCTTCGTCAAGCCTTCGTATGCCGTTGCGTAATGTCGCGCTTCGAGATTGATCCTTCTCATAAGAAGTCTGATCTGTCCCTCGACCGCAGTGTCGCCCGCATTGATGGACCTTTCCATCAACCGGTTAAACTCAGCAATATGAGAACCCACGTTCTCATATTTGCTTTCCAGTAGACTTTGCTCGGGCAAAAGGGAGCCTACGAACTCCTCCAGTTCTTTTGAGTCCCCCGACTCGCTTTCATTTGTCATTGCTGAGCTTCTGCTACCTAGGGCCGATGCACCATAAAGTGACCAACTACTCGTTCGGTACTCTTTACTCGCCTGCCACGACTTGGTATATGAAACTCCTTGCTTCGGTTGAATAAATAAATTTATTCAGCAAATTCTTTGATGGCCAACAGTTAACTCAGCAACGACAACTAGTCACAAGAAAGTCAAGGCAAACTTGACAGAAATTGCTATAGAAAAATTAACTTGAGTGCTCGTGAACTTTAGAGACTAGTTGTGAATTCGGCCTTGAGAAAGATAAATTAAATTACGAGATAGAGCAAAATCAAATTTTGTGGCCTTGTTTACTTTAAATAAACAGTTTAATATAGAGTTAAATTAAGTTCAACTCTGTTTTAAACACAAATTTAAAACTTCAAATTACTCTGTCTACTCAACAAAACTGCCTGACATTCTGGAGATCCGGGGGAATTCTGGGAGGGAACGGCTTGCTCGGCTAACGGCTACGCGCTCTAGACTCACACAGCAACGCCTCAAACTTGGGTAATTAAACCAAGTTTGTTTAATTATAAAAACAAACAAACAAAAACACAAATGCTAGTAATCATTTCTAGCAAGAGAGCAGAGACGCAGAGAGATAACTTAGCTGCGTAGTTAGACTGTGTGAGCGCGCATGCTAGGCAGTCAAAGAACAAAGGGAGCGAGAATTGAAAGCAACATTGAGTAAAGGGTAGTCCCCGACTACACAGTGTGCAGCCAAAAGAAAGTCGTGAAATGAAGGAAAATTTTTCTCATTTGGAAAATTTTGAGCACTGTGAGAAGATACTGTAGTTTTTTTCTATAACTACATCATCGAGTTAGTTGCTGTTTAGCTTAAATGAATAAGTATGGGTAGTGAGTGATTCAAAGGAATTTTGGGGATTCTCGTGAAAGAGTTCTTCTCGTACCTTTCACGCGATTTGATGATTGCATCAGTAACATTCTCTGAAACTCATTTTAAGTTCAAATAAATTTTCTTATAATCTCTTGTAAAATTAATTATAAGTAGCATGGTGTTTTAATTAATTATGAACTGCTTGAAAATTAAGTTCTAAAATTTGTTTCAGTTTCTTCCCTAATTTATAACGGCAAGACGAACTCAAACTCTCGATGAGATTTTTCCGAAGCATTTTGAATTAGATAAGTAACTTTTCAAGGCACAATTTTACTTAGGGGGCCGCACTTTACTTAAGAGGGGGGTACTTTGTTTGGAGATAGGGCTTTTTTTATTTTTAGAAAAATTTAATCCTTTTTACAAAAAAATTAATAATATTGTAAATTTTCTTATGCGGTCTCGTTATACTAAGCCGTACGGACTCGTTAGCGTAACCTTTGACTAAGACTAAGCGGCCATTACTAAAGCACGCCGTGCACGCACGCTGCACGCTAAATCATTACTAATGCACGCCAACGCGCGGGAAAATTCTTAACTCCGCCCCATGCGCTTTATTTAGTTTTTTCAAGATTTTTCTTTTTTTTCTGCTTAGGCTTAGGCAAAAGTTCACGCTAACGAGGCCGTACGGCTTAGGCTAATGAGACCGTATCAAAAATTAACATAATACTTCGTCAAACACTCTTTATATCTCTCCCGCGCGTTGACGTGCATTAGTAATGATTTAGCGTGCAGCGTGCGAGCACACCGTGCGCAGCGTGCTTTAGTAACGGCCGACTGAGCAACAAAAAAACAGTGAATAATAGCTGAAAACAGCTAGTCGTTTTCCTCAATTAGACTGGATAAAACTAAAATATTGTGGCTAATTTTTCTATACGGCCTGGTTCCTAAGCCGTATGGCCTCGTTAGCATACATTTTACCTAAGCTTAAGCGAAGATATCAGTCAAAAGTGACCTGCCCCGGCCGTTACAGAATTACACCATGGGCACCATGGGCACTATACACCATACAAATGTACACCTTACACTGCGGCCGTTACAGAATTACACCGTGCACACTTAAATTTTTTTTTGGGCATTTTTTGGGCACTTTTTCCGCTCACCGGACCAACGCGTTGCTATTTTTTTTAAAACATTAATTTTACATCAAAAAAGTTATTTTTACATTAAAAAACGCTTAGGCTTAGTAAAAGTTTACGATAAAGAGGCCGTACGGCTTAGCTAACGAGGCCGTACGGCTTAGCTAACGAGGCCTTACGGCTTAGCTAACGAGGCCGTACGGCTTAGCTAACGAGGCCGTACGACGCGAAAGGTCCAGAAGGGTTCTTTTACCAGTTCAGAGAGAAAAACATCGACTTAGCAGACGCTTTTTTTTTGCACGGTGTAATTCTGTAACGGCCGCAGTGTAAAGTGTACATTTGTATGGTGTATAGTGCCCATGAATGCACATGGTGTAATTCTGTAACGGCCCCTGCCTCCCCAAGTAAAGTGCGCCCCCCAATTAACAAAGTGCCCTTTTCACAATCACCTTTTTGATTTTCAGTCAACCAAGTACTTGAAGTTTAAGTTATAGTTTTGGTTCTATTCAGATTCTAAATTGCTTCTGAAAGTACTCTTTCTTGTTTTTCTTTATACGTCATAGCCTATTATTTAACTTGAGGAAACTTTTTTTTAAATATACTTTTGAATCCTGCATATTGGACTTGTTTCTTCTGGGAAAAAACTAACCTCGCGAGAACTTCAATAATTGTATTTATAACTGTGAGTCAAAAACGGTTTTTAAAAACTTTTTTTTTTCAAACAGTTTTCACAAGCTCGAAATGGGTCGAGCGGAGTTCCAATACGACGAGGTCGGAAACACGTTCTACTATGTGCTCATCTCGTTTTACGCTATTGTCCTACTGCCTTCGACGTATTTCTTTCTGCCTTCTTTCAAAGAAGGTTCGTTCTCCGCTTCACTTGAGGAACGAGACCAATAAGCGAAGGGGTTTATTGAGCGCGCGTTAAGGAAGCAAAATCCAGCAGATAGGGGGAAATATCCAGTAGAAAAACCCGCGGGTAGCACAAAAAATTGGGGTTTTTAGAGGAAACGGGTGTTTTATTCTGAGTTTTAACCTCAAAATGAAAAAGAAGAATTCTCAAAACTTTGAACAGAGACACGTCAACAGAAGTCAAGACTTTATGATTCAATGTTTGCAGTGGAAGAGCAAGTGGACGACCGTCTCTGCCAATGCAATGGCTGCGTTGAAAAAAGAAAACGAAAGGCAGCCGCCCAGCCCTATAAGAAGACTAAGAAGGTGAGCATCGCCTCTCTTTCTCTTTCTATTCAAGTCTCTTTGATTTTATATCTCAATATCTATATTCAGGGAATCTTTACTTTAGCCCCTCCCCCATTGACCTTAAGCATTCCCGTTATACAAGAACACCTAACTTCACAGTGGAAATGGGATGGGGTTAAAGGTGAAGATCTGAAAAGGAGGAAGCCTTAAGTAAATATTTAACCTTCAGTTTTAGTTTCACACAGTTCAAAATGAGGAGTTAAAGTACACATTCGGACCTTTTTGATTTTAGCCCCCCCTCCCTCAAGCCCCATTTCTCCAAAAAAAATCCTGGAATTTTAGCCCCATCGCCTAAGCCTTAGCAATCATCTGATAGAAAAAAAGTACATTTTAAACACAAATCACGAAATAAGTAGTCCATCGAACAACCCACTTTATAGTGATGCAGCATCCTATAATTTTGAACACAAATCACGAAATAAGTAGTCCATCGAACAACCCACTTTATCGTGATGCAGCATCCTATAATTTTAAACACAAATCACCAAATAAGTAGTCCATCGAACAACCCACTTTATCGTGATGCAGCATCCTATAATTTAAAACACAAATCACGAAATAAGTATTCCATCGAACAACCCACTTTATCGTGATGCAGCATCCTATAGCGCTCGGGTTTTGAAAGGCGGGGGCTATAGTATAAGAGAACTTTCGCAGTGCATCCCGTCCCTTGCGGGGGGGGGTGGGCTAAAGTAAAAAGTTCATCCCTAATTTTTTGTGGAGTTAATGTTTTTGGAACGAAAAACTGTTATGTTTAACGGTAACCTGGAAATGAAAATTGGGATTGAATTTACCTGCTAATTATTTCCCTTTATTAATTCTAGGTTTTAGTAAACTTTAGAGGTAAACGAGAGATTCTATTTTGCAGTTCCACAGAGTTAAGTTTATCGAGTGCATCATTTGAGTACTGTACAGGTCTCAGGCGTTTGATAACACCTGAGACCAGGGTGTCAACCTCCCGCAACCGACAGGAAACACGCAGATGACAGCCTACGCCGACGACATCTCAATTCTCTCCTCCAGCCCCTGTATTGAAACCTGGGAAGATCAGATCAACTGCTTCCTACCCAAACTCGTAGAAGAACTGGAACAACGAAAAATGATTGTATCCAAGGAAAAGACGACGGCCACTCTTTTCACAACCCATACAGGCGAATGTAAAAAAAACCCAATGTCATAATCCATGGAACCCTGTTGCCGACAACTAAAACACACAGAATACTCGGTGTCGTCTTAGACCAACTCGGTACCTTTCGACAACACACAGAAGACCTTAAATAGATAATGGCCAAAAGCCTGAACATACTACGTACCCTCGGAGGAAGAACATGGGGCCAACAGAAAACAACCTTCTTGCAATCTACAAAACAATGACCATATCCGTACTCAACTACGCTGCACCAATTTACTCCCCTCAATTGGCCGATACGAACTGGAAAAACTGCAGGCAAACCAAAATAAGGCAATTTGGATAGCAACTGGAAACCTAGCAATGGCCGGCACAGTACACCTAGCTCTAATAAGCGAAATGTTACCAGTAAAGGAGCACAATACGATGCTTACCAATTATAGCAATTATACGTAACTATACGTAAACATCCCAAGGACTTAGAATTAATGTTAGTAGACAGTGATCAGAAAGCCGCACTTAGAAGAATACATACTGAGACTGTGAGAAATTTCATTAGCTCCTGCTCCCCAAACCCCGTTCTAGGTAAGAAACCTCCCAGAATCCATAAACCAGTGAATCAACTTCCCGGGGAACAACAAATAACATTATCGCAACTACGTAGCGGCTATGCAAGTTCCCTTAACAGCTACCTACACAGAATTGGAGCTGTGCAATCCCCTCTGCCCAAAATGTTTAGAAGAGCCACATACAACTAGTCATTTATTCTCGTGTCGTTGTGACCAAAGAAGCATAGATTTGTGGAATAGCCCGACGTCTGTTGTCAAGTTCTTATACCCGTGATTCCTTTCTATCTTAAAAAATAAATAAATGAAGGGAAAAAAACCCCCGAGAGAGAAAGAGAAATAAATGTAATTAGATAAATGATGTAAGTAAGGATGTTGTTTTCTGAGCCATGACCAAGAAGACCTCGTCTACCCAGCCGGAAACCTACGGCGGGCAATCTACAACAACATCAACCAAAGTGTTTTAGCACCCGCACAACCTTTTTCGATCGCATATATTTTTAAATTTCAGAAATCCAAATTCAATTTTTTCAATGTTTCGGACTTCCCCTACAAAAAAACCGAGAACAATTGTTTTCCAAGCGCATAGATTTCAATGTTTTTGGAGAGCGCATAGACTTTTCACCTGCAGTGCGGGTCAGAGAAACATTTTGCTTGAGATTCAGGTATCGTGAAACCCTAATTTATAGCTGATCGCGTCGGTGGCCCTAGCGGTTGCTTGGTTGGTCTTCGCTCTGCTGGTTAAGAAGGTTTCGACAATTGAGACGACGCACGTTGAATATGATCCTTACACCATTCTGGAGCTAGACCAGGTTATGATCTTCATCTGTCTAGTTCCGCGATTCATTTTGCATCCTTTCAATTCATCCTCCTTTTGGTGACCCCGTCGCCGCTCGCTTCTGGAACCCTCCTTCAACCTTCCCCTTCAAAGCATTTTTCTCTAACTTTAACCATGATAACGTGATAAAGTTCATGAGGAAACATTTTTAACCGCTTAACATTTTGTTTTTAAGCTGCCAAACAAAGTAACGATCTTTCCTCCAGCATCACCTACATATTTTCCACTCACCAGAGCTTCAATTACCGTTTCTCGTTCTCTATATTTAATATTTTTTTGTTTCTCTTGACTAAATGACTATGACTCGACTGAATCCCGCCCAATAAACTAAGTAGATGAAGGTTCTCTACAACCTAGTCTTATTCTAAACCATTATTGTCCTCAATTATCGGTATCGGGAGGAGGTTCACAATCTCATCGAGCGCCACCTTAACAGAACTTTTGGAGAACCAATTTAGTTATGCAGAACAAGAAAAATATCAAGGAACGGCTAATTAAATAAAAACAGTTTGTAATTTTAGTTTCTTTTCAACGGTGTTTGTCGATGGAACTGATAGCAATAGCGGCTAAAAAGAACGTTTACATCCTGGCTTCTTTTCTTTCAGAGTTCTCCGAGAAACAAAAAAAAGATATGTAAGAAAGTACGTAAGACAGAATGAGGGAAGGAGAGAAAAGAGGGTGAAAAAGAAAGAGAAATGGGGGAGTGCGAAAAAGGAAAAGAGAAAAAACTTAGGATTAGAGCTGATGTCTGTCAGTTCCGAGATAGAATATAAGCCAGAATGAATATCAATGATATGGTGAAGTAGAGAAATGAGGCTGGAAGAAGACCTAATCAGGGTGTTTCTTAGCACCCGCATAACTTTTTTCGAGCGCATAAATTTTTTAAAATTTCAGATTTCAACATTAAATTTTTCCAATGATTTGGAATTTCCCTACAAAAAAATCCGAAAAAAAACTTTTCCAAGCGCATAGATTTCAATGTTTTTCGGGGTTTTTAAAGAGCACATAGAATTTTTCACCCACAGCGCGGGTCAGAGAAACACCTCTGACTCTGACCCCATCCTTGTGATATAAGAAAGTGTCCAGAAGAGGTTTCATTCCTCTTTTTGGCCTCCACCGTGTAAGCGTTCTTTTCAACTGCTGCTAATCTTAAGGGAGCCCCAACTGAGGCGGTAAAAAAGTCCTACCGCGAGCTCTCCAAGAAGTTCCACCCCGACAGAGGAGGAGATGCCGTGATGTTCGACCGAATCGCCAAGGCCTACCAGGTTCGCTTCATTCGGTAAATAGCGTTTCGTCATCAATGTCTAGTGACATTAAACTAAACCACGAAAAATATATTTCTTCGGGGTTTCCTTATTTGTACTTTTGTTATCAAACTAGTTACTTGTACACAGAGGTTAAAAAGTCATCTCAGACCTTCTGTCGGCGGGCCTCTGTTTTTTTCCAAATCACAATGGGGGACCCTTATAAAAATATTTTTAAAAAATTTCACGGCCTTCTGTATTTTTATCAAAAGGGGACCCTTATGTGAAAAGTATAAATGCCATGGTTTGGGTGAGAGGTGAGTATAAATGCGATCTGTCTTTACTTCCTTCGGATTAATAGTGCGCGGTCGGCCATGGTTTGGGTGAGAGGTGAGTATAAATGCGATCTGTCTTTACTTCCTTCGGTTTAATAGTGCGCGGTCGGCCATGGTTTGGGTGAGAGGTGAGTATAAATGCGATCTGTCTTCACTTCCTTCGGATTAATAGTGCGCGGTCGGTCATGGTTTGGGTAAGAGGTGAGTATAAATGCGATCTGTCTTTACTTCCTTCGGATTAATAGTGCGCGGTCGGCCATGGTTTGGGTAAGAGGTGAGTATAAATGCGATCTGTCTTTACTTCCTTCGGATTAATAGTGCGCGGTCGGCCATGGTTTGGGTAAGAGGTGAGTATAAATGCGATCTGTCTTTACTTCCTTCGGATTAATAGTGCGCGGTCGGCCATGGTTTGGGTAAGAGGTGAGTATAAATGCGATCTGTCTTTACTTCCTTCGGATTAATAGTGCGCGGTCGGTCATGGTTTGGGTAAGAGGTGAGTATAAATGCGATCTGTCTTTACTTCCTTCGGATTAATAGTGCGCGGTCGGCCATGGTTTGGGTGAGAGGTGAGTATAAATGCGATCTGTCTTTACCTCCTTCGAATGAATAGTGCGAGAATTAAACGAAAAACAATCTGTTTGAAGATTTTTTTTACTCTCGTATTGGATCATTCGACTGTTTTGAACTAGGCGTATTTTTATTTGTTCTTGACATAATTGGGGCGTTGAATTATAAGCAGAAATAAAAATGCTTTTTGAGGCGTTGACTGATGAGGAATCGAAGGAGAACTGGGAGAAATATGGTAATCCGGACGGTCCAACAGGTCAGTGTCATCCTATACGAAATCTTGATTCTTGTACTGTTGCAGATTCTTTTGACTCTCTCGTGTGTTAAATGAAATTCTAAAAATGAAAAAAGTTTTTCAAATGTTTTTTGTGTATTCAATAACACAGCCAATATGATGAAGGTTTAAAAAAAACGAGAAAAAAACTAGCGACACGTGGGTTCCTGTGCTATATTATGTACAAAAAGTGCGTTCGTTGCTGCAGCATCTGCGTATTTGTCTTACTCTTTTATTTTATCTCGCTCTCTCTCGACATCTCTCTCTATTTCTCTGTATTTCTTCTTTTTAATCAAACCTGGCCTTAATCATCACATCTCAACTTTTTTTTCACCCAGCTTCTCTTTCCAATATCGTTAAAGCAGTCTCTGTTGAAAAGATTGCCTTGCTTGCAGCAACAACCTTCGGTATCGCTCTACCTAAGTGGCTGGTCTCCAAGGAATATGGCGTGTGGGTCTTGGCCTTCTACGGCCTTGTCTTCATGATAATCCTCCCAGTCGTTGTGGTTAGTGTACTCTCGACTCGATTCATTGTTAAAAATAACCAAAAGAAACAAAGGACGTAGGCTTTGTTTCCCGAGTTGTTTTTAAGATCGAGTGAGGCCTTCATAATTCGTAGAAAATGAAAACGAAACATAGGCTGAGAGAAAGACTGCCTAGTCGGTCACAAGCGAGTCTATATACCTACCGACTTTCTAAAAAGGCCCGTTTTTAGGGACCGGTCATCAAACCCCTGAATCGACTAATAGTGAGTAGTGCACGTTGCCTTCCAATGCGAAAATTGTACTCTGCTGCAGGGTCTTTGGTGGTACAACTCTATCAAATATACAACGGACAAAGTTCTGTTGGACACAACACATCTATTCGGATATTTTCTGAGGAAAACCCCCAAGATGGAGATCAACCGTGAGTTTTTTTTCTTCATGGATTTATTAGATAGGAGTTAAATACATTGCAGTCATCCGGAAAATACCAAAAGATACCGAGTGAAGGGGAAGAGTGATGTTTATATGCATGGAACATATGCAAATTTCACACTGCTTTTGAGGTTTAGGCTCACTTCAAAACAATTTACCTATGAGAATACTTCATTTTTAGACGAATTATGATAGCCCTATTTAAAATTGTAAGTCCCATACTTACTAATACTTGCAGGAGCCCTCATGGTCTTAGCGGGTGCGTACGAATTCAACAAAGAGTACAACAGTGACATCGTTCTGCGAGAGACAGATGATCGTACATTGCCGCCGTGAGTCTATGCGCATTAAGACCGGGGGTTTTTTAGCGTGAAAGATCAAGGGACAGACGCCCGCCGAAGGCGGGAAATTTTTTTCACATAAGGGTCCCCCCTTATGATTTGGAAAAACAGAAACCAACCGAAAAAAAAATTTCACATAAGGGTCCCCCCTTACGATTTGGAAAAACAGAGGCCCGCCAAAAGCGGAAAAAAATTTTTCACATAAGGGTCCCCCCTTAGGGGTAAAAATTTTTTTCTTTTTTTTCACATAAGGGTCCCCCTTACCTTTTTTTCACATAAGGGTCCCCCCTAAAGATTTGGAACACAGAGGCCCGCCGACAGAAAATCTGTCATGACTAAATAACCCCTGCATTAAGCTTTCATTCCTTTCACTACTTACATTGGAGTCATCGGAGAAATAGCAACACCGTATCTGTCTACTGTAGATTTAAGTTCGATTACTTCAGTGAGTGCTGTAACCGATCGCCATAAAACTAGATACACTTTCTCTAGCGCTAAATCGAATTACTGTAGCGTTGTATGAAATAAATGTAGCACTTAAGGGCAGGGGTTTCTTAGTTGGTCCGAAAAACCAACAGACGCCCGCTGGAAGCGAAAATCTTTGTATACAGATACTTGCCTTACATCTGGAAATTTTTTTAAAGTTTCAATTTTATGAGAAAAAAGTTTTTAAAAAATTTCACATAATGGTCCCCCCTTATGAGTTAAATGACAGACGTCCGCCAACAGGCGACCGGACATGACTAAATAACCCCTGCTTAAATGTGTTTGCAGGCTGATGAAGCAACTTCCGTGGCTTAATGAGAACAAGAAGGAGGGTCCTCTCTCCTTTCCCTACTCCCTGAAGGCGCGTATACTCATCCACGCCTACCTTTCCAGGCTGCAAATGGATGACGAGGGACTTGCCAATGATCAGAGGTATTATATTCGGTCTGAAGGGTATAAAATTCCGTCGCTCAACCATCAAGGTTTCACAAAATGGAAGGAGTTCGGACCCCTTTCTCAGTGTATAGGGCGACAGTTGATATGTTCCGTTCCAGGGTTTAATACCTCGTCACGATGTGGTACATGTACCGGCTACAAGCTTCTCAAATGAACTTTCACCTCCCCAAAGGAATATATTCAATTCAATTTAAACGCTTTGTGGGTGGTCAGTGGGTGGTCAACCCGGCCTAGCATCGTTTTGGGTGGGAGTAGAGACGTCTCGCCTGTTGTTGACCGGAGATAGGCAAGAGGCTATTTGATTGGCGCCTCGAATCGCCATTAATAAGTATAGCGGATTATCGGCTGATGTTTTGTCCGGTGGCTTGCCCAGGCCGGTCCGGCATCGCCCTCCTTTGAAGAGCTATACTACCCAGTTTTGGTCCGCGGCGGGATTTCTCCCGCTACCTCCCAGCACGAATTCTTCGTAGGGAGGCGTCCCTCTATCCGCCACCTGAGGTCGCGCTCGATTCTGGGCTGGATGATCCGGCTCCATCCGTGACAGGCTCTTAAGGCTGTAGAGTCACGAATGGCCACTGTTGCCAGTGTGTTTCGAGATGTTCTTTATAATAATCATCATTGTTATAATAAAAAACATTTTTAAAGAAAGTTCTTTTTTCAGATAAAAACAAAATGATTACAGATACTATATCTCTCGTTGTTACCGCCTGGTGGAAGAGATGTGTTCCATAGCCCAGCAGATCACTTGCTACACTCCAACCAAGATTCCACTCGAGACCATGGACAATCTGATACGGTAAGCAGCTTAGTTGTAGAGAAAAAGTACTGCGAGTTTGTTGAGTACTGTTGTGTCAGATGAAAACGAAAAAAAAGGCAGGCGAATTAGAGAATTCTTAGCCGAAGCTTTTTCTGGGAATTAACCGAGAGGGTTGGTAACAGAAACGTTTCAATGGTGATTATTTGTCTCGAGAGAGTTGGAGGGTCCTCTTGTCGTTGTTGAGGTTGATGCCGATGTTGATCCAAGCTCAGTGGGCCCGGAAGAGTCCACTGCTTCAGCTCCCGCATATTGGTGAGAACGCATTCTTTTAATGCATGAATGTTTCTTAATTTTAAATCCTTTTAAATGTATCCATATGCGTGCAAAAATGTAATTTTATGTTCCTCGATGTGATAGAGCTCTCGTGACTGATAATTAGTCTTTTATAGAGATTCGTGTAAACAGTAGCTATAGACGTTGTTGATTTAGTTTGATTGCAGCGGAGCACAGTCTAGGGTACATACAGCGCCAGAAGGTGTTCACTTGTGCAGATATCGCAAAGCTTGATGCCGAAAAGAGACGAACAGTTTAGTCTTTTCGAATTACAATAAATGGTGGTTTGATCATCTTGAGCAACGGATTTCGCTAGTAGTCTTATGAGAGTTTGATTTCATACTTCGATGTTTACACCTCTAATTAATGAATGTTATTTGGGAGAAGACGAAACTTTTTTATTGCTATGTAAATCTTTACATTTTTAATATGGCTTGAGAGATCAAGGCTAGAATGGAGAAAATTGGTACGATAAATAACTGAAAATAGAAGATACTGTATATATTATTTATAATGTGTTGAAGGTGCTGAACTCTCTAAGTGACAAGGAGTACCGAGATGTGCTGCAAGTGCTGACAGCCATGCCCCGACTGGCCATTGAGACGAGTTTCGAAGGTAAGTTCAAGGATTTAGGACAAGAGTGCAATCAATTCTCTCAGGAAAGGGACAGTAACAGGGGTTAAATGGAGCTACCCAATTTGGGTTTACATGTATCCGCCGCTCAAAGTTTGGAGGAAAAAAGATGGGATGAAGGAAAAGGGTAAGAAAAGAGAGGGAGTTTTTTGTCAATAGTGTGTCTACATGTATCCGCCGACGGGACCGATCCGGTCACTTTTTAACCCCTGGACAGTAATGGAGGGAGGGGGGGTTGCGGAGGAGAGCAGTGGTCGCCGAGAATCGTCAAATCTCTGAAGTCTAACCCTCTTTCAAATCCTCAATCTATTGTGACTATGTCATTTTTTCCATCTTCGTAGAGTGCTGCTTCTCCATCTCCGACTTGGCTCCAGGGTGTTTCTTACCACCCGCATAAATTTTCTCGAGCGCATATATACAATTAAGTTTGTATTTCCAGAATTTAAAAGAGTTTGGAACTTTTTCTTCAAAGATTTGAAATTTTTCTAGGTAAAAATCTAAAATTTATTTTTTCATGTGCATAGATTGAATGTTTTCGGACTTTTTGAAGAGCGCATAGATTTTTTTCACCCACAGTGCGGGTGAAAGAAACACACTGCTTGGCTCACTGTTGGGTACCTATGATGGAGAAAGCAGGGAATTTTTAAATATGGGGCTATTATATTATTCAAAAAGAATCACTAGCGGCAAATTTGTTAGAGCTGCAAAAAAAATCATGTTTTTCGTTGCATTTCAGTAACTGGCGAAGATGACAAACATGAAGTGACGGCTGGATGCTTTGTTACTCTTAGGGTTCGTGTTCTTTTCGGATTGCGCATTCAGCCGATTCCTGAATTTCAAATAAAGCTCAATTAAACACGTTGGCGGTTCAATGAAAATTGTTCCAAAATTTGAAAGGTTGTAAAAATGACAGTTTTGTCTATTCAAAATATTATTTTATTGAATTTTTTATATTTACTATTTTAAAGAGGTTTAGTTTTTTAAAAAACTCATATTCAGAAGAGAAAAAAATCGCTAACTTTTTTGCAATATACCTGTAAATGCTCTGACCAAACAAGAAAACCAACTCCGATGGCGTTCTAGGTTAGGTAAAGTTTTCCGATAAGGGTATGGCTAACAGTATTTGTTAATTCTGAAGTATGTAGTGATGCGCATGTTTCCTCAAGCTATATCGTAAAGAGGAAGAATGTTTCTGTAAAGGTTCGCTTGACGCGTCGTTCCCTTCTGGATCCTGAGTTGATTGGCGATGAAGCACTAAGGTTCGTTGCGGCATTTCTCGGAGATTTTTTTTGGATGAAGTTGACTTATTTAAATAATTGGAGCCATTTAGAGATAGGCCGAATTGCAAATAAGCAAAACACTTGCGTGAACTTTAAAATAACTTGTCAAGTGAAGAAAAGCAGGTTTTCTTTTATTATTTTCATAAATTCTGGGACTTATTTGGGAGAGTTGGTGAATATGCGAATGAAACTTTCGAATTAACTAGAGTCATAAATCATATTTAAATCATTGATGTATTAATATGAATTAAATCTATAGTTTTCTATAAAATTTCACTTTCAGTTAAAACTGGAGAGAGTAAGCACGAAAAAAACCACGATCTGTAATTTGAAAGCCAAAATTCAGCTATTTGGTAAAAATTTGAGAAGGATGGCCAGAACGCAAATAGAGTGAGTGGCCTTTTCAGATTACGCAACGACGAAGAGACGACAGACGAGGAAAGAGACAAGCTGGAAGACGAGAGAGACGCAGAAGCAGAAGTGGAGAAAGAAGATACTAAGGTGTGCAGAGAATCAGAATAAAGCGTTCTTTTGAAGGGGCGAAAGATGGTGGGGTTTCGACATGAGAGAGATAGGAATCAGAAGGACAGAGCGTGGGAAGTTAGTAAGTTGATCCGCACTATTCTTAGTATCAAATAGATGCATCGTCATCTTCGAAAAAGGGGGCTGGAGATCAATTTTAAAAAATGAAATGGTTTAAAGCTCGATTTTTGAGGCAAAGAATCTAATGATGATGTCACTGTCCTGTGTGGTCTCATTTGTTTTTATCCTTTTTTTACCAAAGAGGTAATCCCAATGATGAAATTAGATATTTTTGGGCCGTTTGAGCCATAAAAATATAAGAAATGAAAGCTTTCTGGATGCCTCTGCACCTTTCAAATTTCTCGGACACAAATCCTGTACAAGGAACCTTTATATAAATGGTAACTGGGAGAAAAGTCAATAAAAGGGGATGAAAATTGAACGAACTTAACGCATATTTACCATATCATTAATGGAATACATGAAACTAAATATTGATTGAAGCCAAAGCGGAAAGTGTGGGAAAAGCAGCCACAGAAGAAGAAGGGCGGCAAGGCAAAGAAAGGGCCCAAGGGAGCGGCCAAGAAGGTTACAATCTGAATATATTTTTTTCTTCTCCTTTTCAGAAACAATGCGAATATCGCACCTATTTCACAACATAGGTGCGTCATTCATTTTTGCCCCTGCGATGGATTTCTTTCATTCATTCATAGTCTCAGCCCATCGTTGCTTGAACGATTCACGTAGATCAAAAAAATTGATTTACTTCTCAACAAGTTTGCTTATTCTAATGTTTCTCACTTTGATCAATTGGGGCCAACTTCTATGAGTCGGATTTCTGTTTCCTAACCCGATCTCATTCCATCCAGCCCCTTGCGGTAAATTTTATACGTGTGTAAGCATCACAGTGTTGCTCTTTTCTTCTGAGATATGCCTGTTTTCAGCAAGTGGCACCGAATGCTTCGCCGATGACGGACGACAAGAAGACGAAAGAAGAGGAGAAAGAGGCGGAAGAAGAGAAAGAAGAGGTTTGTGGGGTTGGGAAGTCTCAGAGGCCTGTAGAGGGTAGTACGGCATCCATAATCTTAACGAAAGATATTTTAGGTTTTTTGGGTAAGATCTTTTTTTTTTCATTTCGCAGTTTCTCAAAGCTGTGTTAAAAAAGATTTCTGAAAGCCATAAGGGTATATTAAACTTCGTGTTTTTAAAGTCATTATATTTTGCTGCGAAAAGAAATGTATTTATTATATTGATAGGAAGGAGTTGCGCAGTAAAAGAAGATTGTGACAGGAGAAAGATAACAATTCGTCGGACGAAGGCGCTGGGCCGGCGGCAGTTTCCGGTGCGGAAGGGGATGCGAGAGACAGCGAAGATGAAGACGACTGGGTCGCCGAGCCCAAAAACGCCGTACTTGAAGTGCGAGAAGAGAAAGTCTTACCCGAAACAGTTTTTTTCAAATGAAAAAAGAAAGAAATTTGAATAGTCCGAAAAAGGTGCGGAGGAAAAATTACTTATAAAAAAACTAACGTCTCCCTCGAAATTTACTGGAAATCTTGACGAAAACTATGACTAAAAGGATGCTCAGCCATTAATTGGATGTTTTCTTTGGAATGTCAGTCAAATTAACAAAGAGCTCTTTCAAAAATCACAGTAAAAATAAAAATACAGTAAAGGGTATATGTTAATTTTCTGAGAAGATACAGTCTTGGCAGCAAAATGAAGTTTTTGTGCTGCAGGGAATCTCTTACGAGACGAACCCCGTCCACTGTCCCTACTAGAATATACAGTCTTGGCAGCAGAATGAAGTTTTTGTGCTGCAGGGAATCTCTTACGAGACGAACCCCGTCCACTGTCCCTACTAGAATATACAGTCTTGGCAGCAGAATGAAGTTTTTGTGCTGCAGGGAATCTCTTACGAGACGAACCCCGTCCACTGTCCCTACTAGAATATACAGTCTTGGCAGCAGAATGAAGTTTTGTGCTGCAGGGAATCTCTTACGAGACGAACCCCGTCCACTGTCCCTACTAGAATATACAGTCTTGGCAGCAGAATGAAGTTTTTGTGCTGCAGGGAATCTCTTACGAGACGAACCCCGTCCACTGTCCCTACTAGAATATACAGTCTTGGCAGCAGAATGAAGTTTTTGTGCTGCAGGGAATCTCTTACGAGACGAACCCCGTCCACTGTCCCTACTAGAATATACAGTCTTGGCAGCAGAATGAAGTTTTTGTGCTGCAGGGAATCTCTTACGAGACGAACCCCGTCCACTGTCCCTACTAGAATATACAGTCTTGGCAGCAGAATGAAGTTTTGTGCTGCAGGGAATCTCTCACGAGACGAACCCCGTCCACTGTCCCTACTAGAAGATACAGTCTTGGCAGCAGAATGAAGTTTTTGTGCTGCAGGGAATCTCTTACGAGACGAACCCCGTCCACTGTCCCTACTAGAAGATACAGTCTTGGCAGCAGAATGAAGTTTTTGTGCTGCAGGGAATCTCTTACGAGACGAACCCCGTCCACTGTCCCTACTAGAAGATACAGTATTGGCAGCAGAATGAAGTTTTGTGCTGCAGGGAATCTCTTACGAGACGAACCCCGTCCACTGTCCCTACTAGAAGATACAGTCTTGGCAGCAGAATGAAGTTTTTGTGCTGCAGGGAATCTCTTACGAGACGAACCCCGTCCACTGTCCCTACTAGAATATACAGTCTTGGCAGCAGAATGAAGTTTTGTGCTGCAGGGAATCTCTTACGAGACGAACCCCGTCCACTGTCCCTACTAGAAGATACAGTCTTGGCAGCAGAATGAAGTTTTTGTGCTGCAGGGAATCTCTTACGAGACGAACCCCGTCCACTGTCCCTACTAGAAGATACAGTCTTGGCAGCAGAATGAAGTTTTTGTGCTGCAGGGAATCTCTTACGAGACGAACCCCGTCCACTGTCCCTACTAGAAGATACAGTCTTGGCAGCAGAATGAAGTTTTTGTGCTGCAGGGAATCTCTTACGAGACGAACCCCGTCCACTGTCCCTACTAGAAGATACAGTCTTGGCAGCAGAATGAAGTTTTTGTGCTGCAGGGAATCTCTTACGAGACGAACCCCGTCCACTGTCCCTACTAGAAGATACAGTCTTGGCAGCAGAATGAAGTTTTTGTGCTGCAGGGAATCTCTTACGAGACGAACCCCGTCCACTGTCCCTACTAGAAGATACAGTCTTGGCAGCAGAATGAAGTTTTTGTGCTGCAGGGAATCTCTTACGAGACGAACCCCGTCCACTGTCCCTACTAGAAGATACAGTCTTGGCAGCAGAATGAAGTTTTTGTGCTGCAGGGAATCTCTTACGAGACGAACCCCGTCCACTGTCCCTACTAGAAGATACAGTCTTGGCAGCAGAATGAAGTTTTTGTGCTGCAGGGAATCTCTTACGAGACGAACCCCGTCCACTGTCCCTACTAGAAGATACAGTCTTGGCAGCAGAATGAAGTTTTTGTGCTGCAGGGAATCTCTTACGAGACGAACCCCGTCCACTGTCCCTACTAGAAGATACAGTCTTGGCAGCAGAATGAAGTTTTTGTGCTGCAGGGAATCTCTTACGAGACGAACCCCGTCCACTGTCCCTACTAGAATATACAGTCTTGGCAGCAGAATGAAGTTTTTGTGCTGCAGGGAATCTCTTACGAGACGAACCCCGTCCACTGTCCCTACTAGAAGATACATTCTTGGCAGCAGAATGAAGTTTTTGTGCTGCAGGGAATCTCTTACGAAACGAACCCCGTCCACTGTCCCTACTACCCTTCGGACAAGTTCGAGTGGTGGTGGCTGCAACTCACAATCATCGATAAGAAAGACAAGAAGGTCAGTGTTAAATGACAAATGAAAGGGAATGATCTATTCCTTGTACATGTTGATCGTTACAGTTAATGAATGCATCGTTATATTTGCAGACGCAATCGAAAAGGATAATCAGCCCTTTGGTCGCATGCAAAACTTTGATTGATACGCAAACGGTAGGCTTTCCTTTTTGGATTAATTCGCTGTTGGATTATTTCTTCACATTCCAGCAGGGATGAGGATGTTGATTGCAGGTTGAGATGCGGTTCATGGCTCCGGAGCAGAGAGGAGTGTACACGTTGAATCTCGCTGTGCACTCTGACTCCTACATGGACTGTGATTACTCCCTGGATATTAAGGTGTGTCCAAGAAGGCAATTTCATGCAAGAGTCTCCCGGGGAAAAGTAGGACGAACTCGTAGAATTCTTCTCAGAGTTGGGTACTATATTCTTCTGTTTATTGTTTTCGGAGGCTAACACAATTTTTAACAACTTTCCTCTATAAATTTAAGCCCTCTGAGGCCGTATGCATGGAGCAATCCAAAAGGATTAAGAGCTTGGATTAGAAGTTATCCAAATACATTTCACTAATCCGGTATGCATGGAAGCTATAATACTTTTGGATTTGAGATAATCCGACAAAATTCGTAACCCTACTCCGGATGTGGGTTAGCGAGCAATCCGAAAGGATTTGAGGCTCAATTTGACCCATTCCGTTCATGTTGCTCTTTTTGAAGTGTGCCCCATTCCGTTCATGTTGCTCTTTTTTTAGTGTTTAGAGTGCATTTAGTTATCGACAATTACAGTTTTTAGAGTGCATTTTGATGCATTTTAGTGCTTCCGCTTGTCTTTCCGCGTCCTTTTTGACAATAATCCAAGTTTAAGAAATCTGACATCCATGCATACCGATTTTCCTAATCCTAAATTTTTTTAACTTTTTTGGATTTTCTAATCCTTGGATTTGACTAATCCAGATTGTTCTAATCTGTTTTCCATGCATACGGTCTCAGCGGTGTGGACACCACTCCCTTCAAGATTAAATACAGAACTCATCTGTTAAAAGAACCAGCTGCCCCTAGGTCAATGCTAATGTGTATATCAGCAGTATGGTTTGGTTTCAATTCAATTCAATTATTTATTCCGTGCACAAAAAAGGTTGGGGGTAAATGGAAAAGAAGAATAAGAGGCAGCGAAGCACGGACTGGTTTTCCTTGGTAAAAGTCGGCACCTGAAATAGTTTGAAAGGAATGGATCAATAATTCGCGTTTGAATGGGACAATTTTGAAGAAGAAATTTAGAAAATTCTTTAACGAAGATGAAACTCGGAACGGGACATTTTTTAGTTGATCAATAATAAATTTTTCTTTACGATTTGAGTCAATGTCTTATTTTCTTTGTTCCGGCTCTAAAACAGAGGCCAGGGGCCTCTTTCTAATTGGATATTTTGGATACAGCGATACAATGGGAGTTTGGATACAGCGATATTTCACTTGTCTTTCTAATCTCTCCTGTAAATAAATGAATACAGTTCACAGTTGTATCCGATACAGCAGCCGATACAAAAATTTGCTGTATCGGATACAAATATTTGTTGAGTTTGGGACAATTTTCGTTTGCTCGGTCAATTTTCTTCATATTTTGTTTTTTCTTCTTCATTTTTTCTCTTTTTTTTTTTGTTTTTTTCTTCATTTGTTTTCCTCTTCTTGTTTTTTTTCTTCATCTTTTCTCTACTTATTTTGTTTTTCTTAATTTTTTATTCATGTTTTGTTTTTTTTCTTATTATTTTTGCACCTTAAGTTTTTGCTTCATATTTTGCCACCTTCAGTTTTTCCTTCATTTTTTGGCACCAAACATTATTCAAATACTTGAAGTCTTTTTTTTTCAAGTTTACATTAATTTTATTGTACATGATTGAAAATATGATAATAACATGGAGGAGTTAGTTAGTGCAGTTTAACTGGTAAGATTTTCCGGCTAAACTAGGCTTTAGATTTCGAGTTTTTTTGTTCTTTGTATATTACGTGACCTAAATAAGCGATGTAGGCTTCTAGTTTTTCAACAAGAAATTTCAACTCAAAAAAGTTGTTTTTCACCAACTTTTTCGATTTTCTGTTGTTTTTTGGACCCTATACTACTTGAAGGAATTTCAATAAAACGGTCTTTACCAACTAAGCCGTAATGGTCTCGTTAGCGTAAGTTTTACTTAGCCTAAGCTAAATTTAATGTTAACTATTCCAGTTAGTTTTTGGAAGAAAAAAACACTTTCTAAAGCGTAAACTTTTTACTAAGCCTAAGCGTTTTTTAATGTGAAAATAATCTTTTAAATTTATTTTTAAAAACCCCCAAAGTAAAAAAAAAACCCTTATATGAATATACAAATGCTAAATTTATTTTGTTTTCATTTATGTATACTATTAATGAACAAAGGAAAAAACGAAGTCAACTATTTGTAAACATTTTGTTGAAAAGAAAAATAGAGTTGGCAAAATATGAAGAAGAAAAACAAAATATAAAGAGAAAAAAACAAAATATAAAGAGAAAAAAATGAAGTAAAAACATTGTAAATGCGTGCTGTTTCCATCTTTACAGCAGCCTCTAGAACTGTAAATTTGTATCAGTTTCCTGTAAAATTTGTATCCGTTTCCTCGATTTTTTTTTGCTGTAAACTATAAAAGATTAGAGAGAAAACCTTTACAGGGATACAGGTGCCCTTCACAAAATATCGCTGTATCCATTTGTATAGCTGTATCGCTGTATCGAAAGATTAGAAAGACAATATTGTATCGCTGTATCCAAAAGATCCAATTAGAAAGAGGCCCCAGGTGTGGTTGTGCTACAGTAATGAGTCAAATGTGTCAGATGGAAGTAAAGGAGGCAAAGGAAATCGTCCTTCCCAAGTATGAAGATACAGAGGAAGAAGAGGATGTCGCGCACTCGTCCACTGAGGAGTACACTTCTGAATCAGATGATGATGCTTAGGGCAGATGGTCAAAAACCTCGCACGATTGGAGTAAATCAAGAATTGCACCGGTGTGTATTTATCTCGAATTACAGAAGGCACTCTTGATCTTTGATTATGAGCAAACTGTGATATGAACGCTTGTAGTTGGATGATCAACCGAATACATATCGATTAGCAATTATTGTTTGTAGAGGCCCTTTTTGTTCCATAACATGAACTTATGTTGTTAATTTATTCCACCTACAAAAATGTGTAGTTTGTAGTTCGAGAAGAATTGAGGGAAGATGAAAGTCTTAAGTGCAAAAATAATGCATACTCGTCATACAGTTTTTTTTAGTTCTTGGTGTTATAAAAGTTAACGGAGCACTTATTTTTATTCTCTCTCGCAGTATTGAACAAAATGACCTGGTGAAAAGCACGAATAATATCGAATGACCATTGAAAAGTTCGCGACTCATAATCACTTGATTACGAGAAGCTTTTTAACTCACAAATAGGGCGCAAAGTCAAGCGTTAAAGCGCTATACCCACTCTGCTTTCAGTAGCATCACTAATTAGTTGAATGGAATGTAGACAAACGGGTTTGTCCTGCAGTAGACAAGATAGGAACAAATAATAGATGGGTTTTTTTCTGGGAGTAGACATACGGGTCTGCCGGCACATAAGCGGAAGAGAGAGAGAAAGATTACAGACAAACTAGAGTGTTTGTTTCACATATTGGCACAGCATTTCAAAAAAAGGAAAACAGAAGGACCCATTTGCTCATCGCAAAGCCGCCTGCGTGTCCTCTTCTCTGGCGTAGGGTCGCGTGCAGCTGATTAACATGTTTCGCAGCTGACCGCGCCGATGCAATTCGTGTATATCAGCCGCACCTGCGCATCAACAAATGTGAAAAACCTGCGCAACATAAGCCAAGGCGGTTGCTACTATACCGAAGGGTTGATTGTAAAGAATATTTCCGGCATTGTTTCTGACCTGTCTCCGTTCAGTGTTTTTCATGACTTCTTTATCTACGTGATTATTGTTTTGATTCCATTGTTAATAGACAAAGAGAAGAGTATTCAGCTAAATCTCTTTTTTTTGTATCATTGAAAGATGTTGATGACGAATAAAATCAACTTTTTAAGTTGTGACAAGAAGCATCGAGGGTATACAAATGAAATCACTTGATCCCATCCCTGATCTTCCGATCAATAAGTAGTGAAAAGTTCTACTTTAAAGAATAATTTTTTAGGGGCTGAGTACCGTAACATTGTTGAAAAAATCCATAGTATGTAAACCAAGTTACTCACCTCCGATGAATTGACCGCACACGAAGATGTAAGGAAAACGGCCGGATCCAGTGAGGTTTTGCAGGTCGATGTGCAGTTGGCGCTGCCATTCCTCATCACCCGCAATTTCTGCATGGGGAGTTTAGAAAAACTTTACATCTTGATTGCTCTGGATCAATTTTCAAAGATGGATCGATCGACTACTGCCCTAACTATTGTGATACCACAATCTCACTTGTTCACAATGTTTAGAGCATCTGACTACTGAATTTTCCTCGAATCCTCTCACTTTGTGCATTCGAAAAATGCAACCAACGGCTTGTGTGAAGAAATTAACACTTTGAAGGTAAAAACGAAAGTTTGTAGCGCAACAGTTGGCACCAAAAGTTTCGCAATCGACATGAATGCATCTCTTTTTCTCATTGGAATCTCCGCTCACGCTGACGAGGCCGTATGAAAGGAAACCAGCTTTGGAGAAAATTTTTTTGTATCCTGGTGTCGTGATGCGAAATGTGATGGAGCCATCTTAGGGCCGCATAGCGCATAATATTTAAACTTTTTTGCTACGAACATCAGGACTTGTTAGATTTTTCACGTTTCAGGTCCATGGCAGAGAAATTGGCTGATTTGAACTACATAAGGTGCCACTACACAAGATGGCGAACCGATCAAGATTAGGTATCTAAAATGAAAAAAAACAGCCAGCGATCGAACCCAGCTGTCTTTATCTATCGTACCAGCAGCCAGCGATCGAACCCAGCTCTCTCTCTCTCTCTCGTACCAGCAGCCAGCGATCGAACCCAGCTGTCTTTTTATCTCTTACCAGCACCCAACGATTGAACCCAGCTGTCTTTCTCTCTCGTACCAGCAGCCAGTGATCGAACCCAGCTGTCTTTCTCTCTCGTACCAGCAGCCAGCGATCGAACCCATCTGTCATTATCTCTCTTACCAGCACCCAACGATTGAACCCAGCTGTCTTTCTCTCTCGTACCAGCAGCCAGCGATCGAACCCAGCTGTCTTTCTTTCTCGTACCAGCAGCCAGCGATCGAACCCAGCTGTCTTTCTCTCTCGTACCAGCAGCCAGCGATCGAACCCATCTGTCATTATCTCTCTTACCAGCACCCAACGATTGAACCCAGCTGTCTTTCTCTCTCGAACCAGCAGCCAGCGATCGAACCCAGCTGTCTTTCTCTCTCGTACCAGCAGCCAGCGATCGAACTCATCTGTCATTATCTCTCTTACCAGCACCCAGCGATCGAACCCAGCTGTCTTTCTTTCTCGTACCAGCAGCCAGCGATCGAGCCCAGCCGTCTTTCTCTCTCGTACCAGCAGCCAGCGATCGAACCCAGCTGTCTTTCTTTCTCGTACCAGCAGCCAGCGATCGAACCCGGCTGTCTTTCTCTCTCGTACCAGCAGCCAGCGATCGAACCCAGCTGTCTTTCTTTCTCGTACCAGCAGCCAGCGATCGAACCCAGATGTCTTTCTTTCTCGTACCAGCAGCCAGCGATCGAACCCAGCTGTCTTTCTCTCTCGTACCAGCAGCCAGCGATCGAACCCAGCTGTCTTTCTCTCTCGTACCAGCAGCCAGCGATCGAACCCATCTGTCATTATCTCTCTTAACAGCACCCAACGATTGAACCCAGCTGTCTTTCTCTCTCGTACCAGCAGCCAGCGATCGAACCCAGCTGTCTTTCTTTCTCGTACCAGCAGCCAGCGATCGAACCCAGCTGTCTTTCTCTCTCGTACCAGCAGCCAGCGATCGAACCCATCTGTCATTATCTCTCTTACCAGCACCCAACGATTGAACCCAGCTGTCTTTCTCTCTCGTACCAGCAGCCAGCGATCGAACCCAGCTGTCTTTCTTTCTCGTACCAGCAGCCAGCGATCGAACCCAGCTGTCTTTCTCTCTCGTACCAGCAGCCAGCGATCGAACCCAGCTGTCTTTCTCTCTCGTACCAGCAGCCAGCGATCGAACCCATCTGTCATTATCTCTCTTAACAGCACCCAACGATTGAACCCAGCTGTCTTTCTCTCTCGTACCAGCAGCCAGCGATCGAATCCAGCTGTCTTTCTTTCTCGTACCAGCAGCCAGCGATTGAACCCAGCTGTCTTTCTCTCTCGTACCAGCAGCCAGCGATCGAACCCAGCTGTCTTTCTCTCTCGTACCAGCAGCCAGCGATCGAACCCAGCTGTCTTTCTTTCTCGTACCAGCAGCCAACGATCGAACCCAGCTGTCTTTCTCTCTCGTACCAGCAGCCAGCGATCGAACCCAGCTGTCTTTCTCTCTCGTACCAGCAGCCAGCGATCGAACCCATCTGTCATTATCTCTCTTAACAGCACCCAACGATTGAACCCAGCTGTCTTTCTCTCTCGTACCAGCAGCCAGCGATCGAACCCAGCTGTCTTTCTTTCTCGTACCAGCAGCCAGCGATTGAACCCAGCTGTCTTTCTCTCTCGTACCAGCAGCCAGCGATCGAACCCAGCTGTCTTTCTCTCTCGTACCAGCAGCCAGCGATCGAACCCATCTGTCATTATCTCTCTTACCAGCACCCAACGATTGAACCCAGTTGTCTTTCTCTCTCGTACCAGCAGCTAGCGATCGAACACTACACTACCGCGAATACCTCACTTTTCCACGCTGTTGTGAGCGTTCGCTTTATTTATATCTGTGCATATTTTGTAAAAATAGATAGGAAGAAGAACCTAGGAAATGAGAAGCTATGTCGGCGTAGTTGACCGCCAGAAGCCGTTTGGCAGAGTTGCACGCGGGACAGGACTCCAAGGTGTAGATCATGATAGGGTACCTCAAATATCGTGAAGATTGGTAAGGAATTAAATTAAATAATACCGCAATCACTTTATAAAAATGTTATATGTACATAAACAGATATTCTTTAGTCCAAGTACAATTATTCAGCTCATTTTACCACGCGTATGTTTTCGGCGTATGTTCCTCTATTCGACGAAAGGCTTCCCATAAACAATTTCCTCGTGCGTGTTTAGGATGCAGTCGTTTAAGCCTCAGGCTTGAATATCCGTGTGCAATAATCTAGTCCTGAGTTTGCCTTGTGTGCGTTTCGCCGGTATTCCCATCATGAGCGCATGTCTTGCTATGTCGGTTTGATCATTTCGCAACATCTGGCCAGAAAATTCATCGGATTCTGTTTTCTCGCATCTTGTCTTGTGAGAAAGGGGAAAGGCACTTCTAGCTTTCTATTCCAAAACCAGCTATCCAATTAAGAACATGACATTTGCCAAACTTTAAATTTTAATCTATATGTACCTATACACACTCTATTGGCATTTGAAAAACCTTAACCTCTCACAATCTAGATACCGTAGTCTACTCACATTCTAGACTGCCGTTCGATGTAGCCTGCGTAGGAGTATCCATATGGGGACGGAATGTTGCGCCATGTGCGCTCTCTTGGGTAGGAGCCAAATCGGACCGGGGTGTAGCCGCCGTCGACTCGACCGTATTGAGGAGGTTGCCGAGGTGGCAGAGGCAGTCGGTTGCCGTAAGCATCGGGTGCATTGTAACCGTTTATTGGTCCAATACCGTAACCTGCTCCGCCTCTTCCGTCATAACGACCGTATTCACCGCCTTGTGTGCCCTGAATGAGAGGGAGGTTTATCTTTTGTTGTAATTTTTATTAGATTCGTTATGAATTGAGATACATATACCCGTGTTGTTATTAAACAGTTTTCAGTGATTTTACGCTCTATTTTAAAATGATTTAGAGTGAGAATAAATTTTTTTAAACTCAGATGCACGAAAAAAGAGAATATCTCTAGCATAATAACGCACGAGAATCCAACAAAAACTAACAACAACCCGCGAAAGTGTGGGTTTGCTACGGTAGCTACCGTATCCCTCATAGGGCGCCTGTTCAGGGTATCCGGTAAGGTCGGGATAGGGCACGAGAGGAAAGTTTTCCACTGGTAGAACAGGCTGCACCGGTTGGTCGATGGGCAGCAGGCCAATGTTACGAATATTCGAACCTCAATTGAAAGGCTCAACAAAATGAGATGGAAAATTGAGAACTATCTGAAGTCGTTCGAAACTTGAATTTCATTTTAACCTAGCGGCTCTAAACGATTTCAAGCCTCGTAATTTTTTTTGGATTCGTATCTAATTTCTAGTCGATACAATTCTAACGATTCCTTATCAATATCATTTGATATGAAGCGCCATATTTTTAATCCGTTCCTCTCTGTTACGGGCTTTTCTCTAAAGCTCAGCTCTGAATCACTGCATGAAGTGTCTCTCAAGTTATTGCAGTGCCTTTTCAAAATGCGATGTACAGTACATGAACGTAATGAAATATCCTTTTCGCCACTGACTCTTCCTCACTACTCAGTTACTTTGTTGCCCTTTCGCTCGACCTGATGCCGTTTTATGACTTCTCGAAATTTTTGCATTCATTAAATTAAATTGAATTAAATGATCTTGATAAATGTTGATCTTGATAAAGCGTTTAAATTGAATTGAAAAAAAATGAAATGAAGTTGAAACGCTAAGAAGTCTGTCGAAACTTTTGAGTGCAACACGACAGTTACCTCTGACTATACATACCTCTGAATAAGTCCCTCCTTATTATCCCATTTCTTTAACAAATTTAATAAAAACTCTGAATATCCTATAACATTCCATCGCTCTCCCTGTCTTGCCAAAGTTCTGCTGGCTCATCACTTTGTATCTTTCAATCCATAAGTTTCTCCTTAATTCTGCGTTTTTCGTTAAATTTTGAGTCTTAAACTCGTAGATCAAGGGGGTTTCGGCTTTGCTTCAAAAGCCCAGCTCTGGCTTGTGTCAGCGATTCGCAGACGTCAGTGACAACTCTCATTGAACAAACGCTCTAAATGTTTCCAAATTCGAAGTAAGGGGGAGTGTAGTACAAATACAAGAGCCTTCTCCCCTGTCTCTCTAATTTCAAGTATCTCTCTTTCTTCTTGGTCTCGACTGTTGTAGTTTGTACTACGAGTTCACCCAAGACAGCAAACGAGCAAGACTAAACTGGAAATCTTCTGCAATCTTGGTTTCTTTTTTACACTAAATTCCATTCCAGTTCATGGGCCGTATGCACGTACCATTTTTCGTCGTAAATAATGAAAAAACATTGTTATCCTAGAACACTTAACACTGTTTTCTTCATCATTTCCCACCAAAAATAGTACGTGCATACGGCCCCATATCAATCAGAATGGCGAAAATGAGCAATAAACAGAACGGAGGTAGTCCGATGGTATAAAAGCCTAATGATGCATCAGATATAATAGTAGAAGCTCTCGTTTTGCTTCTAAAACTGCTCCAGCATCTGTTCCGGCTCCTTTCTAGGAGGGAATGACTCGCTTGATCACTTTGCTGGCGACTCAACTCGAGGCTGTCACGATGCAACTGCATAACCTCAGTTCCACCAAAGAAAAGTCAGTCACTTCAGATATTCAACCAATACATAGTTCTCGGGAGGGTTGAGTTCTATCCAGACACAGCCAGATATCATCTTTATTACGAGACATAGTTTTCTTCAACAGTTTTGAATTCCGAACTGATTTTAAATTTACCGTATGAAGTGGTTTGGTCTGATAGATCTGGTAGAGGAGGGGTAGGTCGCCATTATCATAAGAGACCATATTTCTTTCAGCAAAGCCCTTTTCAAAGAGAAATTGGTTCTCGAAATTCTAGTGGTTGATGTTATAATTCCGGTAAATCTCTAAACTATTCGTGTAGCGTTGGTTTACCGACCACCTTCAGTAACTGTAGATCAGAATGAACGTTTATTCGAAGTTCTTTCTACCCTTCTAGCTGTATCAAGTCCTGTTATTCTACTTGGAGGCCTAAACCTTAATATAGAGTGGGAAAATTTTTCCAATTCTAAATGCCAAGCTCATCAACTAATCGATTTTAGCGATGCAATGGACCTTGTTCAGGATGTATTCTCAACAACTCACGGATCAAGTATTCTCGACGAAGTTCTCTCTTCTCGCCATCTAGTCGAAAACTGCTCAGTTCAAGCAACATTCAAAAACTCATATCATAACACTGTACATTTCACAATATCGATTGATGTTGATTCTCCTAGATACATACTCAAAAACTGAAGGTCTTGCGAACCATTTCGCATCAGTTTTCGCCAAGGATGACGGACTCCTACCACCAATTTCACATACGGTTACCGAGTCCATGCCCTTCTCAGTGGTCTTTCCTCAAAAAGTCACATTCTATCTGCGACTACTGAAGTCCACCTGCACTGAGACATCGTATGAACTGCCAGCGGTCTTGTTTCGCGAATGAGCTAAAGATATGGTGGAATCAATTTACTTCATTTTTAATCAGTCTATCCTTTCAGGCGAAATTTTAAGAGTTTGGAAACTAGCTCATGTTATTCCCATTCCGAAAAAATCTTCACCGGTTACAGTAGAGGACTTTCGCCCGATTTCACTGACTCCATCATCGTGCAAAGTCCTTGAGCGAAATATAATAAAATCATTCCAGATGAACAGCGAGGTTTTGCGAAGGGTAAGTCTGTAGCGACACAACTCCTAGAGTGCACGCAAAACTGGCGACCGGCTCTGGACGAGGGCATTTCGAAAGATGTGCTTTATGTAGATTTAGCCAAAGCCTTGGACATAGTATCGCATTCTGAATTGCTTTATAAGCTGGAGAAAAAAAAGGATTCCGAGGGAGATTGCTTGAATGGTTTGAATCATTTCTGTGTAATCGTTTCTTCTCAGTCCGAATTGGTTCAACCCTCTCAAGCACACGATCGAGTGGAGTACCGCAGGGCAGTGTGCTCGGTCCGCTACTCTTCCTCATCTACATCTCCGACTTGCCACAAGCATTAGCCAAGCAGTCTGTCGTCCAGTTCTGATTCTTCGCCGACGACATCAAGATCTTCACTACATATGAGGCCACCGGCAGCAGTCTCGCTCACAGCCAACTCTCTCGTACAATAAACACTCTGTGAATACTTCGAAAACTGGTAATTATCTATAGCTGAGCAAAATCATATGTTATATACATTGGCAAGAGCAACCCTCAATACCCATATAAGATTAATCACTGCTTTCTAACTGCTACTTCCTCTGTTCGAGACTTGGGAGTCTTTTTGGACAACCAATTGAACTTACAATCGCATATTCGATATCACTGTTAGACGACCTATCGGTGTGTTGTTCTGTATCTTCCGTTCGTTATCTTGTACTAAGAAAGAAGTCTACATCAGATGCTTCCACTTTTTTGTTCTTCCCATTCTTGAGTTTGCTTTTCCAGTATGGTCTCCTTTCATCAAAAAAGAGATTCGGAAATGAGAAAGAGTTTCTCATATTTTCACTAAGCTGTTGTATCATCGTTGTTCTCTCATTCGTCTCCCTCCATGCACGGTTGCTCCTCGCACCGTCTCTTCCCTCGTCTGTGAGAGTCCTTTCCCGAGAAGATTTGGCGCTCCGGGATCAGAGCGCCATCATGAGCGACAGAAGAATGAGATGGAAGGACTACTTTGTCAAAGCCGTTAGTCCCCAATTCCTAAGGAAGGCAGAGAACGCTGAGGAGTGGAGTCGTCACATGTCGCAACAGATCCCAGAATCGATGATGTTATATTACCGACGTGGCTTGCTGATCTTGATAAAGCGTTTAAATTGAAAAAAAAATGAAAATCATCGTTGTGGGCTTTTCTTTGAGAAACACTTTGTTGAACTGTCTTATCATGAGCGTATGTATATGTCATCACAACATGTCTTCTCTCCATTTGTCAACTGTCTTATCATGAGCGTATGTATATGTCATCACAACATGTCTTCTCTCCATTTGTCATATGACGTCGATTTTCTTGTTTTTGTTGTTGTTTGAATCATTTCTTTTCAATTCATGATCATATTCTATAAAAAAAAACACATTTTCCTGTCTCAGTTTTAACTTCACGCCATATCATCCAACCTGATGTCACATATAATTACAAGGTGACCTACATATTTGGTGACACGGATTTTACCGCGTATTCTCCTTTCATGTGAACGAAATTCCACTTTCTCCTCAAGAAAGTTTATTATCTGTCATATGATAATAATCTAAAACTTTCACTCGAAATGACCTCCTCTTTTGCGAATGAAAGCCTCCAAAAGGGTAGGCAGACACCGCGGACCGCAAAACTACCTGGGGAATTCGGTCCCATTATCGCACAAGCGAAGTCTTGCGACCCGACAACGAGGTGTGGGTTTTAACGCAAGCTTCACTTTCCAGAATGCACCAGATAGAGTAGTCCATTGGATTCAAATCTGGACTATTAGCAGACCATTCTTTGGTGAGAATGAAAGAGAAGTTTAGTGTGTCTTCTCGCTGGTATGAGCAGGAGCGCCTTTCTGCTGGAATGTCCAGTTCCGTGTCCCGAAGTGCCTCTGCGCCCGAAGCTTCTCATCATGTTCTCCGAGATGTATTTATGTATTATTATGGCCTCTTTTCTGACGAAAAAGAGGGGAGTTCGACCCGTGGAACAGATGCCAGCGTAAACCATGATAGATTCCAGATGGGAAGCACGTGAGACTGTTCGGCCGGCAGCATTAGCTTCTTCAGAGGACTGAGCAAGCACCCTTTAATTTTGTATGTTGAAGCTCCTCTCCATGTTAAACGTCTCTCATTGGTAAAGAGAGTCATGAAATGTCTCCAGCCGTGCTCCGAGCAAGGAGAGCAGGGCATTTATCGCACCGTGTTTCCTAATGCTTGGGAGTGAGAGCATGACGCTTCTGATACTTGTATTAATACATACTAAGCTTCTTTCGAACATCATTCCACATCGTACCGTCTGACGTATCCAGTTGGGCAGTCATTTTTCTCATGCTTCTCCCTTCGTTGCGGTTTAGGCGTTGCTTGACGATATTTGTGATACGGGAGGTGGCAGCGGAAGTGGGACGACCACAGCGTGGACGGTCAGTGAGTGTACCTCGTTTGAGAGTTCAATGCACAGTCAGACGGGCAACTCCCAGACGACGAGAGATCTTCGAAGGGGGTGTCCAGCACTACTCAGCGACAATATTGCGCCCCGACTAGAATGAGAACACACCATTTCGCGAGTAACAAGTATTGGGAGCCGAAATTTTGGTTATAGGTAGATCAAATTTTAAAGAATTCGATGGTGTCATTTAAAATCTGCAGATTGACTCAGCTCGTGTTGAAATACATGAATAATTTCGACTCAGCTGTGTTGAAATAATTGAATAATTAAAAAAGGTCTAATTTGATTTATCAACCGAAAAGCTAACCCAAAGCGCGCAGATTGATGAGTTCTGGGTAGGCGCCGTTGGTGCGTACCCAAATGTCGTTGGGTATCGTGGGTTGTGGGGCAGAAGGCCGACGAGATCGTATACGAGGCCGAGTGACAACTGGTACACACATTGGTATTTCAAATCTGCTCTCATACTTTCTCTCTATCTTTGGCTCCCTTTACTCATCTCGAATCTCATTTCGCACACACGCGATCTTTTCTCTTCTTCTTCTACTTATTCACCGCTTCTTTCACACGGTTTCTCAAACGAGCTTTCACAATGTCTTCCCGTTACACGGAGCTTTTGTATCTATTAGCTCAACATCATTCTCATATCTCTCTCTCTCCTTATTCTATCTTTCTTCAGTTGTTCTCATGTGTTCTTCCCTCTCTCTCTATCTCCCCCTCTTTTTCTATCGTTCTCTTTCTCCCTCTCTCTCTCTCTCTCTTTTCTCTTTCAGTCTTTCAGTCGTGCTTTATCTCAGTCATTATCTATACTCATCACTCAGATAAATTACCTATTCTTATAACTAATTTCATCCTTTCTAATAGTCAACACGACATTGTGAAAATGCAACCAACATCGGTGTTACCCGATCTTACCATTCAGGTATTAATTTCACCATTAAGTAGTAGCCTTCTTTGTAAATGATGTGAGCTTTGGAAATAAGCTACCTGAACACGCATGTATTATTTCACGCAACCTACCGTATTCTTCATTAGTCTCCTGTGCTGGAATATATCCACTTGCTGGTGGAAAGCCAGGAACCCCTCCCTGCTGTCCACGGCTTCCAGGGATCCGATCTCCGCGCTCTCTACTGAAGGATCTTTTTGGCGGATAAACTGGGTATGGCTCCTGGGGAGGCGGCCACAGAGGGCGCACTGGCAGCTCATAGTCTGGATAATCCTGCGGCGGATACTGTAAGCGAAGAGTACTGTAATCGGCGAAGGTTAATTATTGTGGTCCCTCCAAAACTTACTCAGTTTTGATTGAAGAATATTTTTTCTGTTTTTTTGTTGTAATGTTTCAGGGTTCAAGAAAAAAAATTCAAAAAGCGTTTGAAAGAAAAAAATTTTATTTTCAAAAATTTTGGTTTAAAAAGTTCAAATTGAAAAATTTAAATAATTTTTCGTTCTTTTTCAACTATTACGAATTCTGAAACGGAATCAGTTGTTTCAAAAATCAGTGAAGAACCTTAAAATGAGTTTAGGCTTAGGCTTTGTCAGTTTTCCACGCTAAAATCACTTCTTAGTTTTTTTAGTCTCTAATATTCAGAAACAACAAGAAAAAAGTTTTCATTTTTTTATACTGAATTTTTTCCAAAATTTTTTTTAAAAAATTTCAAGAAAATTTCTGAATTTTTCTTTAAAGCCTGAAACATCACAAAACTTTTTTTTTTAAATCCTCCAATCAAAACGGAGTCATTTATCGAGGGTCCACAATAGTTAATCTTCGCCCTGTAATAATAGTGTGTTCTTTAAGTCATCAATTTCGATATGAGTTTATTAAAAGTTAATTCGTGAAACGGAAGTCAGAGTTCTTCATACATATGAATCTTAAGTTTTTTGGAGCAGCATTTATGTTTTTGAAGCCTTTTTTATCAACAAAAAACTTGAGTTCATTTTTTGACAGTTTTCTTTGCAGGACGAGTGCCTGCCCATGTAAATTTATTCATCTTCCCATTCTTATTCTTTCGATCACTACGAGCATGTTTAATAAGTCAATAAATGAAGCATCGTACAAAATAAGGTGGTCCGGTAGACTGCCTTGGCCGTTTGTGCTGCGGAGGAGCTGTTGAGAACTCACTCTTAGGCGGAGAACTTCCAGGCCGAGTGTTTGAAGCGTCACTGGAACAGAGCCAAACTAAATCACCGGAGGATAGTCTAATTTTCCATGAAGATGTTGAGGGCGACTGACAAGTTCTTGTTCAACTATCAAGTTCAAATCTTTCTTTATTTGATCTCATCTCCCAGTTCAACTTCTTATCTGAGAATGTTGAGGTTCACGGCTCATTCTAAACATGAGCACGCAGGACAAAAATGGGTTCTTCTCATAAGAATCTATGTTTGATTCAAGCTACATACCGGCAACAACAACGACAAGCGACTGGTTCAACTTCGAGGACTAGCCCTGGTCCGCGTGATTATTCGATGATATTAGGATTGATTCTATAGACTGCTTCAAGGAATAAAAAGGATAGCCCCTGCACAGGGACTGAATGAAACCTGTTGCTTCCGCTGCTCATCCGCCGCCTACCCTTTGGATAGGCATGCTGATCTTCCACCGGGCCACTGCTCTCCTTTATGTCCGCATGAAAGTCTCCCAATTCTGAATTATAACCTTACCTGGGATAGACTTCCTCTTTTGAGATGTTCTTACCTGGGATGTTCTCTATGTTAAGGTTACACTCAATCCCCCTTTAGAGCACTTTCCTCATTTAAACCCAGACTCGACTTGGTAGGACCAGGGGCTGCTGCCTCTATCACTCTTATTTTACGTAGCAAGGAGAGACTAGATGACCTCAGTTTGTTTGGATCTGTTGAGGGTGATTGTCGTTCTTGAAACAATACTAAGATTTACTAACAATGCTAAAGTTAAACTTACTCTCTTCTAATGAAATGTAGATGAACTGACTGACCATCTTCCTCACTGTACTCCGCGAGGCCTTCCGGTGCGGCACTCCGCACAGTTTGCAGGGATAGGAGAAGCAGGATAAGCGCCTGCTGGGACACTTCGGGCAATGAATGGCGACACTCTCCACGTAACAAAGGAATCCACATACTTGGAAGGGTGGAAAGAGGTGAGAGAATACAGAGGACTGACGATTCTACGCCTAGCTCTTCTGAGAAGTCTTGTGAGACATTGCTCAGGGAGAAGAGCGATTACACAAGTTGGAGAGCGGTCTTTTACCGGAACTTTACTGCTGAATTAGTCGTTTTAGGATTGAAAAGAGTAGTTTGTGAGTATGTTCTCAGGGAAAAGGAATAATTTTCTGTAGATGGAGTAAAGTCGATGTTGACGGTAGATGTGTCGTGAAGAGGTCACGTCTGTGGGAACTGGTGATGGAAGAAGGATGGAGAAGGGAAAGCGATGGATTACGCAAGAGAAATGAGAGGGCGAGAGAGAGAGAGAGAGAGAGAGAGAGAGAGAGAGAGAGAGAGAGAGAGAGAGAGAGTGAAAGTTAGTGAGACAAGATATGCTTAAAGACGAAGAGAGAGATGGAGAGGGGGAGAAGGCAGAGAGAGTGAGAAGTAGAGATAGTTTTTGATAGAATTAGAAAAGAAGAGAGATAGACAACATTATGGAGAGAAAAGTAGCGGATAGATAGGGAGAGAGAAGGAGAAGAAGAGAGATAGTCACATCAGTAGCCAGCAGCAGGGTTGCGTGAAATCAGATGAATTGACACTCCCTCACACCGTTTCCACCTGAGGGCGGAATGAGGTGAGAGAAGATCCAAGAGAAGGCACATTCAATGAGATCTTCAGATGGCTAGATCATTCATGTACTTCATCCATCTCTTCCCCCCCCCTCTTCCCCATCTCTAACTTCCTATACATAGACACCCCCCTCTTCCCCATCTCTAACTTCCTATACATAGACACCCCCCTCTTCCCCATCTCTCCCTTCCTATACATATGTAGACACCCCCCTCTTCCCCATCTCTCCCTTCCTATACATATGTAGACACCCCCCCTCTTCTCACACTTTTCGGCCCTCATCCAATTTTTTTTCTCTCTCTTCTCTGGAATGTTTCTTTTTTTCTTTGTGCCGCTTCTCTTCTTACTACGATTGTAGTTCAAGTATTGGATTCGGCTATTCATATTTGAAGTACGTGCAGACTTTTCTATATCCCTCAGGGCAGATGCACCATTCTTCACTGGTTCCTGCTTACAGGGATTTCATGCTAACATTTTCGAGCTTATCTTCATTTTTGAGCTAGGGCTTTTTTCAAATGCAATTGTTCTATTGAGTAGTTACCGACAGCTCAGGATGGCCACTCGAGATAATCTCCTCCAAATTATTTTCATGTGATTGAGCCCATCGCTTCCGTTTTCTTTTGCACTATGCTAAACTACATCAACTTTTTTGTTTCAAACTTCTGCCTGCCTTGCGACTCTTCGTTTATTCTACTTTAAACTTGCCATATAAAAAACTTCCACTTTTATCCTTTAAATCTTTATTGCACAGTGAAATAGCATCAAGTACATTGCACAATGTAGCTAAGTCACATGCATGTCACTTTTACCGTGTCAGAATAGGGAACAGTGAGTCCGTTCCGTTAGTTCTTGAATCAGTCACGTTCAGTTATCAATCGCGCTCAGTCTTCATTTGGGTATGATTGTAAGGAGACTCGATTTTTTGGTAATCCATATAGTTATCGAGTTTTCTTTTGCACTATGCTTAACTCTGTATGTCTTTGTTTCTCTTTATTGTTTTGATTCTGTTACTACTTCTTGTTTTGATGTTTTTACATCTCGCGCGCTAGGCCTGATCAACCCAGAAATTATTAGAAATTATTTAGCTTCGTTTGTGTTCTTTTAAGAAGAAAACCGGTAATAAAGGATTATTACAGCTCTTGTTTTGAGACAACAAGGCGTCCACAGCAGGTGGCGCTAACTTACATGAGGGCCGAACCGCTTGAATAAATTCGAAAGGACAACAGAATTGCTCAATAATTTGAGTAATTGAGCACCTTTGTTCCATAAGTTGAACTTGGAGAGCACGGATCGTCCAATAAATTGGAGATCAGAGTCTTGTTTAAGTGTTTGGACTCAGAGGAAACTGATTGAAGAGAGCAAGACAACTCTGTGAGACAGTGTTGAGTGAAGAGAAGAGTGAAGAGAGGGTGTGAGAGACTGTTGTTTGGAAGAACTGGAAAGTTGAGAAGTTTAACAAATTGAAAAGAGAAACGAAGGTTGACCTCACTGAGAAAAAGACGCTGTAAACAGCAAAGCATGGTTCGAGATTGGTGCTGAGTGCCGTTATTTGCCATACGTTACGCCGGACATTTTCAAGATGACCTTTACTCTCATTTCCTTCACATTGTCAGTAACGCTCTTGCCATACATATTCTTGGTCGTTTGATTCTTTCTTTGATAATGATATTCTCAGCGCAAATCCGTAAGCTTATCAACTACTGTGATGCTCTTTTCCGTAATATACGCATTCCTGCTGTTAGCCTGCACTATGAGAAAGCCAGTTGTGATCTCTAGAAAAAGTGAATAATTTGAATAGACATTGTCAGAAAGTTAAACTGTATCTTTCAATGAATCTCTATCAATATATTGCCTCCCTGACTAGACCTGAACCGTCTCCACCTCATCAATTACTTGATCAAACAAGTCGTGTCACGACTGACTATGTAAAGAAATGTGACCTACTTGCATCCGAATTCGCATCATCGTTTACACACGATAACGGACTGTAATCACCTATTCATGTACCACAAGTCAAACCGCAGATATTTCCTTCTTTGTTACTGCCAAAAAGTCGAACTTTCACTTTCTACACTCAAATTTTCTGGTCACACTGGAGCAGATAATATTCAGCAGAGCAGATAATATTCAGCAGAGCAGATAATATTCAGCAGAGCAGATAATATTCAGCAGAGCAGATAATATTCAGCAGAGCAGATAATATTCAGCAGAGCAGATAATATTCAGCAGAGCAGATAATATTCAGCAGAGCAGATAATATTCAGCAGAGCAGATAATATTCAGCAGAGCAGATAATATTCAGCAGAGCAGATAATATTCAGCAGAGCAGATAATATTCAGCAGAGCAGATAATATTCAGCAGAGCAGATAATATTCAGCAACTTATTTTTGAGTATGTGCTTCTTCACTAACTCACCCATTAACTCACATTTTTAATACATGCATTTCTATCGGTTCAACGCTTACTATTTGAAAGCATGTACTTGTGACCGCCATTCCCAAACAAGGAAAGGATCCGTCGATTCCCTCTTCTTATCGATTCATTTCCATCTTGCCCGCAGCTTCGAAGAGAATAAAACTACTATTTAGATCCACCATATTTGAGCATCTTAATCGGAATAACATTTTACCTGTCAACCAACACGGTTTCCGTAAGAATGCATCTGTAGTCAGCAATGAAAGTGATTGTATTAATGCTCTAAGTGAAGGTAGCGCTGTTCATATAATTATCTAGACTTTTCACGAGCATTCGACACTGTTAGCATTTCCAAACTTCTCTACAAAATCGTTATGGAATATCTGATACTTTGCTTTCTTGGCTGAAATCGTTCCTCGGAAACCGCATGGATGATAGGTTATCTGCTAGCCTTCCAGTCCTCTCAGGCGTCCTGCAAGGACCTGTCCTTTTTATCCGTTTATAGCTGATCTAAGAAGTCTCCTCGAACCTTTTCACAATGTTCAGCTTTTGCGGACGTCATTAAGTTATACATTTCCTACAATGAGAATATTTTTGCTGATCGATGTTGTGAATTAGTCTGCTCTAGATGCTGTTTATGATTGCTGTACTTCCAATGACCTCAGCCTCTCTTCTTCTTTTTTAGCACCCATCTCCATTTGGGTTCTCACACCATTTGGGTTTAAGCCAACATAGACCATCAATGTCATTGTACATATTGTAACCTTTTTCACAATTGCGAGATTTAGACGTTCTTCTCTTCGACGTTCCTGCTGTAATTCCAAGGCAAATGCAGAAATGTACTCTTTATTATTATTATTATTATTATTATCGTGGCAGGGGAAGATCAGGATAGGAATTGCGGTATAAGAGTTGGCGTTTGTATAGTCCATTGCACACGAGATGAGAGGCTGCTATAGAAAACAGCCAATGTCGCGTGAAAGTTCATCTACTAGCTCCGTGGAGTAGATCCGTGTAGACTCTTCCGGAAAAAATACTCGCATATCTGAGTCGGTACATTATATGTTTTGGATCAAATTTTTGAAGTGGTTATATGAGCAATTGAAGAATGACTCGGGCAAAGCATTCCATACTGCTTCCTTTCGGAATGGTAGAAAATTCTTTAGTTTATTATTTTTGCAGACTGGTAAAAGTAATTTGAATTTATGCCCTCTAGTAAAACGGCTGTTAGGTGCAAACTTCAGAAAGTTTTCCGATGTTTTTAAGCGACCGAAAACAGCTTTGTATACAGTAAGCAAATCAATAGAATTTCTTCGCGATAGTAAAGTACGCCCTTTGAGTATTTTTAGTCTCTGTTCATAGGATGGGATGTAATGCGAACGTTTGAATACTAAACGAGTGAACTGCCTCTGAATTTTTCTATCTTCTTGATAGAAGTAACGTCGCTTGGACTCCAAACCTCAGAAGAGAATTCGAGGATAGGTCTGACGTACGTATTGAACAGGCTCCATAGGATATGTTTATTTCGTGTTTGAAAAGAGCGTAAAATGAGAAAACTTACAGACCTAGCTTTGTTACAAATGTTATAGATGTGCTTTGTAAAGCACAATTTAGAATCGTAGGTGACACCTAAGTCACGGAAAACTGTTACTTCAGGCAGCTCAGAACCGTAGAGGGACAACTTGCATGTCGGATGAGACTGTCCGATTCGCATGAAAACCGTTTTAGTAGTTGAAATAGAGAGTCCCCACTTACTAGACCAGGAAGCAAGGGCATCCAATCCTTGCTGAAGAAGTTGGTGATTGCCTATAGAATAAAGTTTAGCGTCATCAGCGTATAAACAGCATTGAATACCAGGAGGAAGGCACTCGGGAAACTCGTTGATGAAAAGGAGAAAAAAGAAGGGGCCCAAAACAGACCCCTGGGGCACTCCAGAAGTAACCACAGAAGACAGTGAATAGCTATGGTTTATAACTACGCTCTGAGTTCGGTTATTCAAAAAAGAAGAAATCCACCTATGGAGACACCCAGTAATGCCATAATAAGATAATTTATTACAAAGGAGATTAATTGGGATGGAGTCGAAGGCTTTTTTGTAATCTATGAAAACTGCCGTTATGTAACTGTTTTGGTCCAGAGTTACGATAAAGTCTGAAAGAGTCGAGAGAAGGGCTGAAGAGCAAGAACGCTGACTGCGAAGTCCATGTTGCAGAGGTGTTAGTAGCTCATGCGCTTCAAGATAATTGATCAAGGAATGACGTATTATTTTTTCGAAGTCAGAGAAATCGGTCGATAATTATAAGGATCATGTAGGCTTCCTTTACGATTATATACTGGTTTCACAATGGCATGTTTCCAATTTGATGGGGAAACGCCATGTAAAAGAAAGCTGTTGTATAAAAGAGAAAGAGGCAAAGTGATGGCACAAGCTGTACCCTTGAGAAAAGCATAAGGAATACCATCAGGTGATGTGGAACATCGTGATGGAAGTTTTTCAAATAGCTGTAAACAAGTGGAGGGCTAATATCAACAAAGTCAATAGAAGAAGTTACCTTTTTTCGGATATTAAAGTTTGATTCATATTATAATCGTTAAAAGAAGAAGAGAAAACTCGGTTGAAGATGGATGCTTTTTCAGAGTCATCAGTTACAGTTTCACCTGAACAAGGATCTGTAAGAGAGCCAATAGAGTGATCCTACTTTAGTTTTTTTATTTATAAAAGAATAGAAACGGCGAGGCCCAGATTTGGCAATAGAAGCTTCTTGGTTAGAGTTATAAAGACGAATTTCTTTGCGGAGTTGTCTAGAGACCCGTTTGTATGGGTTTAAACCAATTGAACGAGCCCTCTTGTATAGTCTCCTACTCTTTTGAAGAAGTCTGCTGATTTTCGAAGTATATTTTTTCTTTAAAGAATTTTGTATAGACTTCAATGGTATAGTTTTTTCCATGACTTTTTTTAATTATTTCACAAAAAGTTTTATATAGAACATCTGGATCAGTGTTGAAATTTAGAACATTCACCCAGTCAACCTTACATATTAACATTTCAGCAAGAGTAAAATTAGAATTTTTGAAGTCTAGGAAGTGTTTAATGACTGGTTTGGGCTTCGAAGCTCGTATTTCGAAATAAACCAAGCAGTGATCCAGAGAAGGTAAAGGAGGAATAGTGTAGCAGTTTATTATAGAAGAAGTATGACTAGAAAGCACAACATCCAAGCAATGCTCCAATCTTGTTGTATTGTGAACATGCTGAGTGAGTCCTGCTGATAAACAGAAAGACAGAAAAAGTGATGCTGGATGAGAAAGAGACACTTTTGTTGTCATAAGATTCCAGTCTATTTGATTACAATTGAAGTCACCTACTACGAAAAAAGGTATATTGTTTTCGAGAAGAAGTGAGTTGATATGAGTCAGACAATTCTGGAAATCAACACGGGTACATCTAGGACTGCGGTAAACGACGGTAAGAATAAAACTAGACTTACCACTTATTTTGCACGTAACTAGTTGACAGAATTCGGAAAAAGAAGTTGATGAAATGAGAATTGAATCGTAGTTTTTAGAAACTAATAGGGCAACACCGCCACCTGAACTCGTGGAAATCCTATCGCTACGAAATACATTGAAAAAACCGTTGACAGATAAAAGACTATCTGGGGTTTTATCACCATTAGCCCACGTTTCGGTGCAGCAGAGAATATCTAAACTGTGTTCACACACTAAAAACTCAACTAAATCCCTTTTACTTTGAACGGAGCGAAAGTTTACCAGCATACATGATATGCCATTAAGTTTTTCAAAGCAACTTGTTTGTGAGATAGGAAAAGTTGCCTGAACAGAAGTTACCTATGTTTGCTGTTGAGACTGAAGACTAGGAACTCTTTGGACAATATCAGAGGTAGTCACTGACTCTTGGTTCGGTTCATCGTCGATTTCTTCTTCAGAAATGGCAGCGAGATTAGATCGCCTTCTCTTGTTTATAGTGCCTCCGACTCGTCTAGTTCTCCTCAGAGATACTGCAGGAAGTCTAGTCCCTGTGAATGCTTTTCTGCTTCTGATAACTTTCTCAGCTGAAGAGGTCTGCGTGACTCGGGCTGTATGCGGAGAGCGTCTTTCAGTCACTTCCTGAGCAGATCTCTGACGATCCGAATTGACAAATACTCTGGAAGTATTTATCGGGGGAAGAGGATTAGGCCTAGAATTGGGATTTTGAAACTTTCGAATGTTATCGATTGAACGCTGAGGAAGTGGACGGGGATTCTTGAGTAGAACCACCCGTTCATCTCTAACTACATACCTGAGTTCACCAGCTTCTGCATTCAGTCTTCCAGCTTCTTTACGCGCAGCCGTCTCTTGCATGATATGCTCCGGTACCAGGTCACGGCGGAAATAGGCATGGGGGAAGGGCTTGAGACCAAGAGGTTTCTTGTGGCGGGCGTGCATCAGAAATGCATCTCTGAGTGAATTAGATGGAAACTGAATTTTTATCAAACGCATGGCCGAATTTCCATGACGATGAGTTTTTATCTGACCCGAGTTTAAACAAGAAATCAGTTGTACATTTTCAGAGGTTTGAACGATGGAAGTAATCAACTTCATGTCATTCTCTTCCGTCTCTTCATTCGTTGAAAGTTCTGGAAATCCTTTAAGGACGGCCCGTAAAGATTTCTCTTCGTACATATTTCTGTCAGAATAAACCACATTAGCAACAGCGGAGGCTACTTCAGAATAAGTGGAAACTCTGTTGAAAGATTTCTGCGGAGTGGAAATTTTTGGTGAGCTTTTCTGCACCGAGATTAGCTCTTCAACTGTTCTGAGCAGAGAGGTAATGCCACTCATTAGATGATTGACCATAGTGGCCTGGTTTTCGACTATAATTTTGATATCGTTAATCGAGTTCGTGTTCTCGTTTTGAATGTTCTTCATTACGAGGAGAACTCGATTCATAATGAAAGTACCTTCCTCGGATAACTTGGGATCGGCACTTGAGACTGGTGCCTCCTCTGCAGACTTCTTCTCAGCAGAAGTCTACTTCACTTCTTTCACCTTTCTCGTACTTACCATGCTTGGAATCTGGTTAGTGGAAAGAAAAAAAGTGAAATGAATAGAAAAGAGAGAGAAGAAAAGACTAGAAAAAGAATCTGCTTTTGGCTCAGTGATCGACTGATTTGTCAATCACTCCACTCCGTCCCTTTTTTGAAAATTTCGACTCGCCTTCTCCTGCCTTTTGATCCAGTGAACGAGTTGTCGATATCCGCTGATCGTAAATTGAGAATGGCAGACCCCGACCAACTTGAAACACGGTTGTACAGTCTCGGCCCTGCTGTCCGAGAACAGCACTAACAGGAGAAGACTGAGAAAATTGTTTAAAGTGACTTCCAAAAGCGAAGAGCAAAGTGACCTCTCTCCGGGAGACAAAGAAGTGGGAATGAGACAAAGAAGTGGGAATAATAATAATAATAATAATAATAATAATAATAATAATAATAATAATAATAATAATAATAATAATAATAATAATAATAATAATACTTTATCGCAAGGGTGATTTCGGAAGGGGCAGGTAGGGGATCAAATAGAGGAGTGAATCGTATCAACACCAAGGCGTGACACTTTTCAAAGTGAGAAAAAGAGGTAAGTCGAGGAAAAAGAGGTAAGTGGGTCTAGAATCAAGATTATGAGGATCGTTTTATACATAGCTTACCGATAGCTGTTTTAAATGATTTGACTGTATTAATCGAAAATACAGTCTCTGGGAGTTTGTTCCAGACCGGAACTACTCTGGTTGAGAAGTTATTAGAGAGCTTAACATGTTTGAAACTGGGTTGAGTCAGACAGAACTTGTGTGACCTAGTGGGGTATCTGTGGTCTTGTGGGGAGAACATCTTGAATGGAGAAATGGGGGTTCTTCCGGTCAAGATTTTGAAGGTCATCACTAGATCGGTCTGGTCCCTCCGTTCTTCGAGGGACTGCAATTGGAAAAAAAATTTTCTCTCTTCGTATGTCATATCGGGCATTCCGGCTCTTCTGCAGACTTGTTTTGTAAAGTTTCGTTGAACCTTTTCTACGAGTTCTTTATAATATTTCTGCCGAGGTGACCAGATCACGGAGCAGTATTCCAGTTGAGGACGAACGTAAGCAACGTAAAGCTTTTTATAAAGAACGGGTTTTTTCGATTTGAAGGTTCTTAGGATGTAAGCGCACCTGGTTTTTGCTCTGTTGCACATATTTTCTATTTGTGTAGAGAAATTCAATGAATTATCGTATTCTACACCAAGGTCCCTTACTAGTTTATTCTCTGTGATTTGTTTACCGTTCAGGTAAAATTTACTCTTGGGGTGAGTTTTTCCTAAAAGTGTGACTACTGTTTTGGTAGTGGAAATAGTCAGTCCCCATGAGGAGGCCCACTTGGCAACAGCGTTTATTGCGACTTGAAGTAGCTTCGCCTCGCTAATCGTACTAATTTTGACATCATCAGCGAACATAGTCACCCTGCTTCCTACTGGAAGGCACAATGGTAAATCATTTATGTAGATGAGAAATAGTAAGGGGCCCAAACAGCTTCCCTGGGGAACCCCGGATGGAGTGGGGTAAGGTAGAGAATCACTATTATTTATTCGGACTGACTGTTCTCGTTGATGCAGGAAGTTTGAAATGAAACTTAAGAGACTTCCTGAAAGCCCAATGGACTCAACTTTTCTCATTAGATAGGAAAGAGGGACGCTATCGAATGCACTAGTGAAGTCAATTAAGACACAGCTAATGTATTCATTCTTGTCCAGTTTAAAGTGCCATTCCGTCATTGATTCTAGAAGTGATAGTTCGCAAGAATGTTGAGCTCGAAATCCGAACTGATGATTGCTGATCAACTCATTCTCATCCAGAAATTCTAGTATTTTTTTGCAAACGATACGCTCCATTATTTTAGATGTGGAAGCAGTGAGACTTATTGGTCTATAATTGAGCGGGTCTGTACGTTTTCCTTTACGCTTGTAGACTGGTCGGACTATCGCTGTACGCCATATTTTAGGAACTTCGCCTTACAATAAGAATCGCTGAAACATTATTGACAATGGTACACAGATACTGCGAGAACAGTTTTTCAAGAAAACGTAGGGTATAAGATCAGGAGAGGTATTTGATTTCAAAGGGAGTTTATTTAGGAAGTGAAACACCAAATGCGGTTCTATTTGGAAGAATGAGAAGGAATTCAAAGAAGAAGAAATCTTAGGACAAGCATTCGACTGATTAAGCGAGTAAAGGGAAGAAAAAATATGAGCCATGGTTTGAGCCTTACCTGTATCGGTAGTAACGGTTAGGCCATTTTTTGTCAATGGACCGATTTGGGGGTCGTCTTTGATATTCGCATTCGTAAATGAAAATAGCTTTTTCAAATTACGGCTCTCAAGTAAAGACTTTTCCATGTTCCGTCGATGCGAGTCAAGAGCTTTTCTTAGTTTCTGCATTTCCTCCAAGAAAGGACTGATTCCGATAGACCCTCTATTTTTGTATAGTCTATTCGCTTTTCTTGTGATTGCAGCTATCTTAGGTGGTAGCTTCCCGTATTTATTCGAAAGCTTTTTGCTAGGGATACAGTCTGCTATAATTTCATGAATTTTTCTGGTGAATACTGTATAGACCTCATCTACGGTGCTGAACTGCGCGAAGATGGTTTACCAATCCGTATTAGCTATCATAAAATTAGCTAAGGGATAGTCCCCTTTATTAAAACAGTAGGTTTGAGTACTCTCTGACCTTTGGGGTCGGTATTGTTCGATTTTCATTACAATCAGATTATGATCGCACATTGGTGGAGGGGGCGCAACAATACAGCTACCTATTGAGCTGGATTTGAAAGAAAATACTAGGTCTAAGACATTTTCTAATCTGGTGGGCTCTGACACATGCTGTATCAAAGAGAATTGTTGAGTAAACCGAAAGAGAGAGCGTGAAGAATGTCTGGTCGGAAGAGGGCAGCTGTAGGACGCTCTATACCAGTCTATCTCTGGGGTATTAAAATCCCCCAATAATATATGTTCATCGTCTCCATATTGTATGAAAGTTGTTTCTAATACAGTAAGAGCGCTTTCGAAATCGTCGACCGCGCAACTCGGGCTACGATATATGCAATGTATGAAAAAGAACTGGTTATTCTTGTATAATTTGATCGATAGAAGTTGGCAGTAGATGGAATGACTAGTTGACGAATGCAGGCTTGATTGTAATGATTTATCTATCAGTAGAGCCACGCCGCCACCTTGGTTAGAGCTATTTCTATAAGTACGATAAACAGAGAAGTTATGATGCATGGACAGCATAGAATCATGAATAGTTGAAGATGTTGCCCATGTCTCAGTTAGAGCTATTATTTTTGCGCGATATTGCTCAGCGAGAGACTCAATCATATTAATCTTGTGAGCAACAGAGCGGACGTTTATCAGGAGAGCAGTTACATGAGAGGAAATTAGACTAGATATCGTGTCAGAAGTTTGAGCGCGTAAAATCTTATCCTATTTACGTGTAACCGCAGGTGAGCCTTGTTTATTTGAATCTAACCAAGGGCGATTCTTGTTGGCTGACAGTTTCCCTTTCGTTGCTGTCATGGGGGCCACTGCTGGGTTTCCTCCATCAGTAGATAGACCTGGCTGTGGTTTCTTCTCTTGCATGGGCTCCGGAACGGTGTCAGCTTTCTTCGATTGTACTCTAGTTTTCCTGGTTTCTCGAGCGCGGGCTTGACCGCCCTTGCTAGATAGATCAGTGAGCACTTGAATCGTGGGTAGAATAACAGGCTGAGAGTCAAGATCAGTGCACGACGCCTTATCGTCCAAATGTCTGCTGTTCTCGGAAGATCTTCTAGGCAGCTCTCTTGGGTTTTTCAGCTTACATATTTCTGGCCCGTTCCCATTGTCTCGGACTACGTAAGCCAAGCAATTTGCTCTAGCGTTTTTTTCCGGCTTCTCTACGTAATTCGGAATCATATTTCAACTGAACTTTCAAATAATCGGGTCGTGCATATGAGTGGACGTTACCAGTCACCTTAGGGACGCAGCGAGTAGATCTGGTATGCGTTAGAAAAGCAGTGCTGAGAGCTCGACTATTGAACTCGATTTTGATTGGACGAGGACGGCTTTTAGCTCGTTCCTCACTATAGCTAGAGCCAGTGTGGCGATGAACAGAAACTACGCTAGTGTCTAACTCGCCGTTAGAATTCTCCAGAACATGCAATTCCGGATCATTAGCCAACCGTATGATGTCTGCGACTAGGAGTTGGTCGTTTTCTTCCGTTTCTTCTTCTGTTGCTCCTTCTGCAACTCCAATCAGCACGGCTCTCGTAGACTTTTCTCTGGCTTCTGTGTCGACAGCAAGAGAACGGGACACCGCAGAAGCGGCAGCCGCATACGTCATCGGAGGAGCATCAGATTGGTTGGCGTTCGTGTATGAAACAGGGTTTTTGGAAAGTTGAGAGATAAGATTATTGACTGAAGCCATGAGTGTTCCGAGCGAGTTCATGAGCTCTCGTGAAAGAGCCATCTGCTCCTTCATTGCTTCAGTGAAGATCGTCATTGTTTCTTTGTTAGAACCAATCATCTGATCGGTCAAGTATTGCACAATAGTTTGACCTTCTTTGGACAGGTTCAGAGCAGCTTGAGAAGGCATTTTCTCTGTTATCTATCTATAGGATTCCACTAAGAATAACTCAAGTCTCCCTGAAGTCTCCGCGGATGTCTAAGGCTTCTTTTACGTAAGTTACTTCCCACCTGGAGCACTGGATTGAAATTTCGAATTAGTGCTCAACAGCTATGGGAACAACAAGCGTCGTATCTGCACAGTCAGAAAATCTGGCAAGACACGGGAAGCAGCTCAGAGATCAGCAAGGAAGACAAAAAGACCAGAGAGGCGAGAACCGTCGCTCTTTTGAGACCCGAAAAAAGAACTCAAATAGGAATTCGAACAAGTAACAATTGTCTCTCGCCTATATGACAGGAACTATATGGAGAATGTTGTGAAAAGCGTACGTTTGAAAGGAGAGCTGTGAAGTCACCGCTCGCAGGTAAGCACACGCAGTAGAATGATCACAATAAATGATCACAATAGTCTTGATCAAAAAATCAATAAATGATCAATAAATCAATTGAATGATCACAATAAATCAATAAATCACAATAAATGATTTATTCATTATTATTTATGATTTATTCTTTATTCCAAGCAATCACAATAAATGATTCTGAGATTCTAGTCAGATGTTTCAAAACAAATGTATTGTTTTGATTTGGAATACGCTTATTGCTTTTGGAATCCGTGATTTGCGAAATACATTGAATTGATACTTAGGTCATTTACCCGGATTGTATACCGTAGATGTTTTACCAAGACTGCACTCTCTCTGCCTCTCTACAAAGATCGATTAGCGAAACTGCATCTCTCTTCTCATTATATGAGAAGAGTTTCAGCTGATCTCAAAATAGGCTTAAAATCTACAACAGCCTCTCGATCATCAAGAGAGAATAAGTATTTAGAAATGTGTTTCCTACTGGAACAAACCATAACGGCATTTTCGTTGAATGTAAAGAGAACAATGCTCGTTTTAATTCGTTTGCGGTTAGAATTACTCAGAGGCCGTATGCATGGAGTAATCCAAAAGGATTATGAGCTTGGATTATCAGTAAAACAAATTTATTTCAATAATCCGGTATGCATGGAAGCTATAATACTTTTGAATTACTGCTAATCCGACAAAATTAGTAACCCTACTCCGTGTTAATCGGCTCAATTTGACCCATTCCGTTCATGTTGCTCTTTTTGAAGTGTGCAGTGAAAGTAAAACGGAACGGAAATTTTTTTCTAATTTGCTATGATTTAATGAAAGTATTTATGGCACTTAATTACTTCGTCTGGTAGGCGCGTCGCGGCCCCCTTCTCGTCGCGGCTTTTATTTATTTTTCTCAGAAAGAGATTTTATTAATGAAAACTCCCTTCCCCCTTTCTCCTTAGGGCTCCCCTTCCCCCCTTTAGGGCCCCCCTCCCTAGGGCCCCTACCCCCTTGCTTAGGTAGGGCCCTCTTCCTCCCCCTTTAGGCCCCCCTCCCTCCCCTGCTTAGGTAAACCCCCTCCCCCCTTTCCTTTTCCCAAAATTTATAAAGATATTTTTTCAAAAGGAAAAGAAAAGAAAGAGAAAAGAAGAGAAAAAAGAAAGAAAAAATTGAGGGGCCGCGACGCAAAGGGGGGCGCGACGCGCCTACCAGGCGAAGTAAAAAAGTACCGTATTTATTGTATATAAAATAATGAATAATATTTCAGAACATTCTTCGCTTTTCTCATAGGAGCAATGGAAGCCGCTGAACGAGAAATTCCGAAGGGCTGATTCAAATGGCCGTCCTTCGAGTTTTCAGAGACCGCGCGTCTCCTTTTGAAGTTTTGAGTGATGAAGAATTCAGAAAAGGGTTTCGCTTCACTCGGAGGGGATTTTACGCTCTACTCGAAGACCTGGAACCCCTTCATCATTGTCTCAACATACCATTCTCATGGTCTACTGCCAGCGCAACGTCTGGGCAAGACAACAACAACAACAACGTCTGGCAATGACTCTGCAGCTGTTGGCTTCCAACAGCTTCCAAATATTGGTGGGAGATTTAGCGGGCTGTCACCAAAGTTCGGTGAGTAGGATTGCCGCACAAGTTTGTGCGGCAATCGCATCGAGAAGGAAAAACTACATATGTTGGCCTACTGATGCAGAAGGAAGCGTTACAAGTCAGAGGTTAAGGGTATAACTCAACTAAATTTAATTTGAAATTTCATTCGATGGAAATTCTTCTGAAAGTATTATTCTGTTTGAAACCATGAAGTGTCGAAGTACACGGTGTAATGTGAAGAACCTTTAATTTTAAAGTTCAAATACAGGCAACATAGATGAATTTTAAGGTTCTATAAACTGAGTGGAGTACCAGGGATAATCGGATGCATCGACGAAACACACATGCGCGTCCTGGCTCCTATTAAAGATGAGCATAAGTTTGTCAACCGGTAAGTTTTCAGAAAAATATACATAAAGCTTCATTAACAAAAAAATTTTTTATTTTCATTGAGATAAATAATCTCAGCATGCTTCATCAAAAAAATCGGCATTTACACATAATACTCGAACTTTTCATTCTAGCGCTTTAGAAAAAAATAATGGGAAAACATTTTGAAAAAACGTTCATATTTGGAAAAGTCACGTATATGAGTTCAATCAAATAAAGAGTATGATAGAACACAATTTTAATTTTTATCATTTCATGTTTTGAGTAAGGGATATCATTCCCTCAACGTGGGCCTCATATGCGACCACAAACTCACGATTCCAGAGTTTGGAGGGAGTCTCAAGCCTGTAAGGAAATGTAGAGAGGGGATCGAAGGGGGCTAATTGTGGGGGACTCAGCGTACAAGGCCGAATCCTTCTTCGTTAAACCGATTGTGCCTGCAAGCACACCCGCAATTTTTTATGAGTTTTTTGAGCTCTATCTCTAAATCGAGTAATGCGAGTTTTTTCTCGCAAATTTTTTTGTTCATTGCGAACAATTCTTCATTGTGGTCCAATTCTTGCTGCAGCAGTTTGTCTCTCAGGCTATTCGATCTAGCCAACGCTCGCCTCGGCTCACTGAAAACGTTGCGAATTATGAAGTTGTTTAATCCTTATCTAATTGGATCCAAATGAAATGTTTGAATTTGTGTACTTGCTATGAAATTTTTTTTCACATCTTAACTATTTATTATTAAATATACTAATAGAAATTTTTTTCAAAATATTAACCTCAATTGATATACTTTGTCTCGGAAACGCTTCAATTTTTGTTTGGGATCCTTTTCAGTCTCAGTGATGGGCGTCGAATTTTCCTGTTTAATTCCGGAGAAGAGCGAGAGGTCTGCCAATCCAGATTCCGAGCAGTTTTCTTCAACTAACTCTTCCTCCAATTCTCTCTGTGGATCATCTTCTTCGAGTTCGGAGTCTGATTCTGCAGTTTTCGAAACTTGAAAGAGAAAAATTCAAATTTTTTTCTCTTCTCTTCTCTCCCATCCATGATTCAACCCTCACAAACAGAGAGGCATATGTATGTAAAAGAAACCTCCATAGCCTCCTCTGATAGGTCCCACACCAGGTCTTGTATGTAAAAGAAACCTCCATAGCCTCCTCTGATAGGTCCCACACCAGGTCTTGTATGTAAAAGAAACCTCCATAGCCTCCTCTGATAGGTCCCACACCAGGTCTTGTATGTAAAAGAAACCTCCATAGCCTCCTCTGATAGGTCCCACACCAGGTCTTGTATGTAAAAGAAACCTCCATAGCCTCCTCTGATAGGTCCCACACCAGGTCTTGTATGTAAAAGAAACCTCCATAGCCTCCTCTGATAGGTCCCACACCAGGTCTTGTATGTAAAAGAAACCTCCATAGCCTCCTCTGATAGGTCCCACACCAGGTCTTGTATGTAAAAGAAACCTCCATAGCCTCCTCTGATAGGTCCCACACCAGGTCTTGTATGTAAAAGAAACCTCCATAGCCTCCTCTGATAGGTCCCACACCAGGTCTTGTATGTAAAAGAAACCTCCATAGCCTCCTCTGATAGGTCCCACACCAGGTCTTGTCGACAAAAAATCGTGCAAAATTTTTTGTGAGTCGTTTAGTTGTCGAAGTGGTTCCTTTATTCCACCGCCCGTTTTCTTCTTGGATTTCCTCTTCATTGCGATGTGCCGATTCACGATTGAAATATCGTTTTTGAGCCTCTCGCGAACCTGAATTTCTCGAATTGTTAAAAGTATAATTTCTAAACGTTCTTATTCGAAACCCAAATTTTATTTCATGAAAGTTTGTACAATTTAAGAGATCAAGTTTTCCGTAACCGCTTAACAGCCAGAGGCCGTATGCATGGAAAACAGATCAGAACAATCTGGATTAGTCAAATCCAAGGATTACAAAATCCAAAAAAGTTAAAAAATTTAGGATTAGGAAAATCGGTATGCATGGATGTCAGATTTCTTAAACTTGGATTATTGTCAAAAAGGACGCGGAAAGACAAGCGGAAGCACTAAAATGCATCAAAATGCACTCTAAAAACTGTAATTGTCGATAACTAAATGCACTCTAAACACTAAAAAAAGAGCAACATGAACGGAATGGATCACACTTCAAAAAGAAGCAACATGAACGGAATGGGTCAAATTGAGCCTCAAATCCTTTCGGATTGCTCGCTAACCCACCTCCGGAGTAGGGTTACGAATTTGTCGGATTATCTCAAATCCAAAAGTATTATAGCTTCCATGCATACCGGATTAGTGAAATGTATTTGGATAACTTCTAATCCAAGCTCTTAATCCTTTTGGATTGCTCCATGCATACGGCCTCAGGAGTTATTTAGTCATGTCCGGTCGCCTATCGGCGGGCGTGTGTTTTAGAACTTCGGCGAGCGTCCATCTTTTGACTCATAGGGGGGGGCTTATGTAAATTTTTTTAGCTCGTGAGCAGGTTATGTAAATTTTTTTAGCTCATGAGCAGGATGTTTCTCTGACCCGCACCGCGGGTGAAAAAATCTATGCGCTCTCCAAAAACCATCAAAAACGATGAAATCTATGCGCTTGGAAAAAAATGTCCTGGTTTTTTCGGAGGGAAATTCAAAATCATTGGGAGGGGGGAATGGGATTTTTAACTATGAAATTTTACCTGTTTGCTAGTCCGTTTTTCTTGTCCATGTATCGAAATCTGCTCTGCCCAAGTTGAATGGAACCTGTTCAAAAACTGCTTTATGTATAAAAAAAACTTAGAAATAATGGATGAAAGCCACGCTTTAATTTTTAACGGTGAAAATTCGAAATTTCGGCTTTTATTCCCGCATGGGCATACCCTGCGTCTTGTCTTGCAGACATTGAAATACCAGACGAAAAATTGGGTTTAAACGCTACGATTTCGAAATTTTTTTTTGATAGGTGATCATTTTGAGCATCAAAGACTTCAATTCTTGAAAAAAAATTCACAAAATTTTTTTTATAAGAGCTGACATTTCCTAATCTTATATAACCTTTTTCAAAAGCAAAAACTCGATATAATTTTCTAATGGTGCGTCAGAAAGTTGTTGCGCCGCTACGTGCGATTTCAAAACGCATGCGTGGCTGCGTGAGAACCTTATATTTTCAGGACTTAATCTTGAAATTTCAAAGTAACTTTGTTGAATGAATTTGTATGTTGTGAATTGATATTAATTTGAAAACCAATCAAACTTCTCACCATTCTTTTGTAGTTTTTTCCTCCCTACGGCAACCGCCTCTATAATATGCATGATATGCGTCGTATTGGTCGACGTACAGTTGGGCGAGCATCGTCGCTTGTAAAGCACTGAATGGCGCCGCTTTTAATCGCTTGCCAGCTTGAATCATCTTAAAACCATCAAAACGTATCATTATTAATTACAGAGAAACGTATAGCGCATATAAATAGAGGGCACTTCTGTACTTTAGGCCCCCCCTCCCAGAGGTTCCATGGGTCATTCTTCTGACTCAATTACATTTTCAAAAAAGTTAGTTTTACCTTTAAAAAAAGTTGTTTTTACATCAGAAAGCGCTTAGTCTTAGTAAAAGTTTACGCTAACGAGGCCGTATCAAGAACATGACACAATTGAACTCACCCATGGAACCTCTGGGAGGGGGGGGGGGGCTAAAGTGTAGAAGTCCCAAACAGAGTACAACAATTACTACAAATCACCTTTCATCTAACCTTTTGATTGATTGAAAACTGGTTGAAAATGTTCATCTTAATATTTTATCTACCAATTCCATCAAATTTTACATTCAACATTCAACTCAGAGGCCGTATGCATGGAGTAATCCAAAAGTATTATGAGCTTGGATTATCAGTTATCCAACTTTTTTTGAATAATCCGGTATGCATGGAAGCTATAATACTTTTGGATTACTGATAATCCGACAAAACCAGTAACCCTACTCCAGAGGTAGTTCATTGAATAATCCAAAAAGACAATCGAAAGGTAATTATAGTGTTTCAGTATTCGCTAGTTATAGTGTTTAGAGTGCATTTTGATGAATTTTAGTGTGCATTTTGATGCATACGCTTGTCTTTCCGCGTCTTTTTTGACAATAATCCAAGTTTAAGTAATCTGACAATCATGCATACCGATTTCCATAATCCAAAAAATTTATAATTTTTGGATTTTGTAATCCTTGGATTATAATAGTCCAGATTATTATTAACTGTTTTCCATGCATACGGCCTCAGTACGGCTTTAACAACAACAACAACAACGAAATTAATTGAAAAACTGTTGTAATTTTATAACAATACTAACTAATATTCGACAATTATAGTGTTTAGAGTGCATTTAGTTTTCGACAATTATAGTTTTTAGAGTGCATTTTTAGTGCTTACGCTTGTCTTTCCGCGTCCTTTTTGAAAATAATCCAAGTTTAAGAAATCTGACTTCCATGTATACCGATTTCCATAACCCAAAATTTTTAACTTTTTTTGGATTTTGTAATCCTTGGATTATACTAATCCAGATTATTATAATCTGTGTTGCATGCATACGGCCTCAGATGCTGCACCGATTGCCCAGAGATGTTCTACAGAATCCATCATTTGCAGTGTTTAGACATTACTTAGCGACTTCCTCGTTCATATTTATATTGTATTGTAATCTCCTGCTAATAACATTATGAGCAATTCAAATTTTGTTCGAAAGCGTTGAATTGGTATTTTTCTTCGACTCAAGTGTTTTTATTGTTGTTTGTTTTGTATTCTCGGATATTTTTAAATTTCAGAATGTAGTTTTAAAAAAAAATATATATATATATATATATATACAACAGCTTAGCCTTATTCTATGTGTATTTAGTTCTCTCTCAGATCATAAAATGATGTGTTCATGTGCGCAGGTTTTTCCAAGTCTTCAGAGCAATTCTAATACTAGTTTTCTCTGCACGGTTCTTCTCAAAATTTCTCTAAGTTTTTCACAATTCTGCCTTTATTCGACGTAGACATTTCAGAAAAAAACATTGTGAGCGATTCTAATACACATCATCATAAGCGGACGCCGATTTTCAGAAACGCTTGAACCGAAACATAAAAAAATTGTTCAGAGATTCAGAAGAGAAAAAAACATTTGAGGATACTTCACCACCGGAATGCACAGCAAGCCGACTGAAAAAAACGTTATTAATCAAGAATCAATATATGTACATGTACCGTAAGTATTTTAATGACAAAATGCAGTTTTATTGCCCGTTTTTGACAACTTGAATTTAAAGAATACGGATGGCTGTCAATCGTTGTTGTAAAGCAATCGATAGGATAAGAACTTTGGAGAATGTTAATTTTATAAAATAGATATATTATATCCTTATTTTTAGTTCTTCAGACATTTAGAAACCCTAGAGAAAATGGAAAAGTAAAACAATCACCCGAACAAAAAAAATAGTTCATAGACATCCAATTCTAGCGAATTATAAATCTCAGAATATGCACTTCGAAAACGTTTAGTTAATCAAATAATAATAACATTCTAGACTCTTGGTAGACAGAAGACCGTCTTGAACCAAATTTCCCCTATACTCTGGCTTCACTTCACTTGCGGCCAGACTTGGCTGCTTGCGCTCTGATTACTTTGCTTTTTACTTTTTTGACATCTCTGCTTAGTCTTAGGTGAAGTTAACGCTAACGAGGCCGTGCGGTTTAAAAACAAGACCGTATCAAAAACTAAACACATTATATAAATTTCGGTATGAACTGGCCTGAGGTGAAATATATCCGAAAGGGTCAGTGTATCGAGAGAGGTTAATGTGTTTCCGAAGCATGCCTTTCCCTCTTCTCAATTCTAATAGTATATTCGATACAACTGTTGCAACTTTCATGGAGGAAAAGAGACTTCGAATGAAGGATTACAACGCCCATAAAGAGGGAAGCAATCAGAGGTTTTCTTTTCGAAAATCAGCTTGCACTCTACTAATCAATTATCAATAACAACACAACAAATCACACTGAAATTCTGCCCTATGAATGTACACGTTCTGGTGAGTTCTTCCAATGGTTTGGCTGAGCAAACGGAACCAATGTCTAATGCACCAGGTCGCTTGCATGAAATGGCACATACTTGCCTGCTCCTATAATAGACGTTTTTTGAAAGCGCACATGTTCTTAAGGGTGAATGTGTATAAGAAGATGGCATGTGAGATAATTCATGTATGAATCCTCCTCTTTTTCTAGACAAAAAATGAGTCCTTCCGCTACCCTACGCGGAATGTATGATGGGCCGTCCTCCCTTCAGCAATCGGGAGATCGGCGAGCAGAATATGTAGGATACCGTGCGACAAACATCGCTCCAGACACACGGTCGCTTACCACCGTTCATGTACAGTACATAAATTCGGCCGTCACCGTAACCATCCGGCAGGCGATAGTAATGACTGCAAGAATCGGAGTTTGGTGGTTGCTATGATTCAAAACATAAGTGAAACAGAGGAGAAAAGCAACCAACTATGATAATGGAAACGAGAAAATGGCAGCCAATAAAAATAAAAAGTCCTTATTCTCAACATCATGAAAAAAATTTTTTTTTAGCAACAACATATGGGATGATCCCAAAGATGTGCATCGGAACCGTCTGTACACTTCAGAAGACAATTGTTTGAATGGAAATTTGTTGTTGCCTACCCTGAGAAAAGGATTCATTCTTCATCAATGTGAATTTCTATTTATAACTAGACCATTCATACTATAATAATGAAAACAACAAAAACTACAAGTACTATTTATAAAAGAAGATGTCAATTCTAGAGCTTCTTTTTATTCAGACACGCAGGCATTGCTTCATAGCTACTAGAATGGCTCATGCTTATTTTTTTTTGCGAGAAGCCTTATATTTCATCAACTACTCATTAATCCATTCGTTCATTTAAAAAAACCAATTATTCAAAATAAAATAAACAAACATAAAAAATTCAAATGAAACACACCATCTCACAATAATCAAAATTGAAAGAAGAAGTTCATTGTTGACCCAGTAAAACATGAGTTCCCCTTTAAAATGCGTGAAACCGCAACAGAAGAAACCCCCATCTCATTTATGCTCCTATTTTCTATGAAGAGCTTCGCACATTTTGCCAAGCTCTTCATATCACCTCTTGATTTGTTCCGTCATTCTCACATGTTTTAAACAACTTCTCCGTGCTTTAATATTCGTTAAAGCATTCTAACCTCAAAGTATTGTGATGTAGAAAGCCGTGGCGATGATAGAAGTTGATGGCGGCGTTATTAGTTGAGAGAACGTGTAAAAAGACGGCCTTTGGTGAGTGCGGCGAATCCTTAGCCTGTTTATCCCATTTAATTTATTTCGTTAAGCTAGATGAAAAATTTATTGTAGAAAGTGACACGCTTGTGTTAATACTATTCCATGCTAAATGTTATTCTTCTTCTTCCTAGCGTTTATCCCGCCGCCGGGCAGGGTCCGCTTTGTAGACTGCACCACGCCATTTCACCCGATCAGCTGCGTCTTCAGTCTTCAGCCCGGTCGTGTTCATGTCTACTTCGATGCAGTCTCGCCACCTAGTTTTGGGTCTGCCTCTGGGTCTTTTGCCCTCTACTTCGAGGTTCCAGGACGATTGAGAAACGGAATGGGGATTTGATCTTATCACGTGCCCGTACCATCTCAGCCTTGACTCTCGAAGCTTTTCAGATATAGGGGCGATGCCCAGACGATCTCGGATGGTTTCATTTCGCACCATGTCTAGACGAGTGAGTCCGAGGCTCCATCTCAGCATTTTCATCTCCATAACATGTAGCATCTGTATAGTCTTTGCTGTGCATGGAGAACATTCGAGGCCGTACAACGCTACTGGTCTGACAACTGATCGGTAAATTTTACTTTTCAGTCTGTCAGGCATTCGCTTGTCGCATAGTACACCGGTTGATTCTCTCCATTTGAGCCAGGCAGCATTGACTCTCGCAGCAACTGTAGCCTTGGGGTCTAGGTCTGCGGTGATGTAGAATCCGAGGTACTTGAAGCCATCCACTTTCCGGAGTTCGGTGTTCTTGACTTTGATGGTATTCGAGGTATTCGAAGTACTTTTTCCCATTTCCAAGTACTCAGTCTTTTGGAGGTTTAGTCGTAGACCATAGTCACTGAAGCGTTCGTTCCACTCTCCTAGCTGTTTCTCCAAGTCCTCTGTTGTGTTGGAACATAACACAACGTCGTCAGCATACAGTAGAGTTTTCGGAGGGCTTGTTTGTAGATCTCTGGTGATCGTGTCCATTATCAGTATAAAGAGCAGGGGGGAAAGGGCGGAACCTTGATGAACTCCTACAGCAACCTTGAATGACTCCGAAGTACCCGCTGGACTTCTCACGGTACTTCTAGAGTCAGTATACATCATTTGAATCCATCTTATGTACTCTTCTGGGACTAGGTGGTCTCGAAGAGAGAACCATATCAGCTCATGAGGCACACGGTCGAAAGCTTTCTCCAAGTCAAGGAAAGCGCAATGGACTGACTTCGCCTTTTCCCTGTGTTTCTCTAGATAAAGACGAATGGCGAAAATAGCATTTGTTGTTCCACTTCCTTTGACGAAGCCACACTGATTGACGGTTGTGCTTACAATTTTGCGGAGCCGTGCTTCGATGATCTTTTCCAAGATCATTGTGGTATGAGGAATGATTCTTATCGGCCGGTAGTTGGAGCATATTGTGACATCTCCTTTTCCTTTGTAGATGGGTATTGTAGATGATCTACTCCAGTCTTCGGAATACTCCAGGCGAGCAGTGGCTTTTTGAAAGAGGGTCGTAAGATGGAAAAGTCCACAATCACCTGCGAGTCTCCATGCAGAGGCGGCAAGATCATCTGGCCCACATGCCTTTCCGTGCTTCATTTTCTGAAGGGCTTCTCTTACTTCAATCTCTGAGATGGTGGGAACTGGTCCTTCTACTGGTAGGGACAGCGGGACGGGAGGGTGGTCGAACTCGATGTTCGAGATTTCCTCGAAGTGTTCTCTCCATCGCTGACAAATTTCGACATTGGATCGGAGTAGTATGCCGTCCCGGTTCTTGATTGTCCGCACGTGAGAAAGGTCTTTTGCTGCTGTGGCTCGTGCTTTGCAAATCCGGAAAATTTCCTTCTCTCCTTGAGGCGTGTCGAGCTTACTGTAGATTTCTTGGATGGCTGAGGAGCGTGCCTTCGCTACGGCTCTCTTAGCTTCTCTCTTCATACATAGGTACAGAGCTCGGTCAGCTTCGGTTCCGGATCGTTTCCATTGCTTGAGAGCCACTTTCTTCTCCTTGACAGCAGTTTGAACGTCTTCGTTCCACCACCATGTCTCCTTGTCTACAATGCGTTTGCGACCTGGTTTTGTTAAGCCCAGAGTGACTTCTCCTACCGCCTTCATCTTGTCTCGAACGAACCTCCAGTGCTCCTCAATGGAGTCAGGGAACGTTTTTTGGAGAGTGTCCGGGGATAGGGCGAGAAGAAGCTGATGCATGAAGCGAACCTTGTTGTCACGTACCTTCCACCATTTTATCCGAGAAACTTCGTTCAGAGGCTTTACGTTGCATTGCTTCTGGGAAAATCGGAGATCGATTATAACTGGATGGTGCTGCGAGGAGACGTTATCGCTCGGAATCACCTTGCAATCAGTGATGAGTCTCAGATTGGTTCTTTGCGTCATCCAGAAGTCGATTTGGGTTTTCCTTCCACCACTGCAATACGTGGTGAGGTGAGACTCTCGTTTGCAGAAGAAGGTATTGCAGATGGAAAGATCGTGCTCTTCGGCAAAACTCAAGATTCGCTCTCCTTCTGCATTCGGCAAACCATAGCCGTTGCCTCCATGAGCTCTCTTATGGGCTTCGCATCTTCTTCCTACGTGCCCGTTCAAGTCTCCTCCGATCATGAGAGTTTCTTCCGGAGAGCATTTTCTGATGACGTCATCGAAGTCTTCCCAAAACCCGTCTTTCTCGGAGTCGCTGCATCCTGCCTGCGGTGCGTAAGCACTGACTATTTTGAAGAGTTTGCCATTGCATTCCAAGGAGATGGACATCAAACGATCTGAGATTCGACAAACTTCCGTGACGGATGTGGCAAGGTAGGAGGCAGCGATAATTCCGACGCCATTGCGGGCTGCTGATGAAGTATTGCCCGAGTACCACAGCTTATACCTCCCGTCGAGCTGCTTTGCTTTCCCTCCTTTCCACCTAGTTTCCTGGAGGCATGCCAGATGTACTCTTCTTTTTGCCAGCATGTCACAGACTTCCATGGACTTCCCCGAGAGACTTCCGACGTTCAAGGTAGCTAGTCGGAGGCGTGTAGGCACTGCTATTTGATTAAACCGAGGACGCGGCCTATTATTCCTCGAAGACCCTCGCATATTTCTCACGTCGATCGGGATTCGACGCGCGTCGCTTGAAGGGGACGCCCTAGCATTGGGGTTACTCTGATGGTGCATCTTGGGGGGGATGCGACGGTTTCTTCATAGACCGGCTTGTCGCACGAACATCCAAGTCGATAGTTCAGCCTGACGTCCGTTTACGACCCTTTGGGCCACATAACCCGGGATTTTGGGCTATGTGGGCTAGAGGTTATTTTTTGGACACGCCTCTTGACCGTGTCCCTTAGGCCAGTGAGATAACAGTGAGCGAGCATTTTATAGGATGTGGGCTGCCCAGTTCCCACACCCACCCGCGACGCTCACTAGCCTAAGCCCCTCTTTGGTCAGCCATGGCAAAGCCACCAAGTCTCCCATCCGCCTGCGGGAGAGGCCCCACATACGCCATCGGGGTAATCAGCGCGTGGCCATGCTAAATGTTATAAAAAATTAAAATAATACAATAGGTTTTTAAAAATATAAATCATAGAGATAATAGCGTTCTTAGGCATAATGGTAGTGTGTTCGACTATTGTGCGAAAAGTCCTGAGTTCGACTCCAACCCCGGACAGATCCACCCAAACCAAGGCAGTTAAGAAGAAAACAACTCATGCACGAATCTGACTCTTCCCACTGCTGCTATTCACACTAGCAGTGATCTAGCAGGCAGCCACTGGTTCTACCAGGATAGGTCTGTCTCGCATCTCATGGGAGCGCGTACCCTGCCGCGAGGCGGGAACAAGCGCGAGAAAGATTATTATTATTATTCATAGCCTTTTTAGCTTGATTCCACACTCTCTCCACAAGCTCCTTAAATAAGAAAGAAGTTCTCACAGAGTGGAAATAATCAAGGTTTGCTTACCGTATCTATCAAATGCATGAGCAGCCTTGTAGCAAATCCACGCCTTCTGTATTCGGCGTCCACTGCTAGAGATAGGATGTAGACAACTTGAGAGCCTGCATCTCCCAAGATGCCACGGTCCTGCAAAAATGGTTTCTGGTTTTCTCAGAATCATATAAATAATGGCTTGAAGGTTTTTAGTATAAACTGTCATTTTATCATCCATCTTCTGTTTACTTGTGAATTCTGAAGTTATGCTCGATTCACAACGCTATCGCGCCATGAGCAGGAGTGGTCAAAGGAGGGCGATGCCGGACCGGCCTGGGCATGCCACCGGACAAAACATCAGCCGATACTCCGCTATACTTTTCAATGGCGAGTCGAGGTGCCAGTCAAGTAGCCTCCTGCCTATCTCCGGTCAACGACAGGCGAGACGTCTCTGCTCCCACCAAAAACGATGCTAGGCCGGCTTGACCACCCACTCACAAGGCCTATAGCATGAACAGGTTGCTACAACGATGTCCGCCTTCACAAGGTGCAGCATGACAGTTTCAGGACTGCAAACGACATCAAAACCCTTCTCCGGACGCATCTTGTCCGAAGAACATGAGAACTTCTCTCATTAAAGAGAGCGTTCATAACCAAGTCTTCGATGCGGGATGCTTGCCGGCAACAACAACAACAACAATGAGCAGGAGTGACTAAGAGAGCAAGGACCAAAAGTGGATAGTATAGTTCGTCAAAGGAGGGCAATACCTGGCCTGGGCCTGAGCATGCCGCCGGATAACACATCAGCCCATACTCCTTTATACTTTGTAATAGCGAGTCGAGGTGCCAGTAAAACAGCCTCTTGCCCTTCTCCGGTTCACGAATGGGTCTCGCAAAGAGGATCGCCGACTGCGGTGCGAGTGTAGACGGAGGAAATTTCTCCGGAATCAAATTGGATTCTCACCAAACTCTCCCAAAGGACTCCCCTCGACAGTACCTATGGGCAAACAACAAGAGAGCAAGGAAATTTAGCCTTTCATTTAGAACTATCGCACAGAATAGCATGTGTCACCATGGTGTAATGGTAACGCGCTTGCTCTCAGATTGAGAAGAGATGGCTGGGTTCGATCCCGCCCGGTGAAAACAGCATTTTTCCGTGCGTTGGTATTATTAATTATAAACTTTCAGACATATTTCAGCTGAGCTGTTTCTTGTCAAAGATCTACATCAAACTCGATACTCTAAACGTACATCAATTAGTGATCCAATTTAAAAATGCCCCTGATAATAAAATACTAAGTTTTTCAACCTCTAAGTTGCAATGAAGCAGCAGCCGGCACTCCGCGATTATCAAAGCGAGTAACTTCTGTTCCGTAGAAAATATCCCCCAGGAGATCAACTGGCCAGATACGACCTGGGCAGAGAGAGAGATAATGAAAAAGAGAGAAAAATATTTACATAGAGAGAAAAAGAAATGAATAAAGGAATGATAACCGGAGAGAATCTGTTATTTTTTTAAAAATACGAATGCCAACATGCCGTCCTTTTGTTACTAAGCTTTCACTTTAAAGGGAAATTATTTGCCCTAATATCCACCCAATTCCTAATCTTGAAGGACCACAAAAATTCTGGTGCCAAATTTTTGCCCGTGCGATGGATTTCATTCATTATAGTTGCTTAATTCATTATTTCATTCATTCATTATAGCCCATCGTTGCTTAAAACGATTAACAAAGATAAAAAAAAAATTTTATTACAAAAATCTACAGAAGACTTGTTTCCCGAACCTCAACTTTTGATGAGGAAATAGCTAACCTCGTCGTACCAACTCGTCGGGTACTCAATGGGAAACGACGCGAGACACAGAGCTCGCACTGCGAGGACGTCCGACTGGACGAGACGGCGGATAGGATACGTAGCGAGACTGTTCCGCCTTTGCACATCTTGGAAGAGCTTATGAGTCTTTTGTTTTGGTTTAGACACCCAAATCCTAATCAGGGGTCATTGTCTTAGAGTGCTTCAAAAAGATGTAAATGAATAGATAAATTTTGAAATATGGAGTAAAGGCCACGCTAAGTCAATTGAAATAATAAATATGAAGATGAGAGAATGCAATCCTCTTTTTACGATGATATAAAAAACAGACTTGAAGTCTGCCTGCGATACAACATATTATGGTTTATACGGTTACAAAAATCAAGCAAATCGTTATTTTTGCATTTAAGTTGGATGACATATTTGGCTAAAACTCTTTTTCTACAAAAATTTCAATAAGCTTCGAGCGGTTCTCATGAATAGTTTTTTAACTTAAAAAAACCATTTCATTATAACAAAGAAAAACATTTTGAATAGGGGAAGAGGGAGTTTACTGAAACAGAGATGAGATTAGGGCTTCAAGGAGGCAAGAAAAAGAGAGGGGGAAGAGGGCCTAACCTAAAAGGGGGTAGGGGCCGTAAATGGATGAAGGGGCCTATGGAGAGGGTAGGGGTTAATAAATAATAAGCCTTCGCGTCATTTATGGGAAAGCTTGCAAATAATGCCTTCATACAGAACTTACTCCTAATGATAAAAAGATGTCCTAAAACACTGCTGCAGCTCTTGGAATTGCTGCAGCTCTTAGAACTTCCCAAACTGAAAGCCAGACGGAAGACTGCGGAATTAATCATGACGTACAAAATATTGAATCGGCTAACGTCAATCGAGCCTGGCTCCATGTTTTTGTTTAAAACCACGTTTTTAGTACTAGATCTAACCCGGCAGCACTAATGAAACTACTAATTCGATCAAATTGACATTCTAACATCTTACCATCTAGAGTGCCTAATAAGACCAGATCGTGTTTTACTCTGAGCTCATTAAAATACCGGATGAAGTTTATCTTGTTAAACTAATAGTTATTCATTACTCAGTGGCTTCACTTCTAACTACCTCGACGATTATTTACTATTTCCACTAATTAGTTTCATTACTTACTTCCAGAACACCACTCTTCCTATATTGAATAATAGTCTTTCAACACTGTCAAATAATGTGAGACCAAACTTATTAAAGTGTAACTTTTTTCCTACTTGTTAATGTTCATTTTTGTGTTGTACGTCGTAGAATTTTTCTTGTGAATTCATATGAGAAACTATCAGACATTGACGACGCAGAAAAAATATAAATTTTTTTATAATCAAATATAAATAAAAATTCATTTTTCTTTTTATATACAGCTTTTTTATGAAGGCAGTTTGAGTCGGAAGAGACCAACCATAATTATCGAAATATTTCGATTTTGAAGAAAGTTATGCTTGCTCGACTAGACTGCAGAATAGCCAGCAAATGCAGACCGGTGCCATTTGAACGTTTTCTCCAACTGACCAGGTGGGATACTATTCCTGAGCTCCTGCCAGCCGCCTTTCCCTATACTGCTGGCTTCCTGGCAGTTATATTTCTCCCTCTCAATCACTTCCTCCCTATCGATCAACGTGCTACCTTCGCCATCGGATGCTTCTGTTGTCGCTGGCGTCATGTAGTCGAGGGCGCTCTTGCATCTGCGGAGGTATAATTACAGCAATTCGACGCTCTCATATCTTTTTTGTTCGTCCACCTCGGGAATCTTTACAATTTCGAGCAAATGAAAAGATATTCACCAATGACCAGGATGTTGTTTATCATCTTTGCTGAGGGTCTATTGTTTTCCTACTGAAAAATAATTCTTAATCGTTATCGCTTTTTCTTTTCTTCGTCACATACACTCCTTGTCTCCTTTCTGAGGGAGCCTTTCCTGCTTATCTTCTCATTTACTGTCTCGCCATCAGGGATATTATGTGTCGTTCCAAATGAGTGTATGTACATACGTATCCGCCACTCAACCCGAAAAAATTGAACTCGAGATTGAACTAAAACCCAATCCCAGAAAAATAAAAAATAAAATATCACAGAACGGAAGGTTTAGAAAAGCATCAGAAGAAGAATAAAAATTTCACAGTACAGAAGGTTAAGAAAAGCATCAAAAATCACAGCAGAAAGGTTTTTGTTATCACACAGAAAGGTAGAGTGTGTGTTCTTTATCATCATACTGTAGTTCAAAATGGTCACATTCATGTCAGTGTTGAAAAATGTGGTATGAACCCTGCGCGAAAATGTTTTTCCACTTTAAAAATCGCAGAAAAGTTTTGTTTACATGATAGTGTAGCCCGCTGGTGCGATGGTCTAACGTAACGTTTGCGCGCACGTGGCAAGTCGAAATGACTTCAGTTAAAAAAAATCAAAAAAAAATTTCCGAGTTTTTTCTTTTGTCATGCCAAAAAAGTCAATCGCGCGGACGTGCATAAGTGCTTCGAATTCACTGTAGCAGGGTCTAGTTTTTTATTACATAGTTTAGTTGTTTCCAAAGAGATAGAACGTTTGAGACGTAATATTTTTTTAAAGAAATAGGTCTATTTTGAAAACACAGGCAACGACTTTTTGAAGAAATCAAGTGACGCACCGAACTGATTATTCTTTTTTTCAGTCCTAGTACTTTTTTTCCAGTCCGAATAACACTTCTCTTCTGAACTTCTTAGAGTATGTGTTTTAATTTTTAAAAAATGTAACGGAAACGTTATACTTAGAGAGTCTTCCTGCTCGCCATTCTCCCACCCCCACCCAGGGGTTAAATGGAGCCACCCAGTTTGGGTTTACATGTATCCGCCGCTCAAAGTTTGGAGGAAAAAAGAAGAGGGGATGAAGGAAAAGGGTAAGAAAAGAGAGGGAGTTTTTTCAGTAGTGTGTACATGTATCCGCCGACGGGACCGGTCCGGTCACTATTTAACCCCTGCCCCCACCCTTTCTTCAATAATGTAAGTGTTGGAAAGTTGTAACATTGTGATCCCATGTTGACAAGTGTGGGTTACATGTGTCGGAAGCGGATACGTAACAACTCACAGTATGGTTAGTGTGTTTCGCTGCTTGTGATGCTTCGATCGGCGTCGATGCAGTAACTTCTCCTGGGTAAACGTGGATAGCGAAAGCGAGTTTGACGACGTCTGAACTCACATTTTCATCCGGAAAGACCTTGGCTCAAAGATCCCCTCTCAACAAAAAACAAGAAGTTGTCAGCATTCAGGAAAACACGCAAATCATACAATATTGAAACGAATGAAATTCGCTGAAAACAATATTTTGCCGCGAATTGAATGCGATTTGAATAAGGACGACAATTTCACGTCTACCATATTTGAAAAACGTCTACCTCTTCTGAAAAACGTCAGCCTAAATTCGTGCAACGCCTATTTTCGTGAAACGTCTACCTATTTTAGTGAAACGTCTACCTATTTTTACAAACATGTCTACCTATTTTGACAAACATGTCTACCTATTTTGACAAACATGTCTACCTATTTTGACAAACATGTCTACCTATTTTGACAAACATGTCTACCTATCTTGACAAACACGTCTACCTATTTTTACAAACGTGTCTCTTTCTTATTTTTTTCTCTTTCTTTTTTCTTATTTGTTCTGTTTCTTTCTCTTTCTTTTTAAATTATCTTCATAAATTTTGGGGAAAGGAAAGGGGGAGGGGGGTTTACCTAAGCAGGGAAGGGAGGGGGGCCCTAAAGGGAGAAGGGGGAGGAAGAGGGCCCTACCTAAGCAAAGGATGGGTAGGGGCCCTAGGGGGGGAGGGGGAGCGGGAAGGGGGGCCCTAAAGGGGGGAAGGGGGGCCCTTAGGAGAAAGGGGGAAGGGAGTTTTCATGAATTAAATATCTTTCTGAGCAAAAAAATCTTTGGACGGTTAAAGTAGATCAAAGCCAACTTTTACTAAGCCTAAGCGTTTTTTAATGTAAAAATAATTTTCTGATGTAAAAAATAAAATTTGGCAAAAATTGACGCACGAAATGACGTCGCACGAAATCAAAATGTCAAAATAGGTGAACAAGTTTGTCTAAATAGGAAGACGTGTTTTTTTCAAAATAGGTAAACAAGTTTGTCAAAACAGGTAGAAGTGTTTGTCAAAATAGGTAGACGTTTCACTAAAATAGTTTCACTAAAATAGGTAGACGTGTTTGACTGAAATAGGTAGACGTTGCACGAAATTAGGCTGACGTATTTTTTTTTATTTAGGAAGGCGTTTCACTAAAATAGGTAGACGTTCATTATTTCCCCTTTGAATAAAAGGCTTAAAAATCGGATAACTACAAGTGTGAATCTCAATTAACTGCAATGATGCAAAGACTAATTATTTGGTAAGTGTACATACATAATTTCTGTTATGTACCTTGCCTTGTAGTCCAAAGATTCCAGAGATGATAAATATATAGTCCGAGTAGTGTAGAGTCCAAATATAAATATAGTTCAATGCAGCCAATCCAATTCTTAGTCTCGCTCTCTTACGCGATACGCAGCGCGCGCGAGAGGCAGATCATTCTTGCACACAACACCTCCCCCTTGAGATAAATATCATTATCTCAAAAGATAGGCATATCATAGCCCACCTTCACTTGGGAAGTAAAAAAAATCTTCAAATTTCTCTCGTAACCATGAAGAGAAAACAACAAGTCAAAGCATAAACCATATTGCTATCACCTTACAATATTAGAGCAATATAGTTTGCATTAGAAACTAAAACAAACAAACATGGCAACATTTTATCAATTCTATATACATATGTTGCCTAGACTCGATGCTCGAATCTAATAAAACTTCTTGTGAGGATTGACCTCCAGTCGCACCGGCGCCTTTATAGCCCTTTTTGGTCGACTGTGTGAACTGGCACCAGGTTGTGCTTCGTTCGTTTGGGTTGAGACAGGGTCTCTGACAATTCTCGGGAAAGAGGGTTCATCACTTCTGTGGTTTGGCTCCGCTCTTTCTGTTTCTGACTCATTATCTTTTTCTGTAACCAACCCAAAGGCTTCACTCAGTATGTGCAGAGGCAAGCATGATTTCTTGATTTCCTCTGTCACATTTCCCATACTTAGGGTGAGCTGATTACTATGAGCTTTGATTTTTCTGCCTTGATCTAGCAATACCCAATAAGCAACCTTGCCTTGTTTTGCAACTATTTCTCCAGTTTGCCAGTATACGTCGTTCTTAGGCACGCCGATTTTGTATTTCACTCGATCTCCAACGGAGAACTTTTTCGGCTTCACTCCGTGATGCTTATCGAACTGTGCTTTCATTTTCTGGTCAACTTCCTGAGAATTTTGACAAGGCTTCAGCAAATCAACTCTTCCTCTTATCTGTCTTCCGATGAACAGCTGCGCAGGGCTTTTCCCTTCCTCGCATTGGCCATTCGGGTTCTTTCTGTAGTGAAACAAGAAAGAGTGCAAGATTTCCGCTGTGGGCATTTCTCTTTTCATCTTGATCAAACTTCTTTTGAATGTATCTACGAACCTTTCTGCTTGTCCGTTCGACTGTGGATGATACGGTGGGCTTGTAATATGTCTGACACCATTTCTCACACAATAGTTTTTGAACAACGCCGATGTGAATTGCGTTCCATTGTCTGTCACGACTACTTCAGGAAGCCCATACCGAGCCACACAAGATTCCAACGCGCGTACCGTAGCGGTAGCCGTCATGCTGTTCGTTGATAGAATTTCTGGCCATTTGCTGAAAGCATCTACCATTATGAGATAACTTTCTCCATCGATTGGTCCTGCATAATCCAGATGGACTCTTTGCCAGGATCTGGTTGCCTTTGGCCAAGGTTCCAATGGAACTTTAACGGGATTCTTCGAGCTGTTCGCGCATCTTTCGCAACTTTTCACAACTCCCTCAATATCACCGTCGATACCATTCCAATAACAAATGCTTCTTGCCATTGCTTTCATTCTCACCATTCCTGGATGTCCTGCATGCAGCTCTTTCAAAACCAGTTTTTGAAGTGTGACTGGTATCACAACCCTTTCAGCCGACATCAGGCACTCTCCCACTATTGAAAAAGTGTCTCTTCTTCTGTAGAGAGGTAAAATGTCCTTGGGAACTTTCTTGGGCCATGCGTCTTTCTTGTGCCATGTCATGACCTTTGTCAGGGTAATATCCTTCTGAGTTTCTCGACGTACATCTTCAGCTGTCAATGGTAGGGCTCTTATGTCACGCTTGAACAAGCTCATGACGTCTTCATCGACCTGAATGCTCGCGATGACTACGTCTTCATCTGGGGACGGACAATTTGCGATCAATCTCGAAAGCGCATCCGCGTATCCAAAACTGTTCGTGCTCACATACTCAATCCGAAAGTCATACGCGACTAGCATCGTTGCCCATCTCTGAAGCCTATTCGCCGTATGGACGGGTACTCCTGTCTTGGAACCGAAAATTGCCAAGAGTGGCTTATGGTCGGTTTGTAGGGTAAATCGCCGTCCATATATGAACCGGTGGAACTTCTTTACGGCAAAGATCAATGCTAGACCTTCCTTGTCAATTTGCCCATAGTTCCGCTCCGCTGGTTTCAATGCTCTTGAAGCATGGAAAATAGCCTTCATTGCTCCATTAGACGCTCTGTGCATCAAAACTGCACCGATTCCGTGACCGCTGGCATCAGCAGCCACGAAAATCTCTTTACTTGGGTCGTAATGGACCAGACTCAAATCTGTTTCTAGCACTTCGAGGATCTTCTTGAACGCGTTCTGACATGTCTCAGACCACGTCCACTCCACGTCTTTCCTCAACAAATTGTCTAGTGGTGCTCTCAGTTCATGCAATCCGGCTATGAACTGTCCGTAATACGTCACCATTCCGAGGAACGACCTCAGGGTAGCTACATCTGTAGGTGCGGGCATCAATCGAATCGCATCGATTTTGTTCGGATCCGGTTTCCTGCCATCTTTATCCACAATGAACCCGAGATACTTGATGCTTGTACTGCCGAACTTGCACTTCTCCAGCTTCAGCTTGAATCCGAAATTAGAGATTCGACTTAATACTCCCCTCAAGTTATCATCGTGTTCTTTCTTTGTCTTCCCCATTATTATGAGGTCGTCCAAATAGGCCACGGCACCTTCACTTCCTGCCAACATTGTATCCATCACTTGTTGGAAGATTCCTGGGGCCGACTTCACTCCGAATGGTAACCTTTCGTACCGGTAAAGTCCTTTGTGCGTGTTGATACCGCACACAAAGAAAGAACACGATGATAACTTGAGGGGAGTATTCGCTTAATACTCCCCTCAAGTTATCATCGTGTTCTTTCTTTGTCTTCCCCATTATTATGAGGTCGTCCAAATAGGCCACGGCACCTTCACTTCCTGCCAACATTGTATCCATCACTTGTTGGAAGATTCCTGGGGCCGACTTCACTCCGAATGGTAACCTTTCGTACCGGTAAAGTCCTTTGTGCGTGTTGATACCGCACATTTCCTTTGCTTTTTCATCAAGCTCAACTTGCAGGTAAGCATCGGCAAAGTCAATCTGACTAAAAAGTTTGCCACCGTTCAGCCCAGCGAATATCGTCTCCGGCAGAGGTAGTGGATGAGCATGAAGCTCTATCGCCTCGTTCAACCCGGTGGAAAAATCGGCACAGAGCCTTGTGCTTCCATTCGCTTTCTCCACCACTATAATGGGGGCAGCCCATTTGGCTGTGTCGACCTTCCTGATGACATTCAATTTTTCTAGCCTGTCCAGTTCCTTTTCCACTTTAGTTATGCTTGCGAGGGGTACCGGTCTTTTATTCCTGAAGACTGGCTGAGCTCCTTCTTTGAGCTTTAACGTTGCCTTTACCTTTGTGCAAAGGCCCAGTCCTTCTTCAACTATTCCCGGATATTCCTTCTTTATCCACTCTTCATACTCTTTAGTAGACTGCGGCTCCTTATTCATGACTTTCCATACATTCGAAGTTGCGTCTCTAGTCCAATTCATCTTCAGAACTTCCAGTTGTGAAATGAAGTCCTTTCCGAGGAGTCTGAGTGGCGCTGTGGTAACGTGAACGTACCCTTGTGCGCATTTTCCATTGACTTCCAAGTTTGCCTTGAACTTTCCTACAATCATTAGTGGCGTTCCATTTGCGCAAATTGGTTTGCAATCCGAAAGTGAACACTCCGGTTCTCCAATGTCCTTCCAGATTTCCTTCGAGATGAATGTCAGATCTGCTCCCGTATCAACCTGTAGTCTAACGGCTTTCCCATTCATCTGCATTTCTATCTCAAAATCTTCTGACTTCACTTTCATCACTCTGATTGAATTCATTGACTTCTTGCTTCTTTTCTCTTTTGGCTTATTCTTGCACATCGTGCTCTTGTGGCCCTTTTTTCCACAAGCCAAACATTCCTTGTTTAGGAAGAAACATTCATTGCTGTGTGATACTCCACATCGATTGCATTTCTCTTTCCGTTGCTCATCGAACTGTTTCTTCCTTCCTTTCTCCGATGGATTCCGTTGTTGGTTCTTTTTCACATAATTGAGTTGAGATGTTCTACCTTGCGTTTGGACTGCCATTGACTCTTGATGTAATGAATGCAATCGATCACATTCATCCAGCAGTGTTTCCATACTTGTCTCTTCGTTCTTTCTCAAAACACTCAACAGGTGGAAACGCGTTTCTTCAAATTGAGGTAGATCAATAGAAGTAAGGAACATCATTGTCTTGAATTGTTCCACTTTAATGTCTTTCACTTGTGCACTTTCCACTGCTCTGTTTATTGTGCTTGCCATCACTCTCAGATCATCAGTATGTGATTTACTCATTCTCATGTTCAGCATCTTCAATCTTTTCTCAAAGATTGTGCTTTTGTCTCCGAACATTTTCTTGAGTTTCTCAACCGTCTCTTTCAGAGTATAGTTGCTTGCCTTGTGTGGAGCGATTGTATCCAGGTATCGATTTTCCACAGCGAAATTCACATGCCTCAGCAACATTCTTACTTTGGCATCTTCTTCCAAAGCTTCAGCATCCTTTTCAAACAGATCTTCATATCTGCTGTACCACTTCTCGAAGGTTGCACCTTCTTCTGGCTCATATGCGAAGTCTGTGATGCGTTTCTCAAGCGCATCAATCGATGGTCCTGCAGGTTTAGCCTGACTGCTACCTTCTCTCATTGCAAGTCTTTCTAGCAGGGCATTGACGAGGGCGCTCTGCTCCTGTTGTTGCTTCGCATGTTGCTCTTGTTGCATTTGCATTGCCAGCAAAATCTGTTGGACACCTTTGTCCTCCATTTCTTTACTTTATTGCTCTTTCTCTGGCCTCTTGAGTTCGACTTGTACGATTACAAGTAGAAGAACTTCGAACGAGGGACTGACCACAAAGCAACCTTTAGCTTTGCGCGTTTGCCTCTTTCAATGAGGAACTGACCACAGAGCAACCTTTAGCTCTGCGCGTTTGCCTCTCTTACAACGAGGGACTGACCACAAAGCAACTTTTAGCTTTGCGCGTTTGCCTCTCTCAATGAGGAACTGACCACAGAGCAACCTTTAGCTCTGCGCGTTTGCCTCTCTTTCAAATTTGAAGTCCTCCTCCAAATCCTCTTCGAAGTCCTCCTTCCAGAATCCTGATCGCCACTGTTATGTACCTTGCCTTGTAGTCCAAAGATTCCAGAGATGATAAATATATAGTCCGAGTAGTGTAGAGTCCAAATATAAATATAGTTCAATGCAGCCAATCCAATTCTTAGTCTCGCTCTCTTACGCGATACGCAGCGCGCGCGAGAGGCAGATCATTCTTGCACACAACAATTTCAAATAAAATACGTCAAATTGTTCTTGAGTTAATTTTTTTCTAATAATCGGCTGCTTCTTTCCCATCCAGGAGTTAAATGGAACCGCCCAATTTGGGTTTACATGTATCCCCTGCTCAAAGTTCGGAGGAAAAAAGAATAGGGGATGAAGGAAAAAGGTAAGAAAAGAGAGGGAGTTTTTTTGTCAATAGTGTGTTTACATGTATCCGCCGACGGGACCGATCCGGTCACTATTTAACCCCTGTTTCCATCTCGCTGGTTTTAATGATTATCCGAAGATGCGGAATCAATAGGTTTAAAGAATGAGCGGTCAAACAACACTTTTCAGTGCAGATTACAATTGTTGTCATCTGAAACCAAGTTACTTTCTCCCACTAGACTTCAAAATACACTCGATTGCCTGCTCTGTAATTCAAATATCATAAAAGACTGTATTGTCAGGCCTCCCTTCTCCACCAGCGATCATGCCTCAATATACTTTGAAATCAGAGATAGAGCCAAGCGTATTATCACAAGCACCAGCTCATCGTTAGACTGGAAAAAGGCAGATTGGGAAATAATCAACTCAGACCTCTTTAGCATCGACTGGACTTACATGCTCTCAAACCTAACTATTGACGAAAGTGTCGATAAATTAACCAACATCATCCAATTCATAATGGATAATAGGATTCCAAAAAATAAGAATGTCAAAACACATTTGAAATATCCCCCCAAGATAAGAAGATTATACAGCTTCCTACAGAGAAGTAACAAACGAAACCCTCTCTCCATTACGTCATTACGCACATCCAAGAAACTTCACAAAGAACTAGTCAAATTCGAGGTTCTTAGGGAAGACAAGCTTAAGTTCCCGAGAAACTATAAGGTATTCTTCAAAACTATATCCAACCGCATTAAAAGCAACACATCTATTCCTGCTCTCATAGTAAACAATAAACCAACTACTATCCCCTTCGAACAAGCAACTCACTTCGCCGAGTATTTTGATAAGTTACAACCCTTACCAATCAGTGGACCCCTTCAGATCTCTCGCCCGAATTTTCACCTCGACCACATTAATGACATCTCCCCTTTTGAGGTGAACTCCATTCTGAAACGAATAGCTCCGAAACTGAACTCTTCCCCTGACTTTATTCCAAGTAGACTACTCAAAAATTGTCTGGACTCACTGGCCATACCTCTCTCCATCATTTTCACCAACTCACTAACCTTAGGGCACTACCCTCTGGCCTGGAAAAAAGGAATAATCAAACCAGTTCATAAAAAAGGGCCCTGCTCTCAGATCGAAAATTATCGTCCTATCACTATGGTGTGCTCTATGTCAAAGGTATTCGAGAAACTGATCTTCAATATAACTTATCAATATCTGGAAACCAATGGCATACTACATCCCAAACAACATGGTTTCCGTCGGAGACGGTCCACGGTAACATCCCTGGTAGAGGCTCATTCCATTTACCTCACGCTTCAGAATAAAAAAATAGACTTTGACATCTGTCTAGTCGACTTTTCACGCGCTTTCGACTCTGTAAACATAAGATTTCTTGTTCACAAACTTGAAAAAGTGGGAATAACGGGCAACCTCCTCTATCTTATCCGTTCTTTTCTCACGAGCAGGTCCTCGAAAGTTTCAATCGGAGATACATTATCAGGCCCTAAAGTATACAACAGTGGTGTTCCCCAGGGGAGTTGCCTTGGACCCCTCCTCTTTTCAATATTTATAAATGATATCATGGAGCACATAGAGCCAGATGTCCATGGTTTTCTATATGCCGATGACCTCAAAATTTTTTCCAAAAACAGAGACTCTCTTCAGAAAAGTCTGGATTCCATTTCCGATTACTCACTGACCTGGGGACTTGTGATATCAACTCAAAAATGCTTTATCATGCACTGTGGTCCTAGGAATCCAAAAGTAACATATAACCTAGAAGACAATATCATACCAACTACTTCATTAGTGAAAGATCTTGGCATTACATTTCAGGAAGATATCACATTCTCTAAACATATTGAACTAACCTCCCTAAAGTCCCAAAAATGTATAAACATGATCTTCAGAGCCTTTAAAACCAAATCAATTAAAGTTCTGCTCAGAATATACACCACATACATAAGACCCCTTATTGAATATGGGAGTGAGGTATGGTCCCCAGTAACTATCGGTCTCGTTAACTGCATAGAAAAAGTGCAAAGATCATTTACACGAAGGTTACTACAAAGGGCCGGAATACCCAAAATGAGTTATGTTGCTAGACTGAATTCTCTTTCCATCTCCTCGCTTGAATATAGAAGAAATGTGGCCGATCTTGTGTTCATCCATAAATGTCTGCACGGAAATATTCAAGTAGATTACTCAAATATGTTTAAACTTTGCCCATCGCCTTATTCGCTGAGAGAATCGAATAACTACAGAATATGCTTGCCGTGTAAATATCAAAGCAGAACAAGCACTTGTGCCTCAAGAATGATTAATGTCTGGAATAAGTTACCTTGTTCTTTGGTTTCTACAAGCTCTTCTAGCATTTTTAGAAATGAACTTATCAAGCTTGATTGTGAGACCATTGTCATAGAATACATTTTTAATTCAAGTGCTTTGTTTCTTCAAATGTTTTGTTTCTGTTTCTCCTCTTTTTTCCATAATATTTGTGTTCTCGGTTAGCTCTCGAATGATAAAGAGTGAGTTGAATTTTTGGAATTTCAAGTTATTATTGCGGATGAATAGTTCTTAATTGCTGATGAATAGTTCATAACTGAAGATACAAGCTTTGCTTTCTTTGCTTTTTTTGTGTGCTTTCCTATTTTCCTAAAATGAAATGTTCCTCATTGTTCTTGTCATATTTAGATCTCACTTTTCATAACCTTCACTGAATTCACTTTTCTTGTGACAGTGTCATCTGTTTCGTCACTTAACATTATGTTTTGTTTCAAGCGGAATAAAGAATTGAATTGAAGTTTCTCATAGCTTATCTCCCCTCTGTGAACAATTCAATGATTTCAACTCTGAACAAGTTGGGCAATACAGTTCTGCTTTTCTATAACAAAAAAGTTGCCCGGGTATCCGACAACTTAAAATCAGTTTTTTTTTTATTTGAAGAGGCCTTTTTAATAACCGCCCGATAACAACCTAACGTTTAAAAAAAAACAAAGGCTGAAAAAAAGAAAATGTGCACTTTCTTGTTAACATGTTTCCTAGAAGGAAAAAAAGGAAACATACATAAAGAGAGGCGGCTTTGGAGAGAGAAGGTTAAATTCCTTCGCAACACTCTTAACAATACTCGTTTCCTGGTCCATGTCTATGCCCTTTACTTACTCCAACCTCGATAATGCTCGACTGTGAGTTGTACGGTGAGAGTTTAGATTCGCTACAAAAAGTTATTTTTGCAAATTTTTATTTTTACATCAAAAAATTAATTTTAAATTAAAAAAACGCTTATGCTTAGGAAAAAGTTTACCCTAACGAGGCCGTACGGCTTAGCTAACGAGGCTGTGTTTTAGGGCAGAAGATTCAGCTGAGGATGCCGAGCCCGCGCGGACTGCAAAATTTCACAAGTGTTTGTTCATGACCTGAGATAAGAAAATCGGAAGAGACAACAGCCAAGCATTAAATTCGGTTCTTGAAAACTTAATGTTTACATTTAAAAACGCTCTTTTTCACTTACTCTAAAGGGAAAAATTTTAAAAAAGCTTTCCAGTACTTATCTGACTTACGTAGGTTCAACACAGTTGAGCGTGAAAAAGATGACTACATGGAGGTATTGACATCGACTGAGTATGGAACAATAGAAACGAGTTGGAAAATGAGAAAACGAGGGCGAATGTTGAGAAGTGTGCCTCCAAAAAGCGTGTGTACGTCAACGATGACGTTACAGTTTTGTTCCTAAGCCTTACGGTCTCTTTAACGTAAACTTGACGGCACTTTGTTATTTGGGGAGCCGCTCTTTACTTGGAGGGGGGGCAGGTTACTTTTCACTGATTAGTATTCACTTTTTTTTAGCTTAGGATTAGGCAAAGGTTATGCAAAAAAATTTTTAAAGTAAATATCGCATGGCTGACGTCCATACACTTTCCGGCGATTGCCGAAAACGAATGACAGAGAGAAAATGGTTTATTTATAAACTTGTGAAATTTTACAGTCCAATGCTGATTGCGATTAAGGTACTTTTTTTCAAGTGCGTGATACATTTGTCTTCCTTATATAATATAACTTATATTGTCTTTATTGTTAATCTTTTCGAGTTCTTCATCTACTCAGTTTCGATTTTGCGCTGCTTTCGAATCGGTAAAATATCAGCACTTCACTTTGGGAGGGATAAGTTAATTTTTAATAAGTTTTTTCGTTTAGGCTCAGTTAAAATGTATGCTAACGAGGCCGTACGGCTTATTATCGAGGTCGTATAGAACAATTAGCCACAGTTTCATCAAGTGTAATTGAGTAAATTGACTTAGCGGTTTTCAGCTATTATTCACAGTTTTTTTGTTGGTTGCTTAGGCTTAGGCAAAGGTTACGCTAGCAATGCCGTACAGCTCAGGAAAGAGACCACATGGGAAAAATTACAAGAAAGACAACTGTATGAGAAAAAAATATAAGAAAAATTACAAATGTATAAAAAAACAAATGTATTACACAATTGCAAAAAAAGTACCGTAATCACAATCAGCATCGGACTGCAAATTTCTGGATGTTATTTATAATTGGATAGAGCGAGAGAAAGAATATAGAGAGAGACGAATAGACATATTTCAACAAGGAATACACTGCCCTGAGGAAAAGGGTGAGTTTACTTCAATCTCTTTGTTAACCTTCCCCTTCTTTCCATCACCTTCTTTTCTTTTCCGAATCCTTTTGTTTTTCGTCTCATTCTATCATAATTTCTGTCTCTCTCTTTTCTCATTTGCTTTTCCTAACCCTCACTCATTCTTTCTTATGTCCTGGTTCAGTTCTCATCTTTCCTCGGGCTCGTCGCAACTCATTGATCCACACTAGTGAAAGAGGATTGGGGAAAACGCAAGGTGAAAGCGAGAGAAAAGACAATTAATAGAGGAAAAGCTAGATCTCTCACTCGAGGGAGAGAGAGAGAGAGAGATAGTGACAGAGAGAGAGAAGCGGAGTTGCCGAAATAGAAGAATCGGAGAGAGAAGAGAGGAAAATAAAATAAGTGAAGCAGAGAGGAACCAGCAAAAAGAAACGAAGATAGAATATGATTAAGAGATGAAGAGAGAAAGATAGAGCCTGAAGGGAGAAAACAAGTCGTAGATCAAACAACAAATAAACAGACGGGTTGACCGCATCATTAGTAATTGAACCCATCCCTTCTCTAAAAATTAATACCTTATCATAAAGTGGTATATAATTCATAGGGGGATAAAAGGCCTTTCGTGAGAAGCGGAGGGTATCTCCGCCTTTCATGAGAAGCGGAGGGTATCTCCGCTTCTCATGAAAGGCCTTTCATCCCCTACGAATTACTTATCGATTGAATACAGAACAGTGCCTGAGTAAGTCTTCAGGTTGCTACAGAAGCTTCCTGACAACGGTGCGAACATTTGCTAACCCCTGCCCGTCTTCCAGATTCATGTTCGCTTCTCCACAACTTTGATGTAATAGAAGCAGGCTTGCACATTTACCGATTTTCTTTTTTTTCCGGTTTTTCGTCATTTTCCGAAAAAAATCAAATAAATTTTTCGACTTTTTTTTCGAGCAAGCCTGATTAGAAGAAACGTATTGCTGCTTTCTCCTCTATACTCCACTTCTCACAATTCTAACGCACACGGCTTCCGGCAGAAATCTGGGTCCATCTTAATTATTGCTCTTCTCAAGTTCTCTGAACTCCATGACATCGAAAATGGGCACTTTTTCGGTTCATCGGGCTTTTGCGTCGCGGCCCCCTTCGCGTCGCTTAAACCGGATTGAACCGTGGAATTAAAATTATTTTTACATCAAAAAAACGCTTAGGCTTAGGAAAAGTTTACGCTAACGAGGCCGAACGGCTTAGCTAACGAGGCCGAACGGCTTAGCTAACGAGGCCGAGGGCCGCGACGCAAAAGCCCGATGAACCGAAAAAGTACCGAAAATGGGTGAAAAAAGAACTTGTTGCAACTTTTGTAACCCAATTTTTTTTAGCTGAGGACTGCAGTATTGACAGCTGAAGACTGCAGTATTTAGCTGAGGACTCTATCGTAAAACCAACGAATTTAACATGAATTACTCGAGAGAAGTGGTTAGAAAAAGACTGAAATTTCTCACGACCGGGATGAAGAATAACCAATAAACAATTAAGCCAGTTTATTACACCGAACTTGCACGAGATATAAGACGATGCTGGGAATAATTTTCGCCAAAATGTTGTTCCTCGAGCAGATTTCCCTTGAAAAACCAAGCTTTTTCATGGCAAGAAACGTAAAAAAGCGCCATGATAAATGGCAGCAAATAACATGCGTTTTGACGGGCCTGCCAAGAAAAACCGTCAAAAAACAAGCTTTCTACTTTGTACTCGTTTTGTCACTGCCAAAATCGGGTTTTTGTTTGTCCTTGTTTTGCCACTGCCAAAATATGGTTTTTTTTGTCCTTGTTTTGTCACTACCATAATCTTTTTTTTGTCCTTGTTTTGTCACTGCGACAATCGGACTTTTTTTGTAGCCCCTACAGCCCCTTACCCTCATTTCTGGAATGATGGAGGATCGCTCTCAGTAACTCTTTGGGGAGTGCCAATACTAGACTTTGATCTCATCCAAAAGGCTGAGATGCAATACCAGCAGCTACAACGCCCACAGACCAACCATTTCTAGCGACGTACTAAAAAAAAACTCGGTTGGGGTACGTCGCTAGAAGTGGTTAATATGTGGTCGTTGCAGAGCTGTGTTCAACGGACAAAAAGTGTTCAGAAAAAGAGCCGAGTTTGGCAGTGCCAAAACATGTCACAAAGGAAAACAAAATTGTCCGTGATTTGGCAGGAACAAAACTTGGCCACAGAGTCATTCATCATTTGGCACTGCGAAATAGTGGCCGATTCTTCGTCCCTATTTTGGCAGCTAAAAAAAGACTAATATCGGAATTTCCTTCTCCCAAGTTCGCATACTCGAAATCTTGGCAAAATAAAGTTTTTGGCTGAGGAAAAACATTTTGAGCATTTTGGCGAAAATTATTCCCAGCATCGTCTTATATATGTATCATTAAAACTGAATTGGTTTGAGAATTTTACAATTAAGTGAAAAATACAAACAAGTGTCTTGTTATCAATCTTTAGAAAAATTGATAACAAGATGCTCACTTCAAAACCAATGATCGATTCGATATAAATGCATAAAGACAAAAAAATAACTATTATCGGTATTCCTAGTTATTCATCATCGATGGTAGAATTACTATCAAGAACACATTTTCGTTCAACAACAGTGAACAATAAATCATTTCTAACAATAATAACAATCCAAGCTCATCAATTATATAGAAGTTTTGTTGTGAACTCTTGTTAAGTTGTCTGCAAATTCTTTCATAATGAGAAAAACCTTGCTCTTTTCGGAAGCTCTATCCACTTTTCGATTCATAAAAAAATAATTTGCATTGTTTTAAATGCTCATATAAATAAAAATCTTAATGATTAATCGAGTTACCAACTAGTATCATAACAAAGCTCTTTTCACACCCATTCACAGCAATTGAATCTCTAAAAAGCGGCTTTATACTCCCTTCTCACGCCCGCTTTTGACGAGATTTCCCAACAGTCTGGAAACCTTCTCCAATAGCATCTAGATGTGAGAAGCACTAATTTTCAATGCTGACCACAACAACAATGTTGCACTGAGTATTCAACTACTACTTCTTCGATTCTTTACAGCTGCAGTTAACTAAAGCTAGAATCTACAGTAAGTTAATGTTCCGATTGCACCACTAGGCATTCTCGCCCTGTCTCTTGGTAGAATCTGCAAATCGGAGCGGAAGTCTCAGGTACTCAGTATCCGAATTCACTCCTTCAACTGAAAAAAAAATTTTTTTTAATATATATATATATATATATATAATATATATATATGTAGTACAGGTTCCACGTTATTAGAAATGAATTCTCGTCATCCAGGAAGGTTCGCATACGAAAACAAGACAGTCTTACGGAAGTTTTTTTTAAAACACGCACTACGAGTCTCTACAAAACTGAGCGCACTCAAAGATGAGCTATGGATAATAGAACAGTCACTTGCTATTGTTCAATTCAATTCAATTTAAACGCTTTATCAAGATCAGCAAGCCACATCGGAATTATAACATCATCGATTATGGGATCTGAGCGTTGAGCGGAGGTGGAGCGAGGCATGCAATAGCGATCGAAGTGCTACTCTTCCTCTCCTGTCGCTCATCATGGCGCTACGATCCCGGAGCGCCAAATCTTCTCGGGAAAGGACTCTCACAGACGAGGAATGAGACGGTGCAGGAGCAACCGCTTAGGGAGGGAGACGAATGAAAGAATGTTAAAAAGTTTAAACTGCTATTGTTTAAAAAGTTTAAACTTGACCAATCGTTAGCGGGGGAGTCTAAAACAAATAAGCTCCCACTTCTGTGCTCTTTCACTTTAACTTGCTTCCTTTTATTTTATATTCACCGCTCAAAGAACGGTCATTTAAAAAATTGTGAAGACTGCTCTTATGCTATGCTAGTGCCACGTATCTATGGAAACCCTATTTTTCATCGCAAGTGTTGTTCAAGCTTCTCTCTCACCCGCCGTTCTCCACTGCAGCAGCCGCTCTCTCAGCTGCTCTTCCGACATTTCTCTAGAATACGGTAGGCGCCGCAGCAAATGGTGAAAGTGCAACTGGTCCCTTAAACTCTAATTTATTCATTCCTTTGTTCATTACTTGTAAACTGTGCCACTGTGATTTATAATGGAAGGCGGTCGATGCTACATGCCATTTAATAATTTTAGAGACAAGAAATTCTTTCGAGTGCAACATTTTTCTAAAGTTTTTTTAAAAAAATGAACCAACAAAACCGAGTTACAGAGATTTTTGAATGACTAATATAGCTGATTACAAAAACAAAAAACTGCATGTCAAAGGCGACTTCCACTGGCCAAATAATCGACGCTTAAACGGGCAAAGCTCAAAAATGTAAGAACGCGAGCGAGAGTAAAATCGAAGAGATTGGTGAAAGTCTAAAAAAATTACAAATTTGCTTCAACATTCACAATAAAAGACTTGTGAGCTAATATCTCTCACAACGAAAAACCATGAAAAATATTTTTTTTGGATTACGGTTTTTTTGTTGTTGACCTTTTTGAGACATTTTGTATTGATGGCACTTTCCAACACAAAAAACTTATTTCGTAATCCATTCGCATTTGCACGGCAATCTGTGGTAAGATGACGCAGGAGTGTTTACTTAAATATTCTAGCAGGGTCACTGCGATCAAAATCATTCTAACGCTCCATAAGTAATTGGGTAATGAGAAGGCGATTGCTTAGAAAAGGCTGCAAACAAAGATTGGAGAATGCGAGAAGGCGAAACGAGTCTAACTGATACTTCTTGGTTCTCTGCGCTCATTCAATGAAGCAAACGCTTCAAATCACTCATTACAAAGCGAATTGTAGAGAATTATCGTAAAACCCAATGTTTCCACAACAGTGGGCTGACTTTGAAAGCTTGCTGAGATTCATCTTTTTGTCCAATTCCTTTAGAATTTTTAGCCTCCTCTGAAGTTTGCTAGCCGGCCATCCGAATACTGTCGAGCCATGCAAAATACTCAGCAGACGCTGAATTAATTTGTGAGCGGAAACGACCCTTTCAGTTCTGTCACAAATTTTCAAAGACTCGCAACCTTAAAGTCTGTTACAATCTCTTAGATTGGTTTTGACTCTCAAAAACATATAAGTAGAGATATAAACCGACAAGCTAAACGTTTCCACCTCTCATTCTCTCCCTCAGTCTAAAATCGGTCAAAACACTCGGATAAAAGTTTCCATTACAGCGCGGACTACACTAAGTTGATTTGATTGTTCATTTATGTACAAAAAAGGGCCTATTGACCATCCATCCTTGAAAAATTAGTTTTTAATATAACATCAGTGGCTATGGTCCACTATTACACTCTAGGCAAAATGAATGGCGGATTTACTAGAAAGACAAAGTGCGGTTCTTGCGCGTATAAGAAAGTTCAATGGGATGGCCCTTTTGAGTACCTTCTGCTCAGCGGTGAGCTGCGGGATGCTGGGCGAAAGCGTCTGGAGCTTAGCCGCGGATATCCTCTGCCGGCTATTCTGGATCTCCTTCCAGAAGAACTCCGCCCGCTGGTCTTCCGACCAGAAATGACGCGTCAACACCAACCGAGGAAACAGAATTCTGGAAATAAGTGATCGAACTCTCTCTATATTTCATTCATGTAATGAAAAAGTAGAATAAATCGTTACTTGAAAACAATGATTTCAATTCAATAGGAATTTTATACCATGGTGGAGAAAAAAAGAGGGTCTAGATTAAATAGAAAACCAAGAATATGACGAAGAGTAGTGGAAAGAGATCGTGGATTAACAATAAATTGAGAGGTTCAGGATTAAGCGAGGCAACACGGTTTCAGAGGTACGTACGGAGAATCGGAGAACATTTGAAAATTTTCTGGCAAATTAGATGGAGCTAAGGGGTCACAAAAAAGGAATAGAAAAACAATGAATGAAATCCATAGCACGGGCAGAAATTGGGACTCAGATGGGACCGAACCTCCAATGCCTTGAAAAAAAAATAATTTGAAGAGTTCAGAAGCTCCGGGTTTACCAAAAACCAAATTGATCAAAATTTCATCAGATCTGATTCATGAACCAATCACAAAAAAACATCTGGGACAACACAATTCGTCAGCTTATTTTTCGATTGGTCAAAGGAGCGCTCTTCGAAAGCTGTGAGATAGTGAGAGAGAAAGAGAAATAAAGAGACAGAGAGAGAAGCCGAGGAAGAGAATGAGCTCGTCTTCATAGGAACTGAATATCATTAGAACTTGCATTGCAGTGCCGATTATATATACTGTAGCGGGTAGGGGGGCCAGCACAAGTACGATAGCGATACGAATCAGTTCTGCTTCTACCTGCAAAACAACCAAACTGGTTCACTGAGTCTGCTCAAGTCACATTAACATCGAATCTAGTATTTTTTTTAGTTGCTATGAGAAAAATTTTATTTGAGGAGGAAAACTGTAAATGACTAACAAAACTTTGAATTCTTTTTCGTTCATCGTTTTTTCTAGCTATTTCTCCTCCAACTCGATGAGCTTCACGGAATATTGCGTTCTGCACCGTGATCATTCTATAGTTTTTACTTATCATTCTATACTATTGGGAGCGCAAGAAAATAACTTCGGTTTTTAATCTTCTTTTTATTAATTATTTATTAAGTCAAACAAGAACCTCAATCAACAAAGTACTCAACCATCATGGTTGAGTATGTGTTGCCATCGCGTGGGCAGATCGTGGATGCCCTTGTGGTAGAACGACGGAGAGGGCGATTCGAAGAAGTCTTGCAACCATGATTTTACCTCAGCTTCGTTCTCAAATTTTTCTCTGCGAGGTGATTCTGCATGGAGCGGAATAGGTGGTAGTCAGAAGGTGCCATGTCGGGCGAGTACGGTGGATGAGGCATCAACTCCCATCCCAGCTCCAACAGCTTCTGAACCATTTTTTTTCGCAATGTGTGGTTGTTGTTGTTGTTGCCGGCAAGCATCCCGCCTCGAAGACTTTGTTATGAACACTCTTTTTAATGAGAGAAGTTCTCGTGTTCTTCGGACAAGATGCGTCCGGAGAAGGGTTTTGATGTCCTTTACAGTCTTGAGACTGTCATGCTGCACCTTTAGAAGGCGGACATCGTTGTAGCAACCTGTTCATGCTATAGGCCTTGTGAGTGGGTGGTCAAGCCGGCCTAGCATCGTTTTGGGTGGGAGTAGAGGCGTCTCGCCTGTCGCTGACCGGAGATAGGCAAGAGGCTATTTGACTGGTGAGGCTATTTGGCTATTTGACTGGTGAGGCTATTTGGCTAGAGGCTATTTGACTGACCATTGAACTGGCGCCATTGAACTGGCGCCTCGACTCGCCATCGACTCGCCGACTGATGTTTTGTCCGGTGGCATGCCCAGGCCGGTCCGGCATCGCCCTCCTTTGACGAGCTATACTACCCAGTTTTGGTCCACGGCGGGATTTTTCCCGCTACCTCCCAGCACGAATTATTCGTAGGGAGGCATCCCTCTATCCGCCACCTGAGGTCGCGCTCGATTCTGGACTGGATGATCCGGCTCCATCCGTGACAGGCTCTTAAGGCTGTAGAGTCACGAATGGCCACTGTTGCCACTGTGTTTCGAGCGCAATGTGTGGTCATGCGTTGTCATGTAGGAATCGAATCTTGGCGCTCTCTTCGCCTCGGGCCACCACTTGCTGCACCCGGTCGAGTTGTGCACAGTAGACATCTGCTGTAACAGTCATGCCGTTAGGTTGTTGTTGTAGATTGCCCGCCGTAGGTCTCCGGCTGGGTAGACGAGGTCTTCTTTGACATGGCTCAGAAAACAATAACCTTACTTACATCATTTATCTAATTACATTATTTCTCTTTCTCTCTCGGGGTTTATTTATTTATTTATTTATTTTTTTTTTTTTTATTTTATTTATTTATTTTATTTTTTTTATTTTTTTTAATTTTTTTTTTTATTTTTTTTTTTATTTTTTTTTTTTTTATTTTTTATATTTTTTTTTTCCCTTTTTTTTTTTTTTTTTTTTTTTTTTTTTTTGAGAGAGAGAAAGGAATCACTGGTATAAGAACTTAACAACAGACGTCGGGCTATTCCACAAATCTATACTTCTTAAAAGTGTGTGGTCACAGCGACACGAGAATAAATGACTAGTTGTATGTGGCTCTTCTAAACATTTTGGGCAAAGAGGTGATAGGGCAGCTCCTATTCTGTGTAGGTAGCTGTTAAGGGAACTTGCATAGCCACTACGTAGTTGCGATAATGTTATTTGTTGTTCCCTGGGAAGTTGATTCGTTGATTTATGGATTCTGGGAGGTTTCTTACCTAGAACTGGGTTAGGTGAGCAAGATCTAATGAAATTTCTAACAGTTTCAGTATGTATTCTTTTAAGTGCGGCTTTCTGATCACTGTCTACTAGCATAATTTCTAAGTCCTTGGCATATTTACGAATAGTTCTAGGTGGTTTGGGTTCCATGCATCGACGATGGGAGGGGTGGTTTGGGAGGAGTCTTGCTCTTGCAACGAATTGCTTGGTAAGCATCGTGTTGTGCTCCTTTATGGGTAACATTTCGCTTTCTAGAGCTAAGTGCTCTGTGCCGGCCATTGCTAGGTTTCCTGTTGCGATCCGAATTGCTCTATTTTGGTTTGCCTGTAGTTTTTTCCAGTTCGTTTCGGCCAATTGAGGGGAGTAAATTGGTGCGGCGTAGTTGAGAACGGATCTGGTCATTGTTTTGTAGGTTGCAAGAAGGGTGTTTTTCTGTTGGCCCCATGTTCTTCCTCCGAGGGCACGTAGTATATTCAGTCTTTTGGCCGTTCTCTGTTTAAGGTATTCTGCATGTTGTCGGAAGGTGCCGAGTTGGTCTAAGACGACACCGAGTATTTTGGGTGTTTTAGTTGTCGGCAGGAGGGTTCCGTGGATTTCTACCTTGGGTTCTTTTTTACATTCGCCTGTATGGGTTGTGAAAAGGGTGACCGTAGTCTTATCCTTGGATATGATCATTTTACGTTGTTCCAATTCTTCTACGAGTTTCGGTAGGAAGTGGTTGATCTGATCTTCACAGGTTTCAATACAGGGGCTTGAGGAGAGAATTGATATGTCGTCGGCGTAGGCTGTCATCTGCGTGTTTCCTGTGGGTTGCGGGAGGTTGTTTATGTAGAGATTGAATAAGAGGGGGCTGAGCACTGCTCCTTGTGGGACACCAGATCTGCATGTGAGACGTCGACTGCTTTTTCCTTGGAAATCTACCTTGATTGTACGGCCTCTTAGGTAGCTGGACATCCATCGGACGATGGCTCTTGGCATATTCGTTTCAGTGAGTTTCTTGCAGAGAAGGGATATGTTCACTAAGTCATATGCTGCAGTGAGGTCAAGGGCGACCATGAGAGTGCGGTCCGGGGGTGGTTTCCGATTGAAGCCGTTTGTTATTTTCCCGGTTATTTCCAGGAGTGCGGTAGTAGTCGAGTGCTCTTTGCGGAATCCATGTTGCCAGTCAGCGATTTGAAAGCCTTCCGCCAGGAATGGTAATAAGACCCGTTCGAATGTTTTGGCTATAGGGGATAGTATTGATATTGGTCTATAGCCGTTCAGGTTGCTGGAGTCCTTTCCTGGTTTAGGTAACATTATCACTCTTGCATCTTTCCATCTGGACGGGATAATACCTGTCTGCAGCGTGTTATTGAAGAGGATGCAGAGGCATTTTCTGAAGTTTTCACCGGCCATTTTGAGTAGTAGAGGGCAGATGCCTTCACTGTCTGGGCATTTGGAACCTTTGGTTTTCTTGATTGCTTCTTCGATCTGTGCCAGGGAAATTTGGGGAGCGTCTGTCCGTTTGAGGCCTTTAATTAGTCGTGTTGTGCTTCTTGCTGATTTGTCGACCTCTTTAGGGGCTTGTTTAGCTAATTTTCTGGCAAAAGCGTTTGAGGCAGATGTTGGGCATAGACTTTTCCCGTCGTGGCTGATGGTCAAGTGCGTCGGTTTAATTGATTTGCCGTCGATAGCCTTTATCGTTTTCCAGAGTTTGTTGCCCGGTTCGTTGTGGCTAATTTCAGATATGTACTTTTCCCAAGCCTTCCTCTTTTCGAGGTTGATGCGGAAGGAGATTTCGGCCATTATTGAGGGGAGTGAGGGGTCCGTAGGATTGTCCCTCCTCATTTGGTCCCGTTCTGCAATCAGCTTCTTCACATCTTCACTCAAGTGAGGTGTGTATTTTGGCACCTTTCCACGGGGAATGTTGTTCTTAGCCGCTTTGGTCAAGGTGGTGGTCAGGAATTTGTGCATCTGAACTGAGTTGCCGGCGAATGGGAAATCCATGAGAATCTTGTTGATGTCCCTTTCGAAGCCTTCCCAATTCGCTTTGTTGTAATTTGTATAACAACGTGCGTTTGAGATGCTGGATGGCTGTGTTTCGACGTCAATCAGGCATGGGAGGTGGTCAGAGTTCATTCTGTTGATTGTTGACCAGTTGCAGTCGATGGCTATGTCGTTCGAGGCGAGAGTGATGTCTGGTGATGCTTTTTGTCTTGTGGGCATCTTTGAGTTGTTGAGACATACAAGATCGCTGTCGTCAATGAAGTCGCATAGTTCATCTCCTCTGCTATCCTCCGTACCTTCACTCCAAACTTTATTGTGTGCGTTGAAGTCTCCACCGACAATGAATGGTTTCTTCTGTGTTAGGAGTCGGTTGAAGTTCGGCGCGTATGTGTTGGGGCATGACGATCGAGGTGGGATGTAAATGTTGCAGATTCTTATGGTTCCTTGGTCGGTTGGCACGTCCACGCTGAGTGTTTCGGCTGTCTGGTCCGTTGTTGGGGAGGTCACGTTAGCATAGCGAATATTCTCTTTGACTAGTATCGCAAGTCCGCCTCCAAAGTTGGAGCGGTCTTTTCTTATGATCGTGTAACCTACGATATTCGGAGATGGAATATTAGCATCCATTTTGGTTTCTTGGATGAGTGCTACGTGAACATTCAACTCATGTAAAAGGTCCTCTAGCTCGGTTAGTCGGGCTCTCAGTCCATTAGCGTTCCATTGGATTATCCTCAGGTTAGCTACCGTCTGGGAGGCAGTCTGCTGGATCGGGGCTCTCTCACAAATTCTACATCTCCATTGGGGGTTCCAATCATTAAGATTGTTAAGGTTGGAACAGCGGAAATGTACCCATTTCTTACATTTGCTACAATTAACACAATTCGAAGGCGCGTTAAGAGAGCATACAGAACAAGGCCATCTTGGGCCTGGGTTAGTCTCGATACCAGCGATTTGGAGGAGTGTTCGGATCAGAGACGCTGGGTCTTTCTGATCCGTGTTAGAAAAAATGAGGTTTCGGGGGAAGCCGTCCTCGTTGTCCCTTGCGGGAGATTCCATTGGGAAGTTTTGTTTGGAGGTCCATTGGGTCCGACGCCATGTAGCGTCGTCCACAGTCGCACCGCGTGTAGGTGACCTCCGTCGCGACCATGCCGTTAGGTAGCAGCTCCCAGTAGACTACACCGCGTGAGTTCCACCAAACACACAGCATCACCTTCATCGGGTGCAGTCCGGGTTCCGGAATCGCTTCTGGCGGTTCGCCCTTGCTGAGCCACTCGCGCTTGCGTGTAACATTGCAGTAGGTAATCCACTTCTCGTCTACAGTTAGCAATGTGTCCAGCCACTCGTCTCTTCTTTTGTAGGAGAGAAGTTGTGAGGCGGCCGCGACTCGTCGGTTCCTGTCGAGTGGCCTCAGGTCGTGTGGCACCCATTGCCCGAGCTTGTGTACTTTACCGAGCTCGTGAAGCCCGTTCTCGATGGTGGTGTGAGAAACCGCGAAGTGCTCTGCAATCTCGTAACAAGTTCGTTTGGGATCGGCTTCGAAAAAGGATCGAAGATCCTCAAGATCGAGCTGGCGAGGCCGTCCTGGACGGTCCAAGTCTTCCAGCGTGTGGTCGCCTTGCTCAAACCGACTGAACCAAGCCAGGCACTGTCGTTCACTAAGGCATCTTTGCCCGTATGCCTGACATAATTTCCGATGTGCTGCGGCAGCGCTCTCCTCCAGCTTGAAACAGAAGAGAAGAGAGGCCCGTAGTATCATTTTTCGAGCTCGCACCGTCCAGCCATTTGAAAAGCCAATAAAATGAGATGACTGAGAAAAAACATGGAAGTGAGAACTTCATATACCTTCACTAAAGAAAGTTTTAGAAAACTTCGGGAAAAAAAATTGACTTTTTTTTACCGAGATTATTTTCTTGCGCACCCAATGCATACTTATCATTCTATCATTCTATACTTCTGAACTACCAACTTTTATCGGTTCGGTTAAACTAAAGATACATTTTAGTTCACCTACATCCGGGTGAAATTTTAAAAAAAGAAGTTTTTTGAATGACAAAGCTATCAAGTTATGAGAAGCTTCCGCTCCTCTCTTCTCAACCCCTCACTCTTCATGAGCATAATTTTTCTCTTACTCGAACAACAAGCATATAGAACTCCCTTTTTTATAATACAACTCTATGAAGAAAAAGTTACGAAAACGAGCGCTAATTTGAGCGAGTGGCCTAGAATAATTAGGAAGTGAGTGAGAGAAAAGCGCTCATGATGAAAAGGGGTTTAATAAGGAGAGGGCAAGCGAGCGAGAAGTTGTGAAAATATAAATATACATGGTACCCTCTGAAATGGGTTAAATATGTGTGTGTGCAAAAAAATGTGCTCTCTGAAACGATGCTTATCTTTTTCTCAAAATCAATCTCAAACTTTTAAGCTTGTTGTTGAATTTATTGTTATTATTCTTTGTTCTACACTTTCTATTGGCAAGGTGTGACAAACATACTGTAGGTGAAAGGAATGAGTGAGTCATTCACATTGAAAAAATGAGGAGTCGCTGCGAGAAAGAAATATTATTATTGGAAGATACATGGAAGCCTGGTTTCGAAAGTCTCGAAAAGTTTGCATTATCTCTTTCGCTCCTCTACCCTTTATCTCTTTCGCTCCTCTACCCTTTATCTCTTTCGCTCCTCTACCCTTTATCTCTTTCGCTCCTCTACCCTTTAACTCTTTCGCTCCTCTACCCTTTATCTCTTTCGCTTCTCTACCCTTTATCTCTTTCGCTCCTCTACCCTTTATCTCTTTCGCTCCTCTACCCTTTATCTCTTTCGCTCCTCTATCCTTTATCTCTTTCGCTCCTCTATCCTTTATCTCTTTCGCTCCTCTACCCTTTATCTCTTTCGCTCCTCTACCCTTTATCTCTTTCGCTCCTCTACCCTTTATCTCTTTCGCTCCTCTACCCTTTATCTCTTTCGCTCCTCTACCCTTTATCTCTTTCGCTCCTCTACCCTTTATCTCTTTCGCTCCTCTACCCTTTATCTCTTTCGCTCCTCTACCCTTTATCTCTTTCGCTCCTCTACCCTTTATCTCTTTCGCTCCTCTACCCTTTATCTCTTTCGCTCCTCTACCCTTTACCTCTTTCGCTCCTCTACCCTTTATCTCTTTCGCTCCTCTACCCTTTATCTCTTTCGTTCCTCTACCCTTTATCTCTTTCGCTCCTCTACCCTTTATCTCTTTCGCTCCTCTACCCTTTATCTCTTTCGCTCCTCTACCCTTTATCTCTTTCGCTCCTCTATCCTTTATCTCTTTCGCTCCTCTACCCTTTATCTCTTTCGCTCCTCTACCCTTTATCTCTTTCGCTCCTCTACCCTTTACCTCTTTCGCTCCTCTACCCTTTACCTCTTTCGCTCCTCTACCCTTTATCTCTTTCGCTCCTCTACCCTTTATTTCTTTCGCTCCTCTACCCTTTATCTCTTTCGCTCCTCTACCCTCCTCTACCCGTCCATTTGGTAAAGACGGTTGGAGTCTGGAATCGAGAATACGAGGATCATAAGTGCATAAGTGCATAAGTAGCGGAATAAGTACAAACAATGACCGAGAAAAAGAACTGACAAGACTCAGTTTACCAAAGGTTGTGGCGCCTTGTTGATGACTTTTAAATCAAACTAAACTAAATCCAGAAGAATTATGACCTCTCATAAAACTTGAAAGGAGCAAACAGCAAAAAAAAGTTCATTGATCTACACGTGTCAAATAAGACCGAAACAAAGAAGGACAATCACATTCACAACATAGTGACCACATTCAGTCTCTGCGGCACAAAACAACGACATAAGTACAAACAAAGACTGGCTAGTGAACATCACATATAGGATGAGATTATTCTTAAGATACTAAACACAGTTTGTGAGCGGCGGGAACGAACCAGGTGGCAGATAATGAAAAGTGAGGGATGAAACTGAATTGAGACAGAGAGAGGCAGAGAGTGAGAGAAATAGAGAGAGAGTTTGAAGATGGAAAGAAAAAGAGCGTTAGAGACAGCAATGAGTGAGACAGTAAGTGTAATTGAGGTGGGGAGAAAAAGATAGATTTTCATGTACATAGACGAGTTTCGACTAACAATAGTAGGATAAGAACGTCGCCCGGGCCCGGAATGTTGAGAACGACGAGGAGTGAGGCCATTTTGGCGAATTCACCAGGACTCTGATAGTTTGGAGGTCTTGCGCGCTCTCACAATAAGAAAGGTTTACTTGATCTCTGAGTCTTTGAAGGTCTCGAGACATAAGAGGTATTTCTAGAATCCAGAAATCTTTCCTATGATTGGGATTTTCGACTTTTTTTTCGACAGGTTCAAATTGCGACACTAGAGTAGTAGATAGAAGAACTTTAGTTGAGAACTTGGGCACAATTTAAATTTGAGATGATACTCATCTTTCACAAAAAAATTTTATCCCAACAAAATATTATATGCGAAAGATGCGCTAGAAAATCCTTGGTAAAAATGTATTTTAAATATCGAAGCGTTGAGAGCTTGTAGGGTTCTTAAGTTCTCTCTATCCTCTCTTTTCTTTCTTTCTTTCTCTTGTAGGGTTCTTAAGTTCTCTCTATCCTCTCTTTTCTTTCTTTCTCTCTCTTGTAGGGTTCTTAAGTTCTCTCTATCCTCTCTTTTCTTTCTTTCTCTCTCTCTCTCTCTCTCTTTCTCTCTCTCTCTCTCTCTCTCTCTTTCTCTCTCTCTCAAAATATCTATTTTTATTGCCGACCAATTAGTTGAACACATCTTTTGTTTCCTACAAATTCTTCGGTTTGAAGACAACTGTTCTTTTATGTTTCAAATATAAATATTGTTCGATAAAATCATTTGAAAATTTTAAATTTAGAAGTTTCTTGTCGAATTCTTTGAAAATAAAGCAGCCCGTACAATGGAGTTTTTGTTAAAATTAAAAATTTTTGTGGAAAATCTGAGTGAGAATTTTCCACTCTAATTTTATTTTGATTCTTTCCATTATTCGTCTTTAATTATCATTGCTAATAAAACTCATTCCATTTATGCTAAATAGCTTATACCGCTCGACCGAAATTATTTGAACTTTGAGACGAAGGAATTGACCTAACCTAACGTCATACTGAGATAAATAATCACAAAAACTTCCTCGAGCACCTTACAAATGCGGTAGTTCAATTACAGAGACTTAAGACTAATTAAACTCACTCTGAGCAGAACCTCCAACTGCGAACAGGTGAGTTTCTCCAATTGCTCTTTTTTGCTTGTGTCTACACTTCGTAATTTCCACATCTCCTTCACATCAGAAACGCACCATCGACTGCCTATATGAAATACTTTTATATTAATTTTAAAGTTTCGAAAATTCACTATTTTTTGAAAGCAGATTCAATCAAAATTTTTACTCAGAAATCAAACGTGTACTTCTTTTCACAAACGTGCTGTTTATAAATGCAGTTTTCACTGAGCTCCTCCGAGCGTTTTCGAATCTCAAATAATGTAATAAAAAAAATAATTAAGTTCTTTATGGGAGAAAAATCCCTATTTCAATGTACCGCGTAAAAGTATATTCACCGTGGACTATTCTTTTGTGGAGAGAAAGCACTCGGGGCCATCTTGACAGAAACTTCTCGTACTTGTAGGTGAAAGAGCCTTGTTGAGGAGGAGGAGCAGCGGGAGGACCTGTGCGAGTTCGAAGGATTGAGCAAAAGAGAGGGAAAGAGAAAGAGCAAAAGAGAGGGAAAGAGAAAAGCAAAAGAGAGGAAAAAGAAAGAGCAAAAGAGAGGGAAAGAGAAAGAGCAAAAGAGAGGGAAAGAGAAAGAGCAAAAGAGAGGGAAAGAGAAAAGCAAAAGAGAGGAAAGAGAAAGAGCAAAAGAGAGGGAAAGAGAAAGAGCAAAAGAGAGGGAAAGAGAAAAGCAAAAGAGAGGAAAGAGAAAGAGCAAAAGAGAGGGAAAGAGAAAGAGCAAAAGAGAGGGAAAGAGAAAGAGCAAAAGAGAGGGAAAGAGAAAGAGCAAAAGAGAGGGAAAGAGAAAGAGCAAAAGAGAGGAAAGATAAAGAGCAAAAGAGAGGGAAAGAGAAAGAGCAAAAGAGAGGGAAAGAGAAAGAGCAAAAGAGAGGGAAAGAGAAAGAGCAAAAGAGAGGGAAAGAGAAAAGCAAAAGAGAGGAAAGAGAAAGAGCAAAAGAGAGGGAAATAGAAAGAGCAAAAGAGAGGGAAAGAGAAAGAGCAAAAGAGAGGGAAAGAGAAAGAGCAAAAGAGAGGGAAAGAGAAAAGCAAAAGAGAGGAAAGAGAAAGAGCAAAAGAGAGGGAAAGAGAAAGAGCAAAAGAGAGGGAAAGAGAAAGAGCAAAAGAGAGGGAAAGAGAAAAGCAAAAGAGAGGAAAGAGAAAGAGCAAAAGAGAGGGAAAGAGAAAGAGCAAAAGAGAGGGAAAGAGAAAGAGCAAAAGAGAGGGAAAGAGAAAGAGCAAAAGAGAGGGGAAGAGAAAGAGCAAAAGAAATGGAAAGAGAAAGAGCAAAAGAGAGGGGAAGAGAGAGAGCGAGAGAGAATGAACTCTGACCACCTCCCATGCCTGATTGACGTCGAAACACAGCCATCCAACATCTCAAACGCACGTTGTTATACGAACTATAACAAAGCGAACTGGAAGGGCTTCGAAAGGGACATCAACAAGATTCTCATGGATTTCCCATTCACCGGCAACTCAATTCAGATGCACAAATTCCTGACCACCACCTTGACCAAAGCGGCGAAAAACAACATTCCCCGTGGAAAGGTGCCAAGATACACGCCTCACTTGAGCGAAGAAGTGAAGAAACTGATTACAGAACGGGACCAAATGAGGAGGGACAATCCTACGGACCCCTCACTCCCCTCAATAATGGCCGAAATCTCCTTCCGCATCAACCTCGAAAAGAGGAAGGCTTGGGAAAAGTACATATCTGAAATAAGCCACAACGAACCGGGCAACAAACTCTGGAAAACGATAAAGGCTATCGACGGCAAATCAATAAAACCGACGCACTTGACCATCATCCACGAAGGGAAAAGTCTATGCCCAACATCAGCCTCAAACGCTTTTGCTAGAAAATTAGCCAAAAAAGCCCCTAAAGAGGTCGACAAATCAGCAAGAAGCACAACGCGACTAATAAAAGGCCTCAAACGGACAGACGCTCCCCAAATTTCCCTGGCACAGATCGAAGAAGCCATCAAGAAAACCAAAGGTTCCAAATGTCTAGACAGTAAAGGCATCTGCCCTCTACTCCTCAAAATGGCCGGTGAAAACTTCAGAAAGTGTCTCTGCATCCTCTTCAATGACACGCTGCAAACCGGTATTATCCCATCCAGATGGAAAGATGCAAGAGTGATAATGTTACCTAAACCAGGAAAGGACTCGAGCAACCTGAACGGCTATAGACCAATATCAATATTATCACCTATAGCCAAGACATTCGAACGGGTCTTATTACCATTCCTGGCGGAAGGCTTTCAAATCGCTGACTGGCAACATGGATTCCGCAAAGAGCACTCGCCACTACCGCACTCCTGGAAATAACCGGGAAAATAACAAACGGCTTCAATCGGAAACCACACCCGGACCGCACTCTCATGGTCGCCCTTGACCTCACTGCAGCATATGACTTAGTGAACATATCCCTTCTCTGCAAGAAACTCACTGAAACGAATATGCCAAGAGCCATCGTCCGATGGATGTCCAGCTACCTAAGAGGCCGTACAATCAAGGTAGATTTTCAAGGAAAAAGCAGTCGACGTCTCACATGCCGATCTGGTGTCCCACAAGGAGCAGTGCTCAGTCCCCTCTTATTCAATCTCTACATAAACAACCTCTCGCAACCCACAGGAAACACGCAGATGACAGCCTACGCCGACGACATCTCAATTCTCTTCTCAAGCCCCTGTATTGAAACCTGTGAAGATCAGATCAACCACTTCCTACCCAAACTCGTAGAAGAAATGGAACAACGAAAAATGATTATATCCAAGGAAAAGACAACGGTCACTCTTTTCACAACCCATACAGGCGAATGTAAAAAAGAACCCAAGGTAGAAATCCATGGAACCCTTTTGCCGACAACTAAAACACCCAAAATACTCGGTGTCGTCTTAGACCAACTCGGCACCTTCCGACAACATGTAGAATACCTTAAACAGAGAACGGCCAAAAGACTGAATATACTACGTGCCCTCGGAGGAAGAACATGGGGCCAACAGAAAACACCCTTCTTGCAACCTACAAAACAATGACCACATCCGTTCTCAACTACGCCGCACCAATTTACTCCCCTCAATTGGCCGAGACGAACTGGAAAAAACTACAGGCAAACCAAAATGAAGCAATACGGATAGCAACAGGAAACCTAGCAATGGCCGGCACAGAGCACTTAGCTCTAGAAAGCGAAATTTTACCCATAAAGGAGCACAACACGATGCTTACCAAGCAATTTGTTGCAAGAGCAAGACTCCTCCCAAACCACCCCTCCCATCGTCGATGCATGGAACCCAAACCACCTAGAAATATTCGTAAACATGCCAAGGACTTAGAAATGATGTTAGTAGACAGTGATCAGAAAGCCGCACTTAAAAGAATACATACTGAGACTGTTAGAAATTTCATTAGCTCCTGCTCCCCTAACCCAGTTCTAGGTAAGAAACCTCCCAGAATCCATAAATAAACGAATCAACTTCCCAGGGAACAACAAATAACATTATCGCAACTACGTAGTGGCTATGCAAGTTCCCTTAACAGCTACCTACACAGAATAGGAGCTGCCCAATCACCTCTTTGCCCAAAATGTTTAGAAGAGCCACATACAACTAGTCATTTATTCTCGTGTCACTGTGACCACACACTTTTAAGAAGTATAGATTTGTGGAATAGCCCGACGTCTGTTGTTAAGTTCTTATACCAGTGATTCCTTTCTCTCTCAAAAAAAAAATAAATGAAGGAAAAAAAACCAAATAAACCCCGAGAGAGAAAGAGCAATAAATGTAATTAGATAAATGATGTAAGTAAGGTTGTTGTTTTCTGAGCCATGTCAAAGAAGACCTCGTCTACCCAGCCGGAGACCTACGGCGGGCAATCTACTACAGAGAGAGAATGAGAGAGAGCATGGTAAAGCCGTTAGACTATGCATATAGAAAGCATGAAAAGCAAATACCTTCATTTTATAAAAGGAAAATCATTCAGAAACCTGCGGAAGTGAAACGACACGGCTGCATGAGTCCACCAAAGAAGCGACTGCTGCCAGAGCTGTGAGACCTTAGCAGACCCCTCGCAGCCAGGAAGGCTGAAGTCCACGCCATTGTCTGAGAGACGCTTAGGTTTCTCATCATTCAGAACAGAGCTGTTATGAGTCTTACAAAAGGACTAGGTGCCCGTAATCGCCTAAATCAGATTTTAGCACATAAGCTCGCCAGAAGAATGGAATAAAAGAAAAGCAATCGGCAAATGAAGGGTAAGTGACTACAGTATTCAGGCAACCTTTTGAATTTCAATATATTTACATGTTTTTTTCGCTCTGGCATAGGTTTTAAAGTTTTTAGGCTTAAAAAAGGTTACGCTGACGAGGTCGTAAGGCTTAGGAACGAGACCAAATGTGTTAAGTGTATGACACAATATGCGATTTACCCTGAATACTGTAGCAACTTACCCTTCATTTGTCAATTGCCGTAAATAGGTGATTTTAACAGTGAACGTTATCGCTCTTTTTTTGATTTTGCCACTCACACTGTTCAAAAAAGTATAATAACATATGTAATGGTATCGTTCCTAATGGAGTACGGCCTCGTCAGCGTAACCTTTACCTAAGCCTATGCGAGAAAAAAAACAGTAAGAGTCGAACACTTATTCGGTATGTAGTGCAATTTACATCCAAAATGTCTGAAAACGGTAATAACCTCTTTTTCTTTTGTCAATTACCTGGATAGAATCAGGGGTTAAATGTAGCCGCCCAATTTGAGTTTACATGTATCCGCCGCTCGAAGTTTGGAAGAAAAAAAGAGGGGATGAAGAAAAAGGGTAAGAAAGGAGAGGGAGTTTTTTTTGTCAATAGTGTGTGTACATTTATCCGCCGAAGGGACCGATATGGTCACTATTTAACCCCTGAATAGAATGAGCTGAGTGAATAGTCGCCTGATAGCTTGACCGTAACTACATACTTGGTTGATTGAATCATCAGAGAATAATTTATAATAGCATCAAGGAAGAATATCAGCGTCTTTAATAATTATTCTTCAGAATAAAAAGGCTGTAAATTTAACCAACTTTTGGTAGCAGCGACTTTAACCATTTATTCCAAATCATATCAAATTTTTTTTTCGTCTCAAGCTCAAAGGCGAAAGAAAAGTTGAAACAATTAATGTTTTGTACTACCTGCTTCTCTTCTCTCATGTAATCTTCAACCTTTCGATCGTGTAACGAGCGAGTTATGAATGTCATAAGTGTGTAGATACCGAATCCACGTCCACCAACGAGTGATTCATTACTGCGATTACAGCAAAGTATTCACTGTTTATTACATTATAACATACAACAGACGATTAAATTCGTCACCCACAACATTCAACTTCTTCTATTCAACCTAGCTACGATATAGTTCCATTTTCTTCAGAAAAAGTTCAAGATACATTAATATTTTACCCTACCCGTAGGTCTCTTTTAAGTAAAACAGAACTTTATGCACAAAAAAGAGCAGGTTAATTAATTATTTAAGTCTTGTGGAAAATAAATTTGATCCTAACCAATGAATGAGTTGAAACAGGCAGCTATTGAAACGAAGAAAAATTGATCCAATTTACAAAGAAAACTTTTCAAAAAATATTATCAAGCATAAAAGTTTGACATAAGCACATGGCAAAATAACTCACGGCTGTATCGAACAATAACTGGAGATATTTTAGTTAACCGGTATTGATCACCTCGATCCTGGAGTGATCTGCATCTAGCAATACACTTGTAATGGTTAAAAAGCCATGAATATTACACGGAGAATTAAACTTGAAAGATGATGAACTGAACACAAAAAAAATCTTAGAAAGTTTTTAGACATATAGGTAGAGTGGAAGAGAGAGAAACAAAAAGGACAATGAACGCATGGCAAAAGCTTATCGACGGGGCAAGAATGAACCCCGGAGTATTAACCTTGCCGGAAAGGAGAGTTCAAGTAGAACATAATACTTCACAGATTATTAGCCCCCAAAAACTTATTACCTGAAAAGTTTTTGGTACAAAGACTCTTCGGAAATGATCTGCAAGAGGTACCCGAGTGGGACTAGAACCCGTCACCTCTAAATTCACGGCGGAGCACGCTAACCACTAGACTACAAATCCACTGCATCTAGACCCCATTTCTCACGACCGCTCTTTGCCTCTATCAGAGCTATAGTATTGTAAAAATCGGCTCCTAGGAAATCTTTAGAAATACTAATTGGAAAATGGATAGCCTATCGTTTGGAAAGATAAAATACATTATCAATTCGGCATTTTGCAGGTAAAACAATTCATTAATTCAGGTGGTACATTATTAATTTATTAGTGAAGACGTTAAGTACATTATTAGAATAAATAAGTAAATTACATTGTTAATGTGATATTCCATCATATCGCATTCAAAGTTTAATACAAACTTTGGAAAGTATAAAAGCGTGATTTCTAGACCTAATCTCCCCAGAAACTTGATCAATTCCAACTTTTAATGGACTACTATTTTCAACCGAAATGCAACTCTTCTACACAAATCCAATCAAGTAATCCCATTCCCTTCTCTCAAAGCTTGGTTATTTGCGGAACAAAAGTTGCGCGCGTCTCGATCCTAGATATCCTGGTTAAGGCAACCTGCCGCGGAGAGGCGTCCTTGGATGCGAGGATACGCTTCACTGAAAGCTCTTTTTGCATCTTTCAAATAACAGATAGGTTATTTTCTTTTCGGTGATCTTTCAACTCGTCGAAGCATTAAACAGTCACCTTTTTTCTCGCTGAAATAGCGATGCTTCTCTCAAAAAATGAAGCATCCAAAGAGTATTGAAGGTATTCGGGGTTTGACAGCATTCAAACACTTTTCGAGGATCCAGTTTTCATTCTGAACTGTCTCGCTTACTGTAAAAAACGACAGAATTTGAAGCGAAAGCTCATGTTCGATGAAATAGTTCATAGAGTGTTTGTATAGCCTCCTAGTACACTTGCTATGTTTCACAAAAAAACTACCTCATGTGGAAAGAACACTGTGGCTTTTACCTTTATCTGGAGTGTTAGGAGCTCCCTGCTCCCACAAGGATCTTGGCATTCTGGCTCTTCTCTTTGCCAATAAGGCTTCTTCCTTTACGATGAGCTCAGCGAGTTCGGCTTCTGCCGCTGCCAGATTGGATCGCAGAAGAATGCGCCGAGCACACAGAGATACTGCTCTGAATGCAATTATAGCTCTTTACCAGGGGTTTTTTAGTGTGCAAGAAAAAGGTACAGACGCCCGCCGGAGATGGAAAAAACTTTTCACATAAGGGTTCCCCCTTACGACTCCGCTCACGCCAAAATCCAACGTTCTCAGAACTCCGGACACCGCGTCGTGACAGGGAATCATCAAATGGCCGACACTGACCATATTTATCGCGAATCAAAGGTCACGCGCACCAAATCCCATCTGAACATGCTCGCCGCGCAGTACCTCGCAAGATCGTTGGACCCAGAACACATCCACCATGGCCTCCTTGACTGCCCGGCGCCCCCTCGCGCAATGAAGAACAACCTCGTGTTGAGCTGCAAGAAGACTGTCGAAGCCGCGAAACAGATGTCAAAGGATCCGAACAATGGGAAATCAGTCGCAAAAACCGTACACTCGATGATGGTCTCGAACGAACTCCAATCGTTGAAAAGTGCCGTCATCCTGGGAGGCAGACCTCCGCCCCTAATCCAGGAAGAAGAGAAGGAGTTATTCCGCAAGACTAGACGCACGCTCAGCCAGCTCCGCTCGGGATTCAGCAGATTCATCAACAACTACCTCCACTTCATTGACGAATCCTTCCCCGACGTGTGTCCTGATTGCTTTTCCGGACCTCACGACGTTGCGCATCTCTTCAACTGCCCATGCCACCCGACCGCGCTGTCTCCAATCGACCTCTGGACCAAGCCGTTGGAAGTCGCAGCGTTCTTGGAGATATGAGAAAAAAATATATAGAAGAACAAGAAACGAAGGAGAACACAGACGTTCTTCGAAGCCGGCTACATCCGGCAACAACAACAACAAAGATTTTTCAAACAGAAACCCGCGGTTGGAGAAATTTTTTTTTGCAAAATTAACCTGATTAATTGTTGTTGCAGGTCCGTTTTTCGGGTCCCCCTTATGTTTTTTTCAACAAAAAAAAAGAAACTCGCGAAAAAATTTTTCTTTCTACATAAGGGTACCCCGTTTATAAGGGTACCCCGCCGACAGATGATCTTACATGACCATGTAACTCCTCCTCTTCACAGACCATCTGCGCTTAATCAAAAAAATGAAGACAAGGAAAAAACGAATCCGACAGAAGACAAAAATGGTGATTCAATTGAATGAGTGTACCTGGCTGCATTTCTGGCAATTACGACCAGTCTTGCGTAGAGCTGCTTCCGCAGAAGGGCCACCAAGGCGGAATGGCGCTCCGCTACCACCATAGTACCGTTGACAGCGATGAGGACATCGCCATTTCGCAGGCCGGCCTTAGCCGCAATTCCACCCTCTCGAACTCGATCGATGTAGGTGTAACTAAGAGGATAGAAACACCAGTAGATGTTCTGATGTTCTATTATGATTAAATTCAGAAAATCGGGAAATAAGGAAATTCTTTCTTCGAGAACACCCAGAACATACCGTTTCTGTGACCCATCCGCACGGCTCTCGACGACATAAGATTGTAGAGCAAAGCCGAAAGGTTCATCACATGTTTTACGCTGGATTATCACCGTTCGCCGCTGGTTGTTGTACTCCGGTAACGGAAGAACGGACTGCAATAACGAGGAACACTCAATGTTTGCGCTGAGGCTATTGTAGGCTTAGCGCTCACTAATACATATATCCTTATTTAAAAACCATAAAAAAGGACAGGAAAAATTTGTCTGGTTCATAATCCTTAGACCCATCCGCATTCATAAGGGAACCATCTCCGTTATGCACGTATTGAGTTTTCACCCCAGTCCTGGTTTATACTAATCAATAACTTCTATAGAGTACACAGAATATGATAAGAAGTTCCCCTGTCGAGATAATATTCCAGTCAGCGTGCGACTTGAGCCGAGTTTTTTCTTATAGACTTTCTTTTTTGCTCTCTTCTGCGTCGCTCGCCTTCTCATAAGTAAATTCAAATGGTTACTAATTAGTCTTCCTCTCTCAAGAGGGAGAACTAATTAGCTGAGAAGACAGACTTACGAAAGATGCTGCTGACCTCCTCAAAATTATATGTTCTGAGTCTGGAAAAAATACCCAACAAGCACCCCTTAATAATGATGTTACTATTGCCAATAAGAGGCAATAAACATAGAAAAACACGTAAAAATTAAACAAAAAACAAAAGGAGTACTCCAAATTCTCACATACGCACATATATGTAAAGGGTAAAGTAGTATAATTCCGCTTAAACCATTCCGTGACTGCCGCACTATTTTAAACTTCTTATGGCTGTCTTAAAGTTCAAATATCTTTGAATAATAACCTGATCCAGAGTGAATTGATGCTCTTGTGCAGTCGAAGAAGAAGGCGAAGCAGATGACCCACTGCACACACTGCCCTGAAGCAACTTCAACTAACGCCGAAAATAAGCGTGTGATAATCTAACGGTGGCCTTCTGCATCCTTCCCTACGGCTACCAGAACCCTCAGCTCATCACAAATTTTCAAAAAATTCAAAAAGATCGCTCAACTGAGCGATGGCCCATAATATTGAAAAGCCAGCGAGGAGGGAGAGAAGGAGAGAAGAGGGGAAGATTAAGAATCATAAGAGATCAAGACTGCGAAGACTCTCACGGTTTTAGTACAAGTATTCTAGGGTCGAAATACATCAATTATCAACATTTGGAACCTCCAAGGAACAAAACAGTCCTTCAATGAATACCTTATCAGGAATAACTTAACCTCTTCACCATCTATTCTTTTCTTCTCTCTTCTTCCGATTAAACTGGCTTTCAACACATTATGCTATGTTCTACATACACATTATCTGAAAAAAATATGTTGTGCACACGAATGAAAAGTTAAAGAATAAATCACTTCATGAAATAATTTTTGTAACAGTCATGGAAAAAAAAGGTTTTCCTTCTATTCACCCTATCGCTCTACATCTAAATATAAACGAGCAAACGAATCTGGGAAAAAGATAACTTACATCTCCCATAGTCAGCGGCCGTGATGGTGTGTTTATTGATGAGTAAGAGATCAGCGAGGATAAGAAAAATTTTGGATTGATCAGATTGGATTGATATTCGTCGAGTACCAATGATAATATTGAGAGAAATGTAGAAGTGGATCAGTTTGAGGTTTTCTCTCCCAATTGTCCTACATGAAAGGAGAGGAAGAGAATCTTGACGTATTCTTCTCTAATTCTCCCTTCTCTCATGTTGTTGTGAACCGTCTTGGTCGACATCGACTAATCAAAGGAGAAAAAAATAATAGCTAGAGAGGCGATTATCCTCCGTGAAGGGAGGATGCAAAAATCCTCAGGCAACCAGATCACCGATTTTTTCGTCTTCGCTTAATTGGGTACTTCTGTACAATTTTCACATACTTTTGATGACCTTGAAATTATAGCGATGGGAAAAGCAGAGAAAAGAGTTTAAGCAATCCGCTTCTTTGCTCTCTTCGGAGACAGAAGTGAACAGTGAAAGTTCACATAAATGGTGAGCAGAAAGAGAGAGAAAAATAGAAAGAAAAGAGAAAGAGAGGGAAGAGAAAGAGAAAGGGAAGAGAAAGAAATAGAGAGGAGAGAGAACGAGAGAGAAAGAGAAATAGAGAGGAAAGGGGATTACAAAACATCTGTTAGTGTGTTTTGAGTTGTAAAAAGTCAATGTTAACCCCATTTGATCTAACTTAGTTTCAAATAAATACATCTTAGTGCAGAAATTATAACCATAAGTGCGAATTAAATATGCGCGTTTACTTAAAATACATAGCTATAAAATTTGTTTTATGACATCACTTTTTTGCTTTTGCTAATTCGTTTCTATGCCCGTCGCAACATTATCTTCTTAGGCCCCTATAAAAAGCCTAAGCAATACAAATATATTGGTCGAATCCATTGCGTTTTGTTCCAATAAAAACCATTCTTGGTGAATAACCATAACTGAAGGAGGTTTAATGTGCATCATCGTAACATTTATCAAGAAAACGAGATCAATTAGTAAGAACGGTGTTATTATATATGCATATTTCTCGAAATACGCGTCATTCTTTGGAATCATATTGAAAGACTCACCGTTTTCTTCAAGGGTTTATATGATAAATATCAATTCTAAAAATATAGTTTTTAAATAATTGATTGCTAATATAAAGCGTACAGTGCTGGACATAATGATAAGACACCCCTGATTTTTGATGATATCAGCCGAACGGTATAGGTAAATGGAAAATTATGATTATCATATTTTTTTCGTCTTCGAAAACCATAGTAGCCGTAGTTTAAAAAAACAAAATTTCTTAGTTCTCGAGAAAAACATTTTTTAAAGGATTTTGACCTGGACATAATGATAAGACACACTTAAGACACTTGGGCTAAACTCGGCTGATATAGGTTGCTTTGATCATTTAAAGTATTGATAAACATGTGATGAATGATTTTGTAATCATGGGAAGTGCACGAAGTCTTTCACTCCAGGAAAAAGCTCATATTGATGCCATGCGGAATCTCAACACCAGCATCAAGAAGATCGCGAGCAGTCTGGGCCGTTCGCGTACTGTCATTACCAACTACCTCGCCGACCCTCTTGGATATGGATCGAAAACCTCGGGAGGACGTCCACGCAAGCTCACGGAACGAGAAGAGCGGCAAATCGCCAGAAAAGCTTCGAACTCGACCGCCTCCGTAATGGACATTAAGGCAGAGCTCAACTTGAATGAAAATATGATAATCATAATTTTCCATTTACCTTTACCGTTCGGCTGATATCATCAAAAATCAGGGGTGTCTTATCATTATGTCCAGCACTGTATGTTATTCTTTTATATGTTTTTCTCAAAAATCGAATACAAAACTCTAATAAATAACTTTCTCCTCTGTATTGGAACCTATCTTCATGTATTTTTTCGGCCCTTGCATCACCAAGACTCTAATTGTAAGTCTGGAAATAGCCACTCATTTATACAACGAAAATTTAAGAGATTATTTAATGCCATATGAATCAACTGCTTTATCCATCACTTTTAGAAAGCTTCGAAACAAGCTAAAATTGAGCTTCAAATTTTTCTCAAATATTTTAGAGCCAGAAACGAGTCGATGACTGTCTGGCGGATTCAGATTATCCTAGAGCTTCCCCACAGGGGTTAGAAACGAAAAAGTTTCAGTCCAACGCGCTCCGAGGCTGCGGAAGTACTGCAATTAAACATCATTAAGGGAATATGATTCAACTGCTTCATCCACGGGTTATAAAGTCATGTCAGAAATTCTGTCGGCGTACCTCTGTTTTTCCAAATCATAAGAGTGGTGTGGGGCTTATGTAAAACCCAAAAAAATTTTCGCAAGTTTCTGTTTTTGTTATCATAAGAGGGGACTCTTGTGTGAAAAATTTTTTTATCCGCTTCCGGCGGGCGTCTGTATATATTTTTTTTCACACAAAAAACCCCAAGCTCTATCAACAAAAGATTTCACACGGGATGGGATCAAAACCAGCGGACTCTTTCTGACCCAGAGCGAACGCGTCCTCACTATACCACCTAGATAACAGTGCTAATCCTTGAGATAATGCTTTATTAAAGGCTTCATGGTCTCATTCGATACCATAAAAGAACGCATTCATGTTGCTGCACTTGATAGTTCTCTCAAAATTGATCTCATAAGTCATTCAAAATATTCAATTTTTAATTTCTTTTTTTCAAAGCCACCTTCAATTTTTGATTTGCTTGAACCTTCTTCAGAATCTAGTTCTCTCCTTTCTTTACTCTTCTTGCTCACCCTTTTCATCTTTCGATAACAACCACTAAATTTAATACCAAGTGGACTTTCAAACTTTCCGAGAACGTCAAAATTAACTTAGCTTTTCGTCATTTGTTCAGCATTTGTTTCAGTTATTTGTTTTTGTCCTAACTTGTCATCTAATCTTCCCCGTACAAAACATTCCAAAAGACTATTCAGATTCCTTGTTTATACAGATAAAATTAAGGGTAAAACGGGTTATAACTTATGACGCAACTCACAAGATTAACCTGGAAAGTCGTTTCCCATGCGATCAAGATTTGACACCACAACAATATTCCGAGTACCGATATATACATGCATTTTCTGGAAAGAGAAAGCAATTATTCGGTAAGTTAATCTTGCAACGATTACACTGATTCATTTACGAACAGGCGAAAGACTTACCTAATTGTCGCTCTGGCTGGGCAAACGGGAGAGAAAATTGCTGTTCGCCAGAAGCAAGCTACCGATGCTAGCCAGACAAGTGGAAGGCAGAAGAGACCGATAACGGTGTATCTGTAAGTGAAGAACTACGGTTTTTGAGAATCTCTCAGGTGGACAGATCGTTGCTAGACATGTAGTATCTGAGAAGTAAAAGCTGAAGACCGTTTTGTTTTCACGACTTTAAAGAGGTCACTTTGATTTTAGAAGTCTTTTCAGAAATAAGTCTGAAGAGCAGAACTTTTCGGTTTTACGTAGGGGGGGGCGTGACGAAACTTTGCACCACGAAACTTCGTACACACGTTAATACGACACTTTGCACCCCGAAACTTCGTACCCACGTTAATATGACACTTTGCACCCCGAAACTTCGTACACACGTTAATACGACACTTTGCACCCCGAAACTTCGTACCAACGTTAATACGACACTTTGCACCCCGAAACTTCGTACACACGTTAATTAGACACTTTGCACCATGAACTTCGTACACACGTTAATAAGACACTTTGCACCCCGAAACTTCGTACATACATTAATACGACACTTTGCACCCTGAAACTTCGTACCCACGTTAATACGACACTTTGCACAACGAAACTTCGTACCCACGTTTATACGACACTTTGCACCCCAAAACTTCGGGCACTGTTTTTATTTCGTGGGAAATTTAACTTTTTTTTACAAAAAAAATTTTTTTTGGCTCAACTGCAGTTTCAGTCACCCCCAAAGTCGAAAAAAAAATTTTTTTTTTCTCAGGAAGAGATTTTTATTCATGAAAACTCCTTTCCCCCCTTTCTCCTTAGGGCCCCCCTTACCCCTTTAGGCCCCCCCCTTTCCTGCTAAGGTAAACCCCCCTCCCCCTCCCCCTTTCCTTTCCCCAAAATTTCCTTTACCACACGAAGTAAAAAAGTAAAAAAAAAAGACTTTGGAGGTGACTGAAATTGCAGTTGAGCCGAAAAAAATTTTTTTTTTAAATAAAAATAAAAAAATTTGAAAAGTGTTTGATGCAAGAACCAGAGTCCCTGATGCTCAAAATGAACATCTATGAGAAAAAATTAAAACCGAAGCGTTTAAAGTGTGTACGAAGTTTAGGGGTGCAAAGTGTCGTATTAACGTGTTTACGAAGTTTCGGGGTGCAAAGTGTCGTATTAACGTGGGTACAAAGGGTCGGGATACGAAGTGTCGCGGTACGAAGTGTCATATTAAAGTGGGTACAAAGTGTCGGGATACGAAGTGTCGCGGTACGAAGTTTTGGGTACAAAAAGTCGCTCATACGAAGTGTCGATGGTAAGAAGTGTCGCGGTACGAAGTGTCGGGTACGAAGTGTCGCGGGTACGAAATGTCGAGGTACGAAGTGTCGATAATACGCAGTGTCGGTGATCCTGCAGCAAAATGCAGGGGAGAGGAGCCTACTTCGAACTGGACAAGTGCCTTAGATTTAAACAAACAAAAAGCTGAAACTAACTTCTTGCAGATTGAAGCTTTTTCATCGATCGTTAATTTCGACATGTCCATCTTAAAACATAGAACTGATCTCTACAAATAAGCATTTAAGATGCGGAAGAGAATACAAACATACGCAAGTTATTGCATGTTAAAATTAGTTTACAAAATATCTGATGTTTCGAGAAACTATGCTTGATAAATAATATGTCGTGTCAAGCACAATCAATTTTACGACTCGAATTTAAGTTCGAATCCGAAAACTTTTTATGTACTGGGTAAAGCAGAATTTTGATTAAACTTAATTTCCGAATGGTTTACTGAGTAGGACCAGTTATTAAAAAAACTTGTCAGATTCCGTTTGGCGATTTTTTGTTTCAACAGCAAACTTTGGCAGGCAAACGTTGCGCTACCCAATGTTAATTTGTTGTTGTGGGTCATATTTATAACTTTTCCCTCGAACGAAGCTCTTTTATGCAATTGACAAGAGGTAAGGGTGTTACAAAATTCAGGAAACTTTTATGTGAATTGTATGTTGCACCACACTTCTAACTTAAATTAGTCTCGTTTCAAACCGTACGGCTTTGTCAGCGTAACTTCACCTGACCCCAAGCAAAAATAAACAATAAAAACGATCTGAAAACCTGAGCAGAACTCAAAAACAGTTTTAAAAATTGGATTTCAAATTGCACTACATAACATTTGCCTGAATTTCGTAATACCCTCACCTTCTTTAGTCGAATGCTGCTTTTTGTCTCGCCTTGACGATTGTTCGATAACAAAATTGAAGAGGGAAAATGTTCATCACGAATAAAAATCTAGAGCTTCAAATTGGATGAGGTGGGTCTCTTGACTAGCTTCATCTCTTTTCATCTTTTTTTTTCTTTTCAATTGTTTGCTTAGTAGCGAGCCCTTTTAACGTTTTGAAGTAAAAAAATTTCGTGTGAGATTTATTTTATTCCTTAGAAAATAAAAAGCAAAGTATTGAGTGAAATCAGCATTCCTTAGAAAGTTTCTCTGTTGGGATTACCATGATTTAGAACGACTCAGGGCGCTAAAGTGTTTGCATCGGATAGAATTTGAACGAAACCTGAGCGAACTCAATGTTTTGCTGGATTGTAAACCATTTTCATTATTCGGATACCTCAGGCGGTTACGGCATCGAGATGGGCATTCTTTCACGATGGGGCAAGAGAACGGGCATACTCATGGGAGAAAAGATGAAGCTGCCATCCCGACAGTTGAAGAAGACTACACTCTTCAACGGAGGAAACGGGTAAGTCTTCAGAAAGAAGAATCGCAGCTAGAGTTAAGATAACAAAATATTGTTAGAAAAACCTACTTTCAAAAGTCTCAAGATGTTTTTTAACAGTTCTTTATTTTAAGGATGAAACCTGTTCCATAGACTGGAAGGTTCTCGAAACTTTTCTTTTCTGAAAAAATTGTACCAGATGTTATTATGTAATCTGCAGTCGGAGAGCAGTTTGAGCAACTGGAGTTTCATCCTGAGATGTGTGTTGGAACAGCGCATGGGGCTCTATCTCCTGCAGTTCGTCGGGAGTCGATGGGACTTCTCCACGGATGCTTTCAAAGGAGTTGATCAATCAGGTGACAGTCTATTTCATAACTCGTAACTTGCAAGGCAAAAATTTTTCTCGATACATTTTACGAAAGGATTGAGAACATTGAACTAAAGGCGATTTAGATCTAAAAACATTAAAAAAATTATTGTGTCGGACTATCGTACAATAATTCCAACTTAGAATATATCTCGGGGGTAAAAAAGCGGTTTAATGCTTGCATGGCTGCCTTTTTCGTTAGTGACTTAGAACCAGGAACTGGTTGTACCAAGTTGTCTGACTCTCGAGTCAGGAAAGAACTGGTTGTACCAAGTTGTCTGACTCTCGTTAGTGACTTAGAACCAGGAACTGGTTGTACCAAGTTGTCTGACTCTCGAGTCAGGAAAGAACTGGTTGTACCAAGTTGTCTGACTCTCGTTAGTGACTTAGAACCAGGAACTGGTTGTACCAAGTTGTCTGACTCTCGAGTCAGGAAAGAACTGGTTGTACCAAGTTGTCTGACTCTCGTTAGTGACTTAGAACCAGGAACTGGTTGTACCAAGTTGTCTGACTCTCGAGTCAGGAAAGAACTGGTTGTACCAAGTTGTCTGACTCTCGTTAGTGACTTAGAACCAGGAACTGGTTGTACCAAGTTGTCTGACTTTCGTTAGTGACTTAGAACCAGGAACTGGTTGTACCAAGTTGTCTGACTCTCGTTAGTGACTTAGAACCAGGAACTGGTTGTACCAAGTTGTCTGACTCTCGTTAGTGACTTAGAACCAGGAACTGGTTGTACCAAGTTGTCTGACTCTCGTTAGTGACTTAGAACCAGGAACTGGTTGTACCAAGTTGTCTGACTCTCGAATCAGGAAAGCGTCCACCTTGGCATGTCGAACTGGTTGTACCAAGTTGTCTGACTCTCGAGTCAGGAAAGCGTCCACCTTGGCATGTCGTTTTTTCCATCAGTTGCTCTTTCTTCTCTTTCTGGTTCAATACAAACTATTCTTTTTCTTACGCACTAATTTCCCGATAGCAGGAGAAAACGCCAGGAATCTTTTCCTTGGCGAGTCATAGAAAGTAGTCGGTTTCCAGACAAAAATAGGTATGTAGGAGAAGTCATTAATGGCAGCAAGGTTATGATTTCTATCGTTCTGAAAACAGTAATTGCTTGTATGCCCTCTCGCGTATAATTCTAAACCTTCTCAGCAGAAGACTGGAATCTTCTCGATCGCGCCCTTCGGTCTTCTGTGGCGGGTCTTACCCGATGGGATTCACTGCATTTCCTTTATATAATGGAACATAATTATGTGTTGGAGACCAGTTTGGCCTTCTTCCCGCTCTTCCCATTAATGGTCACTATTCAATATTTCAGTATAACATGGTTTTGAATAACACTCCTAGATCCTCAGGTCAGTCAATCAGCTTGAGAAAAAAAATTAATTTTAAAGGAAGTCTAACTGTTTTTTGAAGTGAAAAAGTTTTAAAGTTTTGTTATCGGAGCATTCCACGCCAATCGAAGACTTTTTGTTCTCTTTATTTACTTTCAAGTATAACATATTTTTATCGTATTTTGCTCGAAAATATGTCTTGATACGAAGGGGAGTATCGTTAAGTAAGTCCTGACTTAAAGGTTCGTGTGGCTTCGCATTGCTGGGCATCTCCGTTTGTGTACCTTGGAGTGATCGGACTGTCGACGGCTTACGTAATAACCGGCCTCACTCTCAATCTCCTCTTCTTCCTTTGCTCTGCCTTGCTGCTCTATCGAATCGCATTGCAAATTACCAAGTCCTCGAAGGTACTGTGTTTCGGGACCGTTTTAACCAATGTACTTTTGTTTAAAACCAATAAACGAGCGGTGTTTTAAAAAAGAATCTGAACTTGTTTTGTATCTATGTCGATAACCGCGGTTTTAACTCCAGTTTAGATTTTTTAAATGATTCTTTCTGGTTGAGACGGCGACGATTTCGGTGCTTTTGTTTTCGCTGAATCCGGCGTCGGTGTTCTTCTCGTCCTTCTACACAGAGTCGCTCTTTCTGCTGCTTTCCCTGTCCGGGGTCTCAGTCCTTCTTTCCTCCTGGCTGTTAGACCTTAGGATCTTTTTCTCTTCCATCATCTTCCTCTTCAGCTTTCTTACCAGGTTAACTTTTTACATTTATATGAGATTTTAGCTATCACTCAAATAGATGGATATGGGTGTTTAGCTGGCATTCAAGTGCATACATAAGGGTGTTTAGTAGGCTATTCATGGTGGACTGATGTGGTAATCTGCAGGATTGAAAGCCAAGAAGTGGGCGTCAATATTGAATACATGATCATCAATTTTGTTGATAATCTCAAACGCCGTTAAAAATTGTATAAAAGGCTTAGGCTAGCAATTAGGTTTTAGATTTTAAGGTCAAATGGTTTCCTGAATGTCGGGTACGTCCTTTTTTACGCCGGAATGGAACTGATGAATGATGATGAGGGAACCCTTTGGTGGACGGACACCAGAATGGGCAGAGTTAAGAAAGTGAGTTCTCTTCTCATCATGATCTTTCCCATTGAAAGCAAACTAATGGTGAGGGAACGGTTCCCCTAAGAAAGAAAACTACTTACAAGGAACCACAGACAGGGCGTTTCTCTAACCCGCACTGCGGGTGAGAAGAAAATCTATGCGCACTTCGAAGAATTCAAATCTACGCGCGCGAAAAAAATTTCCCGGTTTTTTGGCGCCAAAATCAAAAAATTCAAATTTTTGGCGCAAATTTCACAAAAAAAAATTATTTTTTTATGCGCGGCAAAGTTTTTGCGACCGGGGGGAAGGGGGGAGTTCGCAAATTTTTTTTGCGGGTGAAGTTTGAAGTTTTGGCGACCGGGGGTGGGGGGGGGGAGGTCGCCAAAATTTAAATGTTCAAAATTAATTTTCGCGCTTTTTTGAAAATTTGAATTTCGTGCCATTTTTAAATCTATGCGCATGAAAATCTTAGCGCGAATTCAAAAATCTATGCGCAAATTTTTTTAGTGCGGGTTGCAAGAAACACCCTGACCACAGAGTTCGAGAAAGATTGACGAATTGGATGGATAAAAACGTTTTTATCACCGACTTTTCGGTTAGGCGAATGGTTTTCGGACGCTTTGCGGGTAAGCGAATCCTCCAAAGAACCTTTTTTGTAAAAACCTTTTACTGCGTTTTTGATGTGATGAGTTCGGAAAAGTAAAATTTGTTGGATTGAACATAAATGGGTTTTATGCGCCCTTTTAAATTCCTAATTAGTAATTTTTGTTGACATTTTTCATTGAATAAAAATAACTTTGTAGGTGTTCTCGTTTATCGTCCGCGGGATTGTTGCATTGAGCCTCGTTTCGCTGGCGAGTCTCATTATGAGCACGACACAGCATTCGAGATTCTGTCTCCAGAAATACTCCACCCCTCCATCGGCAGCCGTTGTCGCGTATGCAAGGGAACATAACATCTCCGTTCTGGGAGATGAAATCTCTTGGTGCAGGTTATTTATCAAAAAAGGGAATAAAAGGGCTTGCTAAGAGTAAAGTTTAGCTTACACTGTGTATAGAGCATTATTCTACAACCGCGAGCTCTCCAGTTTAATAGACAAATACGGCGCTCTTTTCAAATGATCAGTCAGTCATTGGTCGATGTGTGAAAGTGGTGGACATCAGAAAAATTAGCTTTTCAAAAAAGGAATTAGAAGTTTTTTTCAGAAAGGAAAGGGAATGGTTTATATAAGGAAACTTTTGATTTTAGTGTGGGAGCAAGTGTGCCTCTGCCTGCCTTTTACTACTCAATTCAGAGAAAGTATTGGGATGTTACACCGTTTGGATACTGGCAGGTATATTCACCAGCCTTTTATATTTAATTTTAGAATGTTTTAGGTTATATATACTTCATCTATAATTCACAGTTTGGATTTTAGAGAGGAGAGATCAATTTTCTTCAGAAATAACTCAGAAAATTAAGAGGTATTTCGAATGCGCTTAATAGCAAAATAATGTTTTACCCTCTGGTTACTCATGATGTTCTTGTTTGAGTTTTGATGTTTTTTGTTTAAAGTTAATAAAAGTGCCGTGCTTTGTCATGGCGGCGCCAGCCTTCTTCCTCCTTATCTTCTGCAGCCTTCGACTGTGCAAGAGACTCTACTCACAACATGTGCAGTTCGTTACCATTCTTATCTTTTTATTTCATCATAGTATTAATACACTCGTAAATTAAGGGAATGGCATAGAACAGAGAGATTCTGCACAATACAAGAGATGAATACCTTAACACTTACTTGATTCTAATTGTTCCCTTTGCCCATCCCCACTCTCTCAGGTGCGTTATTTTTCAGTTTTCAGTTTTTTCGCGTGTAATATTTTGAATAAGATTAGTCAATCACATGGTTCGGTCTATGAATAATTTTCAGATCTCACAAAAATATCAGCGCAAAATGAGTTCTTTCTCAGACATCCGAGTGAAATTGCTGGGTGGGTTTTATCTTGAAAATCAAACAAACAATATTTCTCGATTATCTTTTGTATTTGAAGGTGGATCGAGAAGAAATTTTGCATGTAGAGGAGGCTGATGTAAGAAAGTTTTTAGTAATCCATGGAGTTTCTTCAAGACGAACGCTGACCTCGTCCCTTTTTGCGTCCACTCGGTTGTTCTCGCTTTGTCTGCCCTCACCGTCTACAATGTTGAGGTATTTTCTCGCCCTTTTCTCCCTGATGAAAGATGTTACGATTGATCGATATATCGATATATCGATTGATCGATATATCGCATTAGCATTTCTATCTCACTTGTCAAAACATTATTTTAAAACTTGTTTACAAAGTTTGTAATGTTTTGAATTTTGTTGTAGACATCAATTTGTGAGTTTACTGCTGAGTCAGGGTAATAGGAAAGTGTTCTTTAATTATATGCAGGTTTTCACTCGGATCGTCTTCTCTTCAACTCCTTTTCTCTACATTGAAGTAGCTCGATGGATATCTGACAACACTCCAAAGGTTGCTTAGACTTATTCTTCTTTTTGTTGTCCTTGTTTGCCCATAGGTCCTGTCGAGGTCCTTTGTGATAGTTTGTTGAGGATCCTTTTGAGTCCGGAGAAATTTTCACCGTCTACACATGCACCGCAGTCGGCGATCCTCTTCGCAAGACCCATTCGTTAACCGGAGAAGGGCAAGAGGCTATTTTACTGGCGCCTCGACTCGCCATTACAGAGTATAGGGGAGTATTGGCTGATGTTTTATCCGGTGGCATGCCCAGGCCAGTCCGGCAACGCCCTCCTCTCACGAAGCTTAGGCTTATTTAACTTATACTGCTATATTATTTATAGGGAAAAGTTAAGAGAAAAAAAAACGAACTTTGAGAATATACGGAAAGTTTTTCATATTTAAATGGTAGTTGCAATTTTTTCCAGTTCAGGCCCTGACGTCTGACTTGCGTTTTCCGCGTTGGTTGCCCCTCTTCGGATATTTATACCGTAAGGGAGGATGGTTTCTTTTGCTGGTCCTTTATATTCTAGTGTACTTCATCGGAGGTACGGTAATGCATGCAGCCTTTCTCCCCTTTACATGAAGAATTCCGAGTAGATAACGCTTAAACGAAAATGATCATATAATCTCTCTAGAACAATCGTTTAGCTGTAGATCAGCGATAGATAAGCTATCAGGTAGGTTAATTATCATGACGAATATATAATCTCGATGTACTAGAGAGACTGAAGCTACTTTTTATCAGTATGTATAGTGCAGTGCAAGAAGAACATTATTCGTTGCGATTATATGTTCCAATTCTGTTTTGCACCGTTCGGATTGAAAATGGCGCAGGCTTAAACCTTTAAGCTTTCACTTTAGTCTCATGATAATCAATGTCAAAGTTGTGAATTTTGTGTTAGGAATTGACGAAGTCTACAATGTCAGGTGGTATAATCCCTATTAAAAGAGAAAACAAGTATTGTTTTGCATTCATTCGAATTGCTTCATCACAAACTTTTTAAATTATCAAAGTACTTACATCAAAAAGTTGTCCACTTCATTCCGAACGAATTCAATACTCATTGTTGGTTTGAAGGAAAAAAAGATTTCTGTGCCTTTGTAAGTATTTATATTCCATAAATATTGAATGTGTCCAATTGGTTAACAGATGACTATCGGCTCTCCAATTGGTTAACAGATGACTATCGGCTCTCCAATTGGTTAACAGATGACTATCGGCTCTCCAATTGGTTAACAGATGACTATCGGCTCTCCAACATCTATTATTTTGAGCAACCTGCTTAGATGAATAGTGAGAACTATAGTTTTTCTAATTACTCGAGCTTAAAATTTTTTAGTAAAAAGTTAATTGTTGGCCAATGTCATGGTTTATTGTTGGTCAGTGTATGACTTTTAATGAAAAAAATACAGTTGAGGCGAAGCCGTATAGATAACCTGCACATCAGAATGAGTTCTTTTGAAGGTCTCAACTCATGTTTGAAAGATCTCTCGAATCTAATCTGTGAAGAATAAAGATTCATTGTTCAATGTTTGTAATTGCGTCATACAAGCAAATTGGAGCTTTCACATGAGGGGCTACATAGATATGCCTGAAAAAAGTAGTATAGAACAATGGGGATCTTTTTGTTGCTAAATAGTTTACATTTTAAAAATTGATTCGATTAAGTGTTCTTGAAACCGCGCGACGTGTTCCGGCAATTTTATATTTTGGCAAGAAGGGAAAAAAGAGGTTTGATGGCATTGTCAGGACGAATCATTCATTTATATTTATCAAAATTTCATTGATAGACTTTCAGATGGAGCGTTGAAATTCAAAAAGTACTTTTCTGTTGAAAGATAAGCGGACCGCCAATTTCGAACCTTCTTTAGTCTCAGCGAGAATTGACGCGAAATGGCAAAGAATTACGGTGTTTTGTATGTTGCTAGTTTTTAAACGGAGTATACTTTCGAACAATATTAAGCAATAAGAAAACACCGTAACTCATTCGAAAAAGTGAGACCAAAGAATTTACGAAATCGGCGGCTCGCTATCTTTCACCAGAAATTTTTTAGTTTTAACGCTCCATGAGCTTTCCGCTCAAAAGTAGCCAATGTACGACAAAGCAGCGAGTGTTTAAAAGTAGCCAATGTACGACAAAGCAGCGAGTGTTTAAAAGTTTTTTGTCATAAAAAATTGAGAGGTCTTCGATCCTATAAAATGAGAAAAACGTGTGTAAAATTGTAAATACAGCTTTATGTACAGCGGAATAACAAGAATAACTGAAAGTCAATGGTAATAGTACAAGTAAAGTATACTTATGATTTTTCGCAAGTGTAAGGCAGTCGGAGGACGGCTTCAAATATGGTATATTTCCAAATGGAAACTAAAACTGATATTGGGGAAGGCGAGGCACGAATCGATTGGTGAGAAAGGCACTGCATTTACACGTTGAGGACGGCAAGATATTCAAGGATTATAGAGATATCGACTGAACAGTCAGAATACAATCGGATTTGAAGTAATCGAGAAGCGAGGTTTTTGCTAGTTGTTGTCAGCAGAGGGACGGCGTGATTCATAATTCATCTCTTCTGCAACAAAACGCTTTTAAAAGCCATCCGTCAACTTTTTCCAAATTAAGATAGTTTATTTACATTATTTTAAAAGCTTTTTTCATCTCTGAACATGCATACGTGTTTCATTTCCATTTCAATGACAATATACAACAATAAGTGTTGCTAAACTGCCTTCTTCTCTGCGTTGATTGGACTCTTGACTTCAGGAAAATTGAAAAATAACGCTTTCCCACATATGAAATGGATAGTCCCGTCTCAGGAGAAAAAAGATTTTTCATGTTCTCTTCATAATGTTTCACATGTACATATATTCGATTCGTTTTGAACACGTTTACGATGTCACTCTCAACGCCAATGAGCGAGGCTGGGGGTTCGAACACACAAGCCAATGAGCGAGGCTGGGGGTTCGAACACACAAGCCAATGAGCGAGGCTGGGGGTTCGAACACACAAGCCAATGAGCGAGGCTGGGGGTTCGAACACACAAGCCAATGAGCGAGGCTGGGGGTTCGAACACACAAGCTCGGTTTGTCGGATTAAAGCTCTACCGACTCGACTGATCTATGAACAAACCTTGAATGGCTGCCTCTATGAATGAATTTCTTCGCTCATTCTGTTTAATCCTCTGTCGTATGTAGGCCGTGCAGCGGATGGTGAGGTAGAAGATGTAGATGGAGACAAGGACGAAGAACAGCAGACCAAACACGGCCGCCACCAAGAGATGCGCCGAGTCAGCTGCAGATTGGTCCGCACGCAGCACTCCCGACAAGCCGCACGCCTATTAAAGAATGATGTTATTCTGAAAACAAGCTCTCAGAGCAAAAAAAGTTGGAAAAAAAAAGTTAAATGAGAGTAAAATAAATAAATTGGAGTAAACAACATGAGACCTGCTTGTTCAGTGAATTCTGAATCTTATCACGGCAAATGAGAAGAAAAAACCAGCTCTGAATAGCCTTAATTATGTGAAACACAATTCAGGCTGTTCCCCTCTGTCTATTGATTTGAATATACAGTAGAACCGCTGAATAATGGGTCAATTAATTTATAACTATTGGTTAAAGTACCTGTTCGGCTCTGGAACATTTTCTTGGGGGTATGCGGAACTTGAATCCGCGGCCTTTTATGGTGCCTTACCTCTGTCGGAGGGTAACACGACATTTTAACAAAACCCGAAATAGCGCAACCGAGATATTTCCATGAACTTTTTATATCGTAATCTCTGGTTTATCCACGCTTTCAAAGCCGTATGGCTCATTGTCAGTACTGCTCAGTACAAAAGACCTTATGAGACCAACAATCTTAAAATATCTGCTTTCGACAATATTTGCAAAATTTTGAGTGTTAATTTTGGCAGCGCGATATGTCATGGAACCGCATGAGAGCGATAGTCAACTCATAAAAAAGTATTAGCATTGCGTAAGAGGCAGTTTCTCATCAAAGCTTTCGACTTCGAGAGGGGGAAATTAGGTCAATTACAACCGCTATTCCATTCGCTTCTTAACACATTCTAGTAATTAAATTCAGTCCTCATTAAGGCTTCACGTGCTGTATTGTTCTTAATCGATGTTTTAATTGTATGATCAGACTGTTTTTTATTAGTTCATTTCCGATTTGAACTATGAAGGAACAAGAGTGAGAGTTATTAGAATAACAGGCCAAAACATCACTACTATTTCTGAAGCAAAGAGAATTGGCCTTTTCCATTGACATTCATTTCTACATACCAGAATTGAATCTCGAAGTTGTAAGAACAAAAGCATATTTCACCGTTTTGGATCTACAAACATATTGTAAAAACTATAATATATATGTACATAGCTGTATACTTTCACTTAGAAGAATCTTATTACCAGATTCAATAATTTTTTTAGCAAATCATTCTTGTCAATGACTTCTAATCATTCTTCTAATACATGAAGTCTTTTCTATCGAATAAACTATCGTTCGGGCAGAAACTCTTCCACGCGGGGTCAAACTCTTCCACGCGGGGTCAAACTCTTCCACGCGGGGTCAAACTCTTCCACGCGGGGTCAAACTCTTCCACGCGGGGTCAAACCCTTCCACGCGGGGTCAAACCCAAACGTCTTTTTGTGTGTAGCGAACGCGTTAAAACTAAAGTACTGTACATATACTGTTGCGTTTTGTGTTGAATTTGAAATAATTCACAATTGATGGTGGAGAGTCGTCAGTCTTCTCAATGAAGTTCTTCGAAAACGGCATCCAAGCTAGAGTGAACTTCGACAGTTGTCATGCCGTCACTGAACGAAAACTTCACTGACATTTGCTGCACTCATTCATCATGCCACTCGGTCTAAGAATAATCATAAGACACAGTGGCGGATGGGAGGCAAGTAAGAGAAGCAGGTTGGGTGGGATGCTGGTGTAAGGAAAACATGTTTTATTACAAGGTTAAATTAGCTGAGGATGAAAAAAATGCATCAGGTTCACTTTTCGAGCTCTCAGGCTTTTCAAAGATTTTTTTCAAAAAAATTATAAGTTTTTTGAAGAGTTGCTTCCGTTGATGTAAACATAGAAATTGAATATTCGTGGAGAAAAGGAGGATCGGTGCAACGAAAAAAAGAGAAAAACTATTCGAGAAAGCGAAAAAACAGAGGAAAAGGGAGATCGAGAGAGCACATAAAGATCAGAGAGTGGAAAGAAAGATATGGTGGGACAGGGAGAGACACAGAGGCAGAGAGAAAGTAAGAAAGTGAGTTAAATAGAGGCAGAGAGAAAGAGGGTCACCAACCGGGTCTTTTTCACTTGCACATCATATTTTGTTACTGATTGCGAGTAAAAACAGAGCACACACAAAGTGGAAGCCGAGTTCAAAACGTAGCATTTGTTTGATTGCACTGCGATTCGATGAAATTCTAAACCTTTCTCTTGTCCTATTTCAGCGCATTCTTCAGAGCTTCAAATTTAGCTTTTTCTGACTGCGTAGGAATGGACTCACTTTGTTCCTGGAGCCAAATTTCAGAAGAAAAAAGTTCTGAAATTTTTTAGCAGCAACAAAAATGTACAAAATGTGACGAACTGATCGAGAACATAAAATTCCTTAAAGTGAAACTTTGAGCCCATTAAAAATGGTCAAACGTTCTATATTGATGTCTCCTTAAAGTCTCGCCGAAAATATTCTATATTGATATCTCCTTAAAGTCTCGTCTTAAAGTCTCGCCGTTCTATATTGATGTCTCGCCGAAAATCAAACATCTTAAAGTGTTGGTAATAATAAATCAGAAGCTTTTGTAAAATATGGCGTCAAGGTCTTCATATTTTGCTGAATGATGGGTACAATTTTTTCGTTCAGATGGAGTGTGGGGAGTAATACAAATATGACGTCGACTGCTACACGGCCCGAAATTCTGATTCTAAGATAGAGGGTAACAATGTATTATATTGCTTGAGGGTGGTATGGCCGGTGAAGCATATTTTTACACATTTTGTGCTGAACGCAGCATTCAGATAAAACATGAAGAGGAGCTTTTATTTTTTTGGCATTAAAAAGAAATCCATTGTAAAGTGGCTTCTAGACTCTTAACAAAAGAGCTTTTTTCATAACAGAGTTAAAAAGTGATAGAAAAGAATCGTTATCTCATCTCTAAACCTTTCTAAGTCGAAATTGGATAACTTGATACTGTTTTGTACTTTTCATGCCGACCTTCCTAATGGTTAATTCGATAGGTAGAATATGAAGATATTGTTCCAGTATTACAATAAGCAATCATCTTGCATAACCCTTATTTATTTATAAAGGTACGTCTAGCCAGCAGTTTGCGTAATTTGTAAATTGAATTTGGAGAATTTCATCCGCCTACGTTTTTCGTTGAAGAATACGTTATAAGTAAGAGCTGGAAATGTGACAATGAGGCTCGAAAACTGTTTTCGCAGTTGCGTTAATATATAAATATCGATTAATCTCATTGCAAAAATATAATAATGGCGTATCAAGAATAAAATTTTTTAGCTTCGATCGATACTTTATCTTGATTCGTTCTCCCTCATTCGGTTTCTTCATGAGCATATCCCTATGTATTCTCATTTCGGTAAAAATCAAAATTTTCAGACAAAGATACACGCAAATGTTCAACATCTCTTATCGAAAAAATGAAACTTGACATGAATCAAGTAAATCTTTATGAAATTCAAAATTCGATCTTTCTGCTTTGTTTTTACATTATTTTAAATAATTTGATTGATGAGTAAAAAATTAAAAATAGGTTTTAAAATACACAAAAATATTAAAAATTCACGCTCTTTTTCTTAGTTTTTACATCAGTTCAAGTGTTTTACTTGAATATTTTCTCTTTAAAAAAAGTTTAAAAAAGCTGATATGAGTTAATACTAATCCTGAAATATTTTAATTTCATTACCGTTATAATAGGAGACAAAACTACATTCGTATTTAGTGAATGAACCAACGCAACATCTATGCGAGCATTACCGGAAGAAAGAATTCTAAAAAGTAATAGATGTAACGTAATAATGGGCATTATAACTTTCAAGAAAACTTATGTTTACATACATATAAGGATTTTTTTGTTGTTGTATATCACTAGTTCTGTCAGTTGAGTTAATTCGCTAGGGTCTCTCGATTTTTGTTTATATGCCCTTTTCCAACTACTTGCTTTCTATGTAAACGGTTTGCTATCATTTCGCTTTCCGTTCTCACTATGAAACAGAAGCAGCATGTCCTCTAGCAGAAGTTCACACCTTTGAGTTGATTCCTCCACATAATATGTATATAATCATCGCTCTTCAACTCCAACTTACGGCTGCCTTCTAACATTTTCTTACAAACTAGGAAAAAAAACAGGACGCGCGTTTATTCAACGGGCCTTCATCATATTCAACGGGCCTTCATCTCTACTTTAAGCATTCATGGCAACAAGCGCGTAAAAAGGCCATTGTTGTCAAAAGTTGGACACCTTTGAGTCCTACAGTTGAAGCCATGGGATGTCTTTCAAACACTCATTTTTACAGCGCTACTTGGAGACGATGCTACAGAGCTGAGAGCTAGAAAGATTTCCCCAGTTTTTTTTATGGTAAATCGATTTGATTCCACCAAATAGAACTGAATAGAATTGCTTTTTTACCTGTACGATAAGCAGCGCGATGGTCCTTGTCGCGAGGGAGAAGGAGAGTATTGGCGGCCGCTCCAAAGAAACCCCTACGATGACGACGACGGCGTTGCACAGCTGCAGTGCTGCTGCGAGCAGCAGTAACTGCCAAGACCAGCCGTGGGATGAGATAGCTCCCAGGTACACCAAGACACCCATGAAGAAAACGCTGATCACACCCTGAAATGAGACTTTGGTATATTAAAACAAACTAATACGATGCTTAAACGAATGAAAAACTCAGAAGACCTGGAATGAACACTTCAGCTTCCCCCCTCCTGGAAATATTTGTGGAAATAATTCCTGAAAATTAGATTACAGAGATTAGCCGTTCCATCCCGGCCAGTATTCTCTTGACTGACTTTAGTTTCAACGCTCTATTTTTTCACCGGTTAGGAGATTTTTTCGCTGCAAAGATGTAAATTCTTCTTTTTTTCTATTAGTTAGTAGCAATTTCTGGCAACTTTCTACGAAAAAAAACTTTTTGCTTTGAAATGTAGGATTGCTTTTCCTTTCCGGTGTAACTTCGAGAAAAATTTTCGCCCCCTGTCAGAATTCACACTTTCTAAGAAAGTAGAACATGTAAACAGTTTTTGGTTTTTAATTCTCAGGCTATTATTTTAGAGAAATAAATTTTTGAAGGTTGGGCATATAAGAGTAAACAAGTGACCAAAAGAAGACAGAAAGAGAAAGAATTAGCTTGAAAGAGACTAAGTATTATGAAAGCGACGAAGAGGAAGAAAGAGAGAAGTAAAAATTAAGGAGAAGCAACAACAAAAAACATGAGAACAAAAAAAGAAAAAGAAAAAAAGAAGAGAAAAAGAGGGGAAAAGAATCAGGTGAAATCGGATTGGTGTAATAGCCTAACATTCCATAGAGTGCTATGTACTTGGACTCAACAACTCTCTCTAAACCTATCTTTTAACCTATTTCATTATCTGTCTTGCTCTATCTTGTTCTTTCTTTTTCTTTCTCTCTCTTTTCTCTTTTCTAATTCATTTCCCTCTTTTCTGTATCCAATTTAAGGAATCTATGTTTTTATGAAATTGTATGTACATATAATGTATAATATGATATATAAACCAGAAAGTGATCGATACTCTCTAATTCTCTCATCACATCTTTATGTCTTCGAGTTTCATGTTAAGTCCCATAGGATTCCTTATCACCAACTCCTGAATGCGAGAAAGAACGTTTGGTCTATTCCAAATGACACTTAAACTTGACGGATTGATTACTACTCAGACATGCGTAATTACCCTACTTCTGAACTATCGACTAAAACACCAAAACAAAACAGATACTGTTTTGCCTTTACGGCAGTCGAGAGGGCCATTCAACCGCTTTAATCGTTCATGACGTTACTTATGTAATTCATGGTATCCTCTACTCTTTATAGAAAGTTTTTTCCCGAATGAAAGGCTATGTTGACCGTCTTTGCCTACTACTGGTTAAGGGTTTTTTTCACATTTTTCTTCTTAAGATGACGAGGCTTTGACGGCAGCCTCTTCTTAAGTTGACGAATTTCCGACCTAATGGGGCCGATTCTGGAAGGCTTCTTCTATCGTTTTAAAAACCAATGTGACCAGTTATCTCTTCTATTCATGACCTCGATAAGAACATGCCTCGGCTACAGCTGGATGCCTCCTCATTCATCAAATCGTCTACCATTTTCGACCTCGTTAATTTAATTTGATTTCCTTTTTACGACTCGTTCTTGAATATTCAAAAAAGAAGAAGATATTTTCGAGCAGACCTCATGAGTCATACTGAGTCATAGCAGACCTCATGAGTCTTACTGAGTCATAGCAGACCTCATGAGTCATACTGAGTCATAGCAGACCTCATGAGTCATACTGAGTCATAGCAGACCTCATGAGTCATACTGAGTCATGGCAGACCTCATGAGTCATACTGAGTCATAGCAGACCTCATGAGTCATACTGAGTCATAGCAGACCTCATGAGTCATACTGAGTCATAGCAGACCTCATGAGTCATACTGAGTCATAGCAGACCTCATAAAGTACTCTGATAGTGAAACAATTACACAAAAAAGCTTGAATTTGTAAAATCATCTATAATCGCTGTAAAGTGTGAGCATTGAAAAATTATATTGACCTAGTGACATGGAATTTATAAGTTATTCCTGATAATGACCAAAAAAATGAAAATGTAATTCGACAAACAGAAGCATAAATTTTCCTTCCGACAAAAAGAAGCTTGGACTTGTATTACTTGAACTTGATTGAGTATGTCAAGTTATTTCAAAAAATGTTTGAAAAATTCAATATTCTTGTAGCAGATATGTTTTCATGTCACGCATCATACAGTGACATGTCAAAAAATATTAGGTTATAACTTGAACCACGGAATATTTTCATGGATTGAGTTTGAGCAAGTGTCCATGAGCTGATGTGGTTTTAACGCGTGCGACTTAATATATACCACGTACCTAATTGTCGTTCAATTCCTTTTTTTTAAAAAAACTTTTAAAACTATCAAAAGACCTTGTCTTTTCAAAAAAGCCTTGCTCCCGCATATGTGTAATGACAAAATTGTAGTAGCCATGGCTACTGAGGGGCTAAAATTTGAGGAGTCGGATAAAATGTGGAAGGGAGTCTTGACAGTGAACTTCGGAAAGACTAAGATTTCACTATCCCTTACATAAATATGAGAGGTATATAAATTGAGATCAATTTCCAAAGACTATTCTTATGAATTACTGATGACTCTGAGAAGACCGTTTCTCAGACTGAATTCCAAATGAAAATTCCATGAAAAGTTTTTTCTTTTAAAAAAATATATTGAATAAATTTTTCTTGGAGAAAATAGGAGATGAATATCTTTACTGGAACAACTAAGCCTTAAATTTATCCTTTAATGAATGGCATAAGACAGAATGATTCTTTTTTTTCATCCCTTCTCCAAGCAAGTAAGTTGGTCGCGCCCGCGACTTTCCCTCACGATTCCCTTGACCCAACTATTCTCGTCTACTAACAAATGTACTGGTCTTCTACTTCTACTCCGATTTGGAATGAACGATTTAGAGGACTCTTCGGAAAAATGAGGTTAAAAAAGATGAACGGTCTCATTGGGACTCTTCAGCGCAACGCCACAGTTGCTAATACCTCTTCGCAAGTTTTCTCTAAACCCCTAAACCCTATCTGGCACCATGTTAGTGATAACACTGAACAAGTTATCCTTTGGCAATAAATATATGAATATGAATGAGAGTTACTATGTAAAAGAAAACGTGGAAATGACAGTTCACAAGCGGAGACACTGGGTGTATGGTAAAAGTCTAACCTCGACTACAGCAATCATTTGCACACCAGTCGTGATCCTGCAGCAGCAAAACTGCCATTTTTGATCGTCCATCTCCGCTTCTGGGGGGTCTTCCGGATACAGTACGATAATGGGTGGTGGGTTACTGTAAGATACCGTAGTTGTATGCGCAGAAGTACAGGGAGAGGTTGGGTGAAGATGTTGAGGAGACATGGAGACAATCGAGGATTAAAGGAAAGGAGAACAAGCAAACTCAGGCGACTTTCATGTAGATGTCATTCAAGCGGAAGACTAATGAAGAACTTGGGAGGGCAATGAGGAAAGATCCTGTGAGGATTTGATGCAGGACTGTGAGAGGACTTGGGCTGACACGTCGCGAGAACCCGAGAAAGGTTCTTGGGAGGACTCTAGGTAGACTCTTGTCTGCTATAGAAGGAGGACCTTGTGAAGACTCGAGGGACGCCATATGTGGATGAATTCGTTTTTTTCGAAAAAAGGAAGTAAAAGAAACATGAGTAAGTCTTCAGGGAACATATGAGGAAAAAGATTGGAAAAGCAAGAAAAGGGTGAGAGAAAAGAAAGTAAAAGTCTAGAAAAATCATTTGAGAGTGAGAAACAGAGAAAAAGTGCACAAAAATGCGGGAATTTATCCACTTTTCGTTTTCTAGAAGACACGCATAATAAAAGCACCCACATGTAACGACGTGTAAAAGAAGGAGAACAGAGAAAAAGCGTTTCTCACAAGGAGAGAAAGAGATAAGTGCGGGAAATCAAGACGCTGAAAAAAGAGAAGTCGAAAGCAAGGTCAATTCTGCCTAGGTAAGTAATAGAGAAGAGATGTAGAAAGAAAGGAGATTTTTTGAGATTTTTGTCAAAAAATAAGGCAAAAAAGCAAAATAAGCGAAAAAGAAAAGGATTTACAAAGAAAAGAGTTTTTTCAACAATAAGAACTTCCTGCGAACAAAGTCTGGATTACAAGGGCTTGCATTAATGAATTTCGGATAATAATAAGAGGAAGGAGATTGAAATGAGACAAGGATAAATGACGAAAGGAGTTGTGAGACCAAAAGTCATACAATTTCATAGAAAATAAGAGGAAAAGATACTAATAGATTATGGAGAAACTTCGGCAAAAGACGCAAAGAAATGGAAATAATAAGCGCAGAAGGAAGTGGGTGAAAAACAAGATAATGAGCTAACTTGAATTGTCAAAGCGGAATACATCAGGCAGTGGAATCGGTGGAGAATTAGGTAGATGGTAGAAAGAAGATGGATAATTAGGTAGAAGGTAGAAAGAAGGTGGAGAATTAGGTAGAAGGTAGAAAGGAGGTGGAGAATTAGGTAGAGAGTAGAAAGAAAGAGAAAAAGGATGAAAAGAAAGGTTTATTGAAGGGGAAAGAGAGTCAGATAAACTTGATGACGACGAAAAATGCAGAGAATTGTTCAAAGAGAAAATGAAGCAGAAGTCAGGAGGAGAAAAAAATTAGAGAGATAACCAAATTTGAGAACAAAGATATGAAAGAGAGAAAAAAATGTTTGTGAAAAGAGGAAATTGAAATGAAGAAATTTTTTTAAAAGAAACTTTTTGATAAAAAATATTTAGGTCCGTAATAAATTCAAAGGATCCTCGAGAAAACTAGGGAAAATGTCGCTTTTTGTTGTGATATCAACAGCTGTTTTCTTCAATTCTTTAGTAATTGGTCATCCTCGGCTTCCCCTTCTTTGCTTATCCCGTACATTTTCTTTGTTGCTCACCCTCTTCCTCTCTCTCTTTTCATTTTTTTCTGAATTTTTTCTTTCTCTTTCTCTTTTTTAGCTCTCTTTTTCTCACAAAGTCATTGTTCCTCCCCCTATTTCTTGTTTGTAGCCTATCTTCTCTACGCACTTTTTCGAGCATCTCTTGCTTTCGCTGTCTCTCTCTATTTTTATCCCTTCCTTTACCTCTCTCTTTATCTCTCTATCTCTGTATCTCTCTCTCTCTCTCTCTCTCTCTCTCTCTCTCTCGTATGTTTCTCTCTCTCTTAAGTCAGATGAAAGAAACAATGCTATAACACACAATACATAGCACCACTGCTGAGTCAGTCTGAAGGTAAATTGGGCAGGCCAATAGAAAGGCATTTGAGCAATAGCTTCGAGAGGTCTGAGTTATGATAAATACCAGTTATGATAAATACCATAAATACCATTCCATTAAACTTTTGTTCGATAAAAAATATTACCTTACAAATCATAATTTTATTTTATTTGAATGTCAAAGGTTCATCCCATTTCTAAGAAAAACCACGCTATTCAAAGTAGATTCATAAAATACAGAGCTACACAGTTCAATTGGAAACTCAACCGAAAGAATGATTAGTGCGAAGGTGACTTTCTCAAAGAAATTGTTAAAGAAATTGTTTATTGAAATTAAATGAAATGAGGAGCTTTTATATAAAAAGCTCGTAAGGATCCCTTTTAAGAGAAACCTTAAAAGCTCATCCTCCTCACTCGCCCTTTCGGAAAAAATAACAACAAACAAATCCTTTAGGGACAAATTCTGGTTTAAAAATTAATGGTGTGGTGAAAGTAGTGAAGTTACCAAGAAACTTAATGGTGTGGTGAAAGTAGTGAAGTTACCAAGAAACATAAGTTTTCAGTGAGACTCAGGCAAGACAATTGTTGTCACCTTACACCATATTCGCTTGTCGACAACACTCATGGATTCAATTGTGAGACAGAGAAGCAAAGAATATAAGAGTCAGGGTGGAAATTGTAGATCAATTGTTGTCACCTTACACCATATTCGCTTGTCGACAACACTCATGGATTCAATTGTGAGACAGAGAAGCAAAGAATATAAGAGTCAGGGTGGAAATTGTAGATCAATTGTTGTCACCTTACACCATATTCGCTTGTCGAAAACACTCATGGATTCAATTGTGAGACAGAGAAGCAAAGAATATAAGAGTCAGGGTGGAAATTGTAGATCAATTGTTGTCACCTTACACCATATTCGCTTGTCGACAACACTCATGGATTCAATTGTGAGACAGAGAAGCAAAGAATATAAGAGTCAGGGTGGAAATTGTAGATCAATTGTTGTCACCTTACACCATTTTCGCTTGTCGACAACACTCATGGATTCAATTGTGAGACAGAGAAGCAAAGAATATAAGAGTCAGGGTGGAAATTGTAGATCAGTTGTTGTCACCTTACACCATATTCGCTTGTCGAAAACACTCATGGATTCAATTGTGAGACAGAGAAGCAAAGAATATAAGAGTCAGGGTGGAAATTGTAGATCAATTGTTTTCACCTTAAACCATATTCGCTTGTCGACAACACTCATGGATTCAATTGTGAGACAGAGAAGCAAAGAATATAAGAGTCAGGGTGGAAATTGTAGATCAATTGTTGTCACCTTACACCATATTCGCTTGTCGACAACACTCATGGATTCAATTGTGAGACAGAGAAGCAAAGAATATAAGAGTCAGGGTGGAAATTGTAGATCAATTGTTGTCACCTTACACCATATTCGCTTGTCGACAACACTCATGGATTCAATTGTGAGACAGAGAAGCAAAGAATATAAGAGTCAGGGTGGAAATTGTAGATCAATTGTTGTCACCTTACACCATTTTCGCTTGTCGACAACACTCATGGATTCAATTGTGAGACAGAGAAGCAAAGAATATAAGAGTCAGGGTGGAAATTGTAGATCAGTTGTTGTCACCTTACACCATATTCGCTTGTCGAAAACACTCATGGATTCAATTGTGAGACAGAGAAGCAAAGAATATAAGAGTCAGGGTGGAAATTGTAGATCAATTGTTTTCACCTTAAACCATATTCGCTTGTCGACAACACTCATGGATTCAATTGTGAGACAGAGAAGCAAAGAATATAAGAGTCAGGGTGGAAATTGTAGATCAGTTGTTGTGACCTTACACCATATTCGCTTGTCGAAAACACTCATGGATTCAATTGTGAGACAGAGAAGCAAAGAATATAAGAGTCAGGGTGGAAATTGTAGATCAGTTGTTGTCACCTTACACCATATTCGCTTGTCGAAAACACTCATGGATTCAATTGTGAGACAGAGAAGCAAAGAATATAAGAGTCAGGGTGGAAATTGTAGATCAATTGTTTTCACCTTAAACCATATTCGCTTGTCGACAACACTCATGGATTCAATTGTGAGACAGAGAAGCAAAGAATATAAGAGTCAGGGTGGAAATTGTAGATCAGTTGTTGTCACCTTACACCATATTCGCTTGTCGAAAACACTCATGGATTCAATTGTGAGACAGAGAAGCAAAGAATATAAGAGTCAGGGTGGAAATTGTAGATCAATTGTTTTCACCTTAAACCATATTCGCTTGTCGACAACACTCATGGATTCAATTGTGAGACAGAGAAGCAAAGAATATAAGAGTCAGGGTGGAAATTGTAGATCAGTTGTTTTCACCTTAAACCATATTCGCTTGTCGACAACACTCATGGATTCAATTGTGAGACAGAGAAGCAAAGAATATAAGAGTCAGGGTGGAAATTGTAGATCAGTTGTTGTCACCTTACACCATATTCGCTTGTCGACAACACTCATGGATTCAATTGTGAGACAGAGAAGCAAAGAATATAAGAGTCAGGGTGGAAATTGTAGATCAATTGTTTTCACCTTAAACCATATTCGCTTGTCGACAACACTCATGGATTCAATTGTGAGACAGAGAAGCAAAGAATATAAGAGTCAGGGTGGAAATTGTAGATCAGTTGTTGTCACCTTACACGTATCACGACACTTTGTACCGCGTCACTTTGTATACGACACTTTGTACCCGACACTTTGTACCCCGTCACTTTGTACCGCGACACTTTGTACCGCGACACTTTGTACCGCGACTTGAGTGAGGCCGCGCGTTTTATTTTTACATTAAAACATATTTTTACATTAAAAAACGCTTAGGCTTAGTAAAAGTTTACGATAACGAGGCCGTACGGCTTAGCTAACGAGGCCGTACGGCTTAGCTAACGAGGCCGTACGCGGTACAAAGTGTCGCGGTACAAAGTGTCGCGGTACAAAGTGACGGGGTACAAAGTGTCGGGTACAAAGTGTCGTATACAAAGTGACGCGGTACAAAGTGTCGGTAATTCCACCTTACACCATATTCGCTTGTCGAAAACACTCATGGATTCAATTGTGAGACAGAGAAGCAAAGAATATAAGAGTCAGGGTGGAAATTGTAGATCAATTGTTTTCACCTTAAACCATATTCGCTTGTCGACAACACTCATGGATTCAATTGTGAGACAGAGAAGCAAAGAATATAAGAGTCAGGGTGGAAATTGTAGATCAATTGTTTTCACCTTAAACCATATTCGCTTGTCGACAACACTCATGAATTCAATTGTGAGACAGAGAAGCAAAGAATATAAGAGTCAGGGTGGAAATTTTAAATCAATTGTTGTCACCTTACACCATATTCGCTTGTCGACAACACTCATGGATTCAATTGTGAGACAGAGAAGCAAAGAATATAAGAGTCAGGGTGGAAATTGTAGATCAATTGTTGTCACCTTACACCATATTCGCTTGTCGAAAACACTCATGGATTCAATTGTGAGACAGAGAAGCAAAGAATATAAGAGTCAGGGTGGAAATTGTAGATCAATTGTTGTCACCTTACACCGAATTACCGACACTTTGTACCGCGTCACTTTGTATACGACACTTTGTACCCGACACTTTGTACCCCGTCACTTTGTACCGCGACACTTTGTACCGCGACACTTTGTACCGCGTACGGCCTCGTTAGCTAAGCCGTACGACCTCGTTAGCTAAGCCGTACGGCCTCGTTATCGTAAACTTTTACTAAGCCTAAGCGTTTTTTAATGTAAAAAAATGTTTTAATGTAAAAATAAAACGCGCGGCCTCACTCAAGTCGCGGTACAAAGTGTCGCGGTACAAAGTGTCGCGGTACAAAGTGACGGGGTACAAAGTGTCGGGTACAAAGTGTCGTATACAAAGTGACGCGGTACAAAGTGTCGTGATACGCCTTACATCATATTCGCTTGTCGAAAACACTCATGGATTCAATTGTGAGACAGAGAAGCAAAGAATATAAGAGTCAGGGTGGAAATTGTAGATCAATTGTTGTCACCTTACACCATATTCGCTTGTCGAAAACACTCATGGATTCAATTGTGAGACAGAGAAGCAAAGAATATAAGAGTCAGGGTGGAAATTGTAGATCAGTTGTTGTCACCTTACACCATATTCGCTTGTCGAAAACACTCATGGATTCAATTGTGAGACAGAGAAGCAAAGAATATAAGAGTCAGGGTGGAAATTGTAGATCAATTGTTGTCACCTTACACCGAATTACCGACACTTTGTACCGCGTCACTTTGTATACGACACTTTGTACCCGACACTTTGTACCCCGTCACTTTGTACCGCGACACTTTGTACCGCGACACTTTGTACCGCGTACGGCCTCGTTAGCTAAGCCGTACGACCTCGTTAGCTAAGCCGTACGGCCTCGTTATCGTAAACTTTTACTAAGCCTAAGCGTTTTTTAATGTAAAAAAATGTTTTAATGTAAAAATAAAACGCGCGGCCTCACTCAAGTCGCGGTACAAAGTGTCGCGGTACAAAGTGTCGCGGTACAAAGTGACGGGGTACAAAGTGTCGGGTACAAAGTGTCGTATACAAAGTGACGCGGTACAAAGTGTCGTGATACGCCTTACATCATATTCGCTTGTCGAAAACACTCATGGATTCAATTGTGAGACAGAGAAGCAAAGAATATAAGAGTCAGGGTGGAAATTGTAGATCAATTGTTGTCACCTTACACCATATTCGCTTGTCGAAAACACTCATGGATTCAATTGTGAGACAGAGAAGCAAAGAATATAAGAGTCAGGGTGGAAATTGTAGATGGAGAAGGAACTACTCAATAAGTAAGAGAATGCCAGAAAAAAATAGAAGAGGAAAGAAGACAAAACACTGAAACTACAAAGAGGATGAAAAAACCTGGTTTTCCATTTTTTTTCATCGCTGTTTTTTTAAAGATCAAACTGTGACTTGAGTTCAAAAAATTCTGAGCATGGTATATCTTACTTGACCAAAACACTGAAAAAAATCCAAACCAAACGCGTACAAAAAAACTTCAGAGCTCAGAAGCAATAGGTCACAAATCATAACTTCAGAGCTCAGAAGCAATAGGTCACAAATCAAAACTTCAGAGCTCAGAAGCAATAGGTCACAAATCATAACTTCAGAGCTCAGAAGCAATAGGTCACAAATCAAAACTTCAGAGCTCAGAAGCAATAGGTCACAAATCATAACTTCAGAGCTCAGAAGCAATAGGTCACAAATCATAACTTCAGAGCTCAGAAGCAATAGGTCACAAATCAAAACTTCAGAGCTCAGAAGCAATAGGTCACAAATCATAACTTCAGAGCTCAGAAGCAATAGGTCACAAATCAAAACTTCAGAGCTCAGAAGCAATAGGTCACAAATCATAACTTCAGAGCTCAGAAGCAATAGGTCACAAATCAAAACTTCAGAGCTCAGAAGCAATAGGTCACAAATCAAAACTTCAGAGCTCAGAAGCAATAGGTCACAAATCAAAACTTCAGAGCTCAGAAGCAATAGGTCACAAATCAAAACTTCAGAGCTCAGAAGCAATAGGTCACAAATCAAAACTTCAGAGCTCAGAAGCAATAGGTCACAAAACTTCAGAGCTCAGAAGCAATAGGTCACAAAACTTCAGAGCTCAGAAGCAATAGGTCACAAAACTTCAGAGCTCAGAAGCAATAGGTCACAAAACTTCAGAGCTCAGAAGCAATAGGTCACAAATCAAAACTTCAGAGCTCAGAAGCAATAGGTCACAAAACTTCAGAGCTCAGAAGCAATAGGTCACAAAACTTCAGAGCTCAGAAGCAATAGGTCACAAATCAAAACTTCAGAGCTCAGAAGCAATAGGTCACAAATCAAAACTTCAGAGCTCAGAAGCAATAGGTCACAAATCAAAACTTCAGAGCTCAGAAGCAATAGGTCACAAAACTTCAGAGCTCAGAAGCAATAGGTCACAAAACTTCAGAGCTCAGAAGCAATAGGTCACAAAACTTCAGAGCTCAGAAGCAATAGGTCACAAAACTTCAGAGCTCAGAAGCAATAGGTCACAAATCAAAACTTCAGAGCTCAGAAGCAATAGGTCACAAATCAAAACTTCAGAGCTCAGAAGCAATAGGTCACAAATCAAAACTTCAGAGCTCAGAAGCAATAGGTCACAAAACTTCAGAGCTCAGAAGCAATAGGTCACAAAACTTCAGAGCTCAGAAGCAATAGGTCACAAAACTTCAGAGCTCAGAAGCAATAGGTCACAAAACTTCAGAGCTCAGAAGCAATAGGTCACAAATCAAAACTTCAGAGCTCAGAAGCAATAGGTCACAAAACTTCAGAGCTCAGAAGCAATAGGTCACAAAACTTCAGAGCTCAGAAGCAATAGGTCACAAATCAAAACTTCAGAGCTCAGAAGCAATAGGTCACAAATCAAAACTTCAGAGCTCAGAAGCAATAGGTCACAAATCAAAACTTCAGAGCTCAGAAGCAATAGGTCACAAATCAAAACTTCAGAGCTCAGAAGCAATAGGTCACAAAACTTCAGAGCTCAGAAGCAATAGGTCACAAAACTTCAGAGCTCAGAAGCAATAGGTCACAAAACTTCAGAGCTCAGAAGCAATAGGTCACAAATCAAAACTTCAGAGCTCAGAAGCAATAGGTCACAAATCAAAACTTCAGAGCTCAGAAGCAATAGGTCACAAATCAAAACTTCAGAGCTCAGAAGCAATAGGTCACAAAACTTCAGAGCTCAGAAGCAATAGGTCACAAAACTTCAGAGCTCAGAAGCAATAGGTCACAAAACTTCAGAGCTCAGAAGCAATAGGTCACAAAACTTCAGAGCTCAGAAGCAATAGGTCACAAATCAAAACTTCAGAGCTCAGAAGCAATAGGTCACAAAACTTCAGAGCTCAGAAGCAATAGGTCACAAAACTTCAGAGCTCAGAAGCAATAGGTCACAAATCAAAACTTCAGAGCTCAGAAGCAATAGGTCACAAATCAAAACTTCAGAGCTCAGAAGCAATAGGTCACAAATCAAAACTTCAGAGCTCAGAAGCAATAGGTCACAAAACTTCAGAGCTCAGAAGCAATAGGTCACAAAACTTCAGAGCTCAGAAGCAATAGGTCACAAAACTTCAGAGCTCAGAAGCAATAGGTCACAAAACTTCAGAGCTCAGAAGCAATAGGTCACAAATCAAAACTTCAGAGCTCAGAAGCAATAGGTCACAAATCAAAACTTCAGAGCTCAGAAGCAATAGGTCACAAATCAAAACTTCAGAGCTCAGAAGCAATAGGTCACAAAACTTCAGAGCTCAGAAGCAATAGGTCACAAAACTTCAGAGCTCAGAAGCAATAGGTCACAAAACTTCAGAGCTCAGAAGCAATAGGTCACAAAACTTCAGAGCTCAGAAGCAATAGGTCACAAATCAAAACTTCAGAGCTCAGAAGCAATAGGTCACAAAACTTCAGAGCTCAGAAGCAATAGGTCACAAAACTTCAGAGCTCAGAAGCAATAGGTCACAAATCAAAACTTCAGAGCTCAGAAGCAATAGGTCACAAATCAAAACTTCAGAGCTCAGAAGCAATAGGTCACAAATCAAAACTTCAGAGCTCAGAAGCAATAGGTCACAAATCAAAACTTCAGAGCTCAGAAGCAATAGGTCACAAAACTTCAGAGCTCAGAAGCAATAGGTCACAAAACTTCAGAGCTCAGAAGCAATAGGTCACAAAACTTCAGAGCTCAGAAGCAATAGGTCACAAATCAAAACTTCAGAGCTCAGAAGCAATAGGTCACAAATCAAAACTTCAGAGCTCAGAAGCAATAGGTCACAAATCAAAACTTCAGAGCTCAGAAGCAATAGGTCACAAAACTTCAGAGCTCAGAAGCAATAGGTCACAAAACTTCAGAGCTCAGAAGCAATAGGTCACAAAACTTCAGAGCTCAGAAGCAATAGGTCACAAAACTTCAGAGCTCAGAAGCAATAGGTCACAAATCAAAACTTCAGAGCTCAGAAGCAATAGGTCACAAAACTTCAGAGCTCAGAAGCAATAGGTCACAAAACTTCAGAGCTCAGAAGCAATAGGTCACAAATCAAAACTTCAGAGCTCAGAAGCAATAGGTCACAAATCAAAACTTCAGAGCTCAGAAGCAATAGGTCACAAATCAAAACTTCAGAGCTCAGAAGCAATAGGTCACAAAACTTCAGAGCTCAGAAGCAATAGGTCACAAAACTTCAGAGCTCAGAAGCAATAGGTCACAAAACTTCAGAGCTCAGAAGCAATAGGTCACAAAACTTCAGAGCTCAGAAGCAATAGGTCACAAATCAAAACTTCAGAGCTCAGAAGCAATAGGTCACAAAACTTCAGAGCTCAGAAGCAATAGGTCACAAAACTTCAGAGCTCAGAAGCAATAGGTCACAAAACTTCAGAGCTCAGAAGCAATAGGTCACAAATCAAAACTTCAGAGCTCAGAAGCAATAGGTCACAAATCAAAACTTCAGAGCTCAGAAGCAATAGGTCACAAAACTTCAGAGCTCAGAAGCAATAGGTCACAAAACTTCAGAGCTCAGAAGCAATAGGTCACAAATCAAAACTTCAGAGCTCAGAAGCAATAGGTCACAAATCAAAACTTCAGAGCTCAGAAGCAATAGGTCACAAATCAAAACTTCAGAGCTCAGAAGCAATAGGTCACAAAACTTCAGAGCTCAGAAGCAATAGGTCACAAAACTTCAGAGCTCAGAAGCAATAGGTCACAAAACTTCAGAGCTCAGAAGCAATAGGTCACAAAACTTCAGAGCTCAGAAGCAATAGGTCACAAATCAAAACTTCAGAGCTCAGAAGCAATAGGTCACAAAACTTCAGAGCTCAGAAGCAATAGGTCACAAAACTTCAGAGCTCAGAAGCAATAGGTCACAAAACTTCAGAGCTCAGAAGCAATAGGTCACAAATCAAAACTTCAGAGCTCAGAAGCAATAGGTCACAAATCAAAACTTCAGAGCTCAGAAGCAAAAGGTCACAAAACTTCAGAGCTCAGAAGCAATAGGTCACAAAACTTCAGAGCTCAGAAGCAATAGGTCACAAAACTTCAGAGCTCAGAAGCAATAGGTCACAAAACTTCAGAGCTCAGAAGCAATAGGTCACAAATCAAAACTTCAGAGCTCAGAAGCAATAGGTCACAAAACTTCAGAGCTCAGAAGCAATAGGTCACAAAACTTCAGAGCTCAGAAGCAATAGGTCACAAAACTTCAGAGCTCAGAAGCAATAGGTCACAAATCAAAACTTCAGAGCTCAGAAGCAATAGGTCACAAAACTTCAGAGCTCAGAAGCAATAGGTCACAAAACTTCAGAGCTCAGAAGCAATAGGTCACAAAACTTCAGAGCTCAGAAGCAATAGGTCACAAATCAAAACTTCAGAGCTCAGAAGCAATAGGTCACAAATCAAAACTTCAGAGCTCAGAAGCAATAGGTCACAAAACTTCAGAGCTCAGAAGCAATAGGTCACAAAACTTCAGAGCTCAGAAGCAATAGGTCACAAAACTTCAGAGCTCAGAAGCAATAGGTCACAAAACTTCAGAGCTCAGAAGCAATAGGTCACAAATCAAAACTTCAGAGCTCAGAAGCAATAGGTCACAAATCAAAACTTCAGAGCTCAGAAGCAATAGGTCACAAATCAAAACTTCAGAGCTCAGAAGCAATAGGTCACAAAACTTCAGAGCTCAGAAGCAATAGGTCACAAAACTTCAGAGCTCAGAAGCAATAGGTCACAAAACTTCAGAGCTCAGAAGCAATAGGTCACAAAACTTCAGAGCTCAGAAGCAATAGGTCACAAATCAAAACTTCAGAGCTCAGAAGCAATAGGTCACAAATCAAAACTTCAGAGCTCAGAAGCAATAGGTCACAAATCAAAACTTCAGAGCTCAGAAGCAATAGGTCACAAAACTTCAGAGCTCAGAAGCAATAGGTCACAAAACTTCAGAGCTCAGAAGCAATAGGTCACAAATCAAAACTTCAGAGCTCAGAAGCAATAGGTCACAAATCAAAACTTCAGAGCTCAGAAGCAATAGGTCACAAATCAAAACTTCAGAGCTCAGAAGCAATAGGTCACAAAACTTCAGAGCTCAGAAGCAATAGGTCACAAAACTTCAGAGCTCAGAAGCAATAGGTCACAAAACTTCAGAGCTCAGAAGCAATAGGTCACAAAACTTCAGAGCTCAGAAGCAATAGGTCACAAAACTTCAGAGCTCAGAAGCAATAGGTCACAAAACTTCAGAGCTCAGAAGCAATAGGTCACAAAACTTCAGAGCTCAGAAGCAATAGGTCACAAATCAAAACTTCAGAGCTCAGAAGCAATAGGTCACAAATCAAAACTTCAGAGCTCAGAAGCAATAGGTCACAAATCAAAACTTCAGAGCTCAGAAGCAATAGGTCACAAAACTTCAGAGCTCAGAAGCAATAGGTCACAAAACTTCAGAGCTCAGAAGCAATAGGTCACAAAACTTCAGAGCTCAGAAGCAATAGGTCACAAAACTTCAGAGCTCAGAAGCAATAGGTCACAAATCAAAACTTCAGAGCTCAGAAGCAATAGGTCACAAATCAAAACTTCAGAGCTCAGAAGCAATAGGTCACAAATCAAAACTTCAGAGCTCAGAAGCAATAGGTCACAAAACTTCAGAGCTCAGAAGCAATAGGTCACAAAACTTCAGAGCTCAGAAGCAATAGGTCACAAATCAAAACTTCAGAGCTCAGAAGCAATAGGTCACAAATCAAAACTTCAGAGCTCAGAAGCAATAGGTCACAAATCAAAACTTCAGAGCTCAGAAGCAATAGGTCACAAAACTTCAGAGCTCAGAAGCAATAGGTCACAAAACTTCAGAGCTCAGAAGCAATAGGTCACAAAACTTCAGAGCTCAGAAGCAATAGGTCACAAAACTTCAGAGCTCAGAAGCAATAGGTCACAAAACTTCAGAGCTCAGAAGCAATAGGTCACAAAACTTCAGAGCTCAGAAGCAATAGGTCACAAATCAAAACTCGGTTAATAACTCAAAATTAATTTTTCATGACTCACCAGTAACAAATGATCATAGGAAGTATTAAAATTTGTGGAACTTCTCATCCACGACTCTAATCGAACACCGGGAACTCAGACCTCTTAGAAATTAGAAGGAGTTTAGAAAACTTTAGGAGAATTTGGTTGCTAGGGTGTCAAAAGACTTTTCTCCCCAGATTTTTTCTGGGGTTACAAGTGACTTTTCTCGAGGAAATTATATTGAGTCTATTGACCCTACCTGGTTGAGCAACCATATTCATTTGATAATAGCCCGCTTCCGACTCATATCAAACTATTTCAACCCCATTCCCAAAACAATAACTCAAACGAAAACACGGAAGATACTTGTTACTTTCTCAGTTAGGAAGCTCATTTCGAGGACGTAGGCTACAAAAAAAGTTTCAAAAAAGGAGACCACGAGTTTTTTTATTACACTCACAAAGTAATCAAGTGCAAAAAGTTTTTAAATCATTAGTCAGACGAACTACTTAAACGAGGCGAGGATGGCAGCAAGGGCAACACGGACGTTGGCGAGACTTCCTTATTCAGCGACTCACTTCTCGCTTATTGGCAGCCAATATGTTCCGCAGAAGGAGCTCGTCTCGAATAGATACACACTGTGCTCCATTCTATTCTATCACTTCTCACACGTGTTTCTCCTAGTCCTGACTTCCTTACTTTCCTTGAAGCTTACCACTTTACCCAGCCGCTACACTTATATCTGCCTACCCTCCTTGATAATATCAGAAAACCATTTATCGAGTCTAACTTCATCCCTACCAACTCTCCTACTTTACCGCTCTTAGTATTTTCAAAGTCTTTCTCTCATTCTTTCTCTCTAAATTTGTTGTCTTGTTCTCTCATTATAAACATTTCCCTTCCTCTCTCATTTCCTTTCTATCATTTCGCCTTCTCTGGAAGATCTGTCGGGTCTGTCTTTCTGTCCTTCCCTCCCCGCAATTATGTTCTCTTTTCCAGACCTTTGACTTTAGCACACTCTTTCATCCGCTTCCATTGGTAAAAAAGAAACATAATTGCTTGAGAAAAATGCAGAAGAATAAAAAAGGAAGAGAAAGAAAGAAGCTGAAGTTGAATGTACGATTCGAAATTATGAAGAAAAGAATTAGAGAACATTTTGTGAATGTGAACGTTTGAGAAAGTATATTGAGCTATTGATACAGAGAAAGAGAGAAAAAGGAAGACAGAAAAATAGAAAAAAAAGGAAGGAAGTAATGAGAAAGAGAGAAAATGAGACAGAGAGGAAGATAGAAAAATAGAAAGAGAATGAGGCAGTAGGAGAGGGAAAAAAGAGAAAGAGAGAGAGGAAAATTGGGGAGATTGTAGAGGAAAAAAATTTGAGAAAATAAGTTATTAATAAAATCACAGAGACGGTAATTAGATTTACAAAAGAATATTTATGAACACAAACTCACCCTTTGATAAGCGCATGAGAGACTTATCGCAATCTGCGGTTGCCTAGTTGTATAAGTTAATTCCATTCGACTCTGTCGAGTTCCTGAATTGGTTATACCTTGTGTGTAAGATAAGATCATACTGTCACTCACTCGAACGAATAACCATGTAATGAAACATAATCTATCTCTAGCTAGTTTCTAGGACTTTTCAGTTTAAAAAAGTTGAACCTTTTATAATTCAAGCTCAATCCTCCTTTTCGTTGATTGTTTGTTTTGCACACACTTAATAAACCGTTATTTAGTTAAACACCACAGTTCCCTTTTTTTTCTCAATAAGGCGTGGGATCGGCTCACAAACATACTCCGCAATGTCTGATCTAATTATTTAATTCCTAAAATTTTTTGGAATTGTGTTTTTGTCCTTCTTTTGTTCCCTGTTCGCGATGTTTTCCGAGCCAGATCTCCTATAGTGTCTAGAAATAATCGTTCAAAATCTAAATAATATCTAGAAATAATCGAAAAAATAATCGTTCAAAACCTCATTTTCAAATAAGCTTTGAAACCGTGCTTACGTATGAGTTCATTCCATTCATTTATCGGGACAGACGTAAAAACGAGGGGATTGATTGGAGTGTTTCAGTTAGCGTTTGTTTGCAAACAATATGAGAGTTGTCTTCTGCCTCGTATTCCAATCGCCCAGTTATTACTATTACGGCAACTGAACCGAACTTGAAGATCACTTACCCTGGTAACGAGTTTATTCTAAATCAGTTAAAATCAGAAATTTACTTCTAAACTTAGTTTGACGAAGTTGTTGTGCTTGGTTAAACGCATCGGATGGTGAATCCGGAGACAATACACTCATGTCTGTGTGTTGCCTAGTTATGCGTTGGAGGAAACAGGAGAAGAATCGGACGTTTCGCTTTATCAAATCATCATCAGCGATCAAATAGAACCAAGAAAAGATGAGGATAATATTGAATGTGGCCTTTTGATCTGTGACCTCCCATACTTCACAGCCACCTCTTCTCGACTCATATTATCCTTCATTCATTCATTCATTCATTCATTCTTTATTCCTTGCACAGATTATATTCAACTTCGGTTCACAATGAACAATAACAATAGCGGAAATGCATGGACTGTCTTTCTAGTGGCGGTGTGTGTAAGCAAAAGGTTGCTTAACTAGGGGAGGGGGGGGGGGATAGAAAATGCTATTAATAAAGAAACGAGTCTTTAGTTATCAGAAACAAAAGTATTTGGTAAAACTAGGTTGATCCTCATCTTTTCTTAGTTCTATTTGATCGCTGATGATGCTTTGATAAAGCGAAACGTCCGATAAGTGTATTAGTTTGACGACTTTGTTAATTACAAATGGTACATACGACTCTAGTAAAAGATCTTTCGTTAATGTATCTTATTCCGATTCAGAAATAAACTGTTTGTTTACAAGATTTTTTCATTAAATTATTACAATTTAATTTGATGTAAAATTCGTTAATTTCAAATATAATTTTTCGGCCGTATCACAACACTTTGTACCGCGTCACTTTGTATACGACACTTTGTACCCGACACATTGTACCCCGTCACTTTGTACCGCGACACTTTGTACCGCGACTTGAGTGAGGCCGCGCGTTTTATTTTTACATTAAAACATATTTTTACATTAAAAAACGCTTAGGCTTAGTAAAAGTTTACGATAACGAGGCCGTACGGCTTAGCTAACGAGGCCGTACGCGGTACAAAGTGTCGCGGTACAAAGTGTCGCGGCACAAAGTGACGGGGTACAAAGTGTCGTATACAAAGTGACGCGGTACAAAGTGTCGGTAATTCTTTTTCGGCACTTCGATGAGGAAAACTGCTCGAATGGACAACTGACTATGTACTCGGCATTTAGCAAATGAAGGTGAGCAGATTACAAAATTCAGGGTTAATTGTATATTGCACCACACACTTAACACATATTCGTCTCGTTCCTAAGCCATACGGCTTCGTCAGCGTAACCTTTGCCTAACATAAATCTTAACGAAATTACAGAAAAAAATTACCTGAAAGCCTGAGCCAGAGCATAAAATAGTTTTGAAAAACTGTGATTTAAATTGAACTGCACCAAAATTTTAAAAATTTGCCTGATTTTTGTTCACACGCCTTCTTTTGTCAATTGCCCAATGTATTCCTCTCATATTTAATTTTTTCTACGATACGTCCTCCTTCGGACGCATCCTTTGCCTCGATGGATCTTACCCCGTTGCGACCAATTCTCTCGAGTGGTCAATGTATTGATTATATATTTGAATTTAAAATTTTTTTGTTTTAAATATTGTGTTTTATGATTGAATTTCAAGTTTTTTTGATCTCGAGTTGTGATGTTCCACAATGATGGTGTAATTGCTATCTGAGAAGAATAAAAGAGAAGAAATAAAGTTCAAAAATTAAAATATTCAATCCATCAAATTTAAAGTTGAAACACTTCGTAATCGATGTTGTGGCAAGTTATGTCTCATCGATTTCATATATGCTGCTAAAGAGTCTCTTTTGTCTTCAAAAAAGTTAAAGATTGACGAATATAAGTTTTAATATCGATCATTCACATTTTGGCCAAGTTATTTTGTTTCCACTTTTTCTTCTACTCTGAGTGAACGAGGAGTCAATAAACTAGTGTGAGTGACGCTCTGTCATCAGAAAGCTTTAGTTTTCTTTTTTTTTTCCACATTAATTTCCAGAAAGACTTCGATAAAAGTTATCGAAGAATTATAATTGGAGCTCAAATTTTATGAATTTAGTTAATCTTGTATTTTCCGATGAACAACAATAACAACAACGAAGAAGCTCCAGAAGGCGGACAACCTCTGCCTCCGCCCAGTGACATCGTCCAGCACATGGTGGTCTTCCTGAGAAGGCATGGACTGCACGTCAGTCTTCATTTTGCCTATCCAGGCCTTTTTTACTTTAAATTGTTTTAGCGCTGCTGCAGTTCAATTGGTAGTTTTGCCTTTACGGCGAAACTGTGCTTTAGGTTTCCAAATTTTTCAGTTTTATGGACATAACTTAACTTATGAAAGCGACGTAGACTTTTAGTTTTCCACGAAATTTTTTTTACAAAGTTTTCTGAAGTTTTTCTATACTACTTAAAAAAAACAAGAACTCATTAAATACAATAACCAGCGCCCACGGCTCGGCGAATTATTTCGAGTTATACTGGAAAAAACAGTTTTTGAAGTCGAAAAAAATTAATTGGGTTTTAGTGCGGTGAGTAAGGGAATACCAACACTTTGTACCCGCCTTAGCTCACCAAACTTGTGAAATTTCTTCTGTATTCCATAAAAAGTATTCACTGAAAATATAACTGATTCACGTAGCGGAGCATATATTCCCTCCTTTACCCCCTCCTTTTTAAAAGGATCGGCGGTCGCCCGCCCGGAAAAGTTTTTTCAGCACATCTTGGTTAGCTATGGTACCCGCGACTTTTTTTTTGTAATCAAGTCAACAAAATTTGATATTTTGAATTTTTTTCTGTTGTTGTTGTTGTTGTTGCCGGATGTAGCCGGCTTCGAAGAACGTCTGTGTACTTCGTTTCTTGTTCTTCTTTTTTTTTCTTATATCTTCAAGAACGCTGCGACATCCAGCGGCTTGGTCCAGAGGTCGATTGGAGACAGCGCGGTCGGGTGGCATGGGCAGTTGAAGAGATGCGCAACGTCGTGAGGTCCGGAAGAGCAATCGGGACACACGTCGGGGATGGATTCGTCAATGCGGTGGAGGTAGTTGTTGATGAATCTGCTGAATCCCGAGCGGAGCTGGCTGAGCGTGCATCTAGTCTTGCGGGGTAACTCCTTCTCTTCTTCCTGGATAAGGGGCGGAGGTCTGCCTCCCAGGATGACGGCACCCTTCAACGATTGGAGTTCGTTCGAGACCATCATCGAGTGTACGGTGTTTGCGACTGATTTCCCATTGTTCGGATCCTTTGACATCTGTTTCGCGGCTTCGACAGTCTTCTTGCAGCTCAACACGAGGTTGTTCTTCATTGCGCGAGGGGGCGCCGGGCAGTCGAGGAGGCCGTGGTGGGTGGATGTGTTCTGGGTCCAACGATCTCGCGAGGTACTGCGCGGCGAGCATGTTCAGATGGGATTTGGTGCGCATGACCTTTGATTCGCGATGAATATGGTCAGTGTCGGCCATTTGATGATTCCCTGTCACGACGCGGAGTCCGGAGTTCTGAGAACGTTGGATTTTGGCGTGAGCGGAGTCCGAGAGGAAGGTGGACCAGGCGGGTGCGGCGTAGTTGCAGATCGCTTGCGAGATGGCTTTGAACGTGAGGCGGAGGGTTTCTTTTTGGTTGCCCCAGGTGCTTCCGGCTAAGGCTTTCAGTACGTTATTGCGCTGCGACATCCGTCTCGCGATGTCTTTGGCATGATGGCTGAATGTGAACATCGAGTCGTACGTGACGCCGAGTAGCTTGGCCTGGTTGACGGTGGGGACGGGTGATCCGCAGATTGATATGTCCAGAGTAGACTTGAATTCACGACTGAACGGGGTGAAAAGCATGAGCTGGCTCTTGGTCGGGGAAATGATGAGTGACCGTTCTTTGAGGAAGGTTTCAATTTTCGTGATGGCCCTGCGTAGATTTTCGGAGGCGACGTTGATGTCGGGATCTGACGCCCAGATGAATTTTTTTCTCGAATGGTCTCGTTTCTGAGCCGTAATTGTTGGAGTAATCTCTACCTGAGCGAGAAAAAAAAGAGTGAAAAATAACAAAGTTTCGCATTTCAAAGTGTGACGGGTACAAAGTGTCGGGACATGGTGAGTGAGTGTAGTGACTGAGAAGATTATTTTTTATCAACACTTGTTAGGCTTGTAGACAATTTTTTTGAGTTTTAGAATCTTATATTACTGGTAATTTACAAGCCTTGATGGCACTACTGCAGTTTAAGGGGCAGTGCTCGTGGGCTTTAAACGCTTCGGTTTCAAAAAATTTCTTTATAGATGATCATTTAGAGCATCAAAGACTCCGGTTCCTGCAAAAAAATTTTTTGGCTCAACTGCAGTTTCAGTCCCTTCAAAGTCAAAAAAAATAAGGTTTTACAGTAAACAAATGCACTTACCAGGGAGGGGGGGGGGAAGGGAGAGGGGGGTTCAATTATATATATATATATATACAGTGCTGGACATACAGGGTGGCCCATAAATAGTGTTACAAATTGGAATTGTTATACCTTTTTTCAAAACAGAGAAAATCATCTCAAATTAACATATTTTATCAACAACATAAATGTCAACATTCACGCAAAAGTTCAGCTCAAACGATCTCCTTTTGCCCGAACTACAGCTCGAAGTCTCTTTGGGAACGCCTCCACCACTGTACGAAGGTATTCGACTCCGATGTTGTCCCATTCTGCCTGAAGGGCATTCTTCAGGGAATCAATATTTGGGTGGGAGCGAGAGTTTACCTTGGACTCCAAGTAGGCCCAAACGGAATAATCGAGCGGGTTCAGGTCGGGTGATGAGGCCGGCCATTCTGCTGTTGTGATGAAGCCGGGAAAATTTTCCTTGCACCACGTTTGAACCTTTTTAGCTTTGTGGGCTGGTGCTGAGTCTTGTTGAAAGGTCCATGTCCTCTGATTGAAATGCGATTGAGACCATGGATGGAGCACGTCTTGCAGAACATGTTTCAGATAGTATTCCGTGTCGATCTTGACGCCTTTCTCGACGAAAACAAGCGGTGTTTTTCCTGTTGCGCAGATCCCCGCCCAGACCATGACTTGAGTTGGATGTGCACTGCGTTGGACCGTTCTACCCTTGCTATCGGCTTGCTCTGCGTCCTTCGCAAGCACTCTGACGTTTTGGGAGTTGTGGACTTCTTCCACGGTGAACAGCTTTTCGTCAGAGAACACCATATTGAAATGTTCGCCTTGTTGCGTACGACGAAGAAGGTCGCGACATCTTTTGACTCTTTCCGACTTGTTGCGAGCCGACAGAAAATCGGCCTTCCGTGTACGATACGACCTGAGTCCCAGCTCCTTCGTGACTATTCGTTGCAATGAAGTTCGGCTCATCGGGAGCTGCTGCGCCATCTGTCTGATGCTTCGTCGTGCATTTCGGTTGATCCGACTCCGAACGGTTTCGATGAGTTGTGTCGTGCGAGCAGTGCGAGGACGACCTCGCCTTGGACGGTCCAAAGATGTGCCAAGCTCCTCGAATCGTTTGATCGCTCGATACACTGTCATGCGAGGCAGGCGAAGCGTTTCAGCAATGCGAGCAGGGGCGTGGCCAAGAGTGTGTAGGCGAATGATCGCAGTTCGCAAGCGATTCGACGCTGTCATTACCCTAAACATCGATGGATTCAATCGAAACTCACTTGACACGTATAAAAAATTACGGGGAATCGGAAAAAACAAGAAAAGTGACCGCTACGTGCGGTCACTTCCTCAGGAAATGTTCTCAAACATTTGTAACACTATTTATGGGCCACCCTGTAATGATAAGACACCCCTAATTTTTGATGATATCAGCCGAACGGTAAAGGTAAATGGAAAATTATGATTATCTTTTTTTTTTTCGCCTTCGAAAACCATAGTAGCCGTAGTTTACAAAAACAAATTTTCTTAGTTCTCGAGAAAAACATTTTTAAAGGATTTTGACCTGGACATAATGATAAGACACTTAACAGCCTTTTATCAATAAATCTTTATTTGATATTTCTTGTCAACAAAAACGATTCAATAATTGATAGCACGACCTTTCTTCAAAAGAATGTCAGAAATCCGATTTGGCATGCTTCTATATAACGCAGAAATTACATGTGGCTCTATTCCATCCCACTCCTTGGTTATCGCAGCTTTAAGCTCGGCTGTAGTGGCGTATTATTTGTTATTTTTATAAAACCGACGAACCAAGAGTCCCCAGAGATTTTCCATCGGATTCAAGTCCGGAGAACGAGCCGGCCAAGGTAGCAGAGAGACGTTCTTAGCCAACAACCATGACTTGGTGGAGGCGCTGGCGTTGTCTTGCTGGTAGACAAGCTGACGACTGCTGTGACTCCTCATGAATGGAATGAGAGTTGTTTCCAGCACCTCTGACGTGTGATGTGAGGATTACGGCGAATAGTGCGTTGAATCGTTCTGCGAGAGACATTCAAGTTGAGCTCTGCCTTAATGTCCATTACGGAAG
>OZ057407.1:2928752-3043396 GCA_964056735.1 Allodiplogaster pararmata
GGAAGGTGCCGAGTTGGTCTAAGACGACACCGAGTATTTTGGGTGTTTTAGTTGTCGGCAGAAGGGTTCCGTGGATTTCTACCTTGGGTTCTTTTTTACATTCGCCTGTATGGGTTGTGAAAAGGGTGACCGTAGTCTTTTCCTTGGATATGATCATTTTACGTTGTTCCAATTCTTCTACGAGTTTTGGTAGGAAGTGGTTGATCTGATCTTCACAGGTTTCAATACAGGGGCTTGAGGAGAGAATTGATATGTCGTCGGCGTAGGCTGTCATCTGCGTGTTTCCTGTGGGTTGCGGGAGGTTGTTTATGTAGAGATTGAATAAGAGGGGGCTGAGCACTGCTCCTTGTGGGACACCAGATCTGCATGTGAGACGTCGACTGCTTTTTTCCTTGGAAATCTACCTTGATTGTACGGCCTCTTAGGTAGCTGGACATCCATCGGACGATGGCTCTTGGCATATTCGTTTCAGTGAGTTTCTTGCAGAGAAGGGATATGTTCACTAAGTCATATGCTGCAGTGAGGTCAAGGGCGACCATGAGAGTGCGGTCCGGGGGTGGTTTCCGATTGAAGCCGTTTGTTATTTTCCCGGTTATTTCCAGGAGTGCGGTAGTAGTCGAGTGCTCTTTGCGGAATCCATGTTGCCAGTCAGCGATTTGAAAGCCTTCCGCCAGGAATGGTAATAAGACCCGTTCGAATGTTTTGGCTATAGGGGATAGTATTGATATTGGTCTATAGCCGTTCAGGTTGCTGGAGTCCTTTCCTGGTTTAGGTAACATTATCACTCTTGCATCTTTCCATCTGGACGGGATAATACCTGTCTGCAGCGTGTTATTGAAGAGGATGCAGAGGCATTTTCTGAAGTTTTCACCGGCCATTTTGAGTAGTAGAGGGCAGATGCCTTCACTGTCTGGGCATTTGGAACCTTTGGTTTTCTTGATTGCTTCTTCGATCTGTGCCAGGGAAATTTGGGGAGCGTCTGTCCGTTTGAGGCCTTTAATTAGTCGTGTTGTGCTTCTTGCTGATTTGTCGACCTCTTTAGGGGCTTGTTTAGCTAATTTTCTGGCAAAAGCGTTTGAGGCAGATGTTGGGCATAGACTTTTCCCGTCGTGGCTGATGGTCAAGTGCGTCGGTTTAATTGATTTGCCGTCGATAGCCTTTATCGTTTTCCAGAGTTTGTTGCCCGGTTCGTTGTGGCTAATTTCAGATATGTACTTTTCCCAAGCCTTCCTCTTTTCGAGGTTGATGCGGAAGGAGATTTCGGCCATTATTGAGGGGAGTGAGGGGTCCGTAGGATTGTCCCTCCTCATTTGGTCCCGTTCTGCAATCAGCTTCTTCACATCTTCACTCAAGTGAGGCGTGTATTTTGGCACCTTTCCACGGGGAATGTTGTTCTTAGCCGCTTTGGTCAAGGTGGTGGTCAGGAATTTGTGCATCTGAACTGAGTTGCCGGCGAATGGGAAATCCATGAGAATCTTGTTGATGTCCCTTTCGAAGCCTTCCCAATTCGCTTTGTTGTAATTTGTATAACAACGTGCGTTTGAGATGCTGGATGGCTGTGTTTCGACGTCAATCAGGCATGGGAGGTGGTCAGAGTTCATTCTGTTGATTGTTGACCAGTTGCAGTCGATGGCTATGTCGTTCGAGGCGAGAGTGATGTCTGGTGATGCTTTTTGTCTTGTGGGCATCTTTGAGTTGTTGAGACATACAAGATCGCTGTCGTCAATGAAGTCGCATAGTTCATCTCCTCTGCTATCCTCCGTACCTTCACTCCAAACTTTATTGTGTGCGTTGAAGTCTCCACCGACAATGAATGGTTTCTTCTGTGTTAGGAGTCGGTTGAAGTTCGGCGCGTATGTGTTGGGGCATGACGATCGAGGTGGGATGTAAATGTTGCAGATTCTTATGGTTCCTTGGTCGGTTGGCACGTCCACGCTGAGTGTTTCGGCTGTCTGGTCCGTTGTTGGGGAGGTCACGTTAGCATAGCGAATATTCTCTTTGACTAGTATCGCAAGTCCGCCTCCAAAGTTGGAGCGGTCTTTTCTTATGATCGTGTAACCTACGATATTCGGAGATGGAATATTAGCATCCATTTTGGTTTCTTGGATGAGTGCTACGTGAACATTCAACTCATGTAAAAGGTCCTCTAGCTCGGTTAGTCGGGCTCTCAGTCCATTAGCGTTCCATTGGATTATCCTCAGGTTAGCTACCGTCTGGGAGGCAGTCTGCTGGATCGGGGCTCTCTCACAAATTCTACATCTCCATTGGGGGTTCCAATCATTAAGATTGTTAAGGTTGGAACAGCGGAAATGTACCCATTTCTTACATTTGCTACAATTAACACAATTCGAAGGCGCGTTAAGAGAGCATACAGAACAAGGCCATCTTGGGCCTGGGTTAGTCTCGATACCAGCGATTTGGAGGAGTGTTCGGATCAGAGACGCTGGGTCTTTCTGATCCGTGTTAGAAAAAATGAGGTTTCGGGGAAGCCGTCCTCGTTGTCCCTTGCGGGAGATTCCATTGGGAAGTTTTGTTTGGAGGTCCATTGGGTCCGACGCCATGTAGCGTCGTCCACAGTCGCACCGCGTGTAGGTGACCTCCGTCGCGACCCTGTGAATTTGTATCCGTTTTCTGTAAAGAATTTTTTTTTTTGCTGTAAATTGTAAAAGATTAGAGAGAGAGAACCTTTACAGGGATACAGGTGCCCTTCACAAAATATCGCTGTATCCATTTGTATAGCTGTATCGCTGTATCGAAAGATTAGAAAGACAATATTGTATCGCTGTATCGCTGTATCCAAAATATCCGATTAGAAAGAGGCCCCTGATGCTGAAAATGAACATCTGTGAAGAAATTTTTTGAAACCGAAGCGTTTAAAGCTCACGAGTGCTGCCCCTTAAACTGCAGTAGTGCAGTCTTAATTGTCGGATAGAGTTTTTCAAAAAGGTAAATTATTGTCCCAGTACTAATAAAACCAAATAAAGTTTTAGCAAAAAAATTTTGTCCAATTTTCTCAAAAACTAAGATTTGGAGAAAAAAATGAGAGCGCCGCTTCCTTGTCACTTAAAGTCCGAGAAACACGGAATAAATAATGAAGAAGTGTAGTTTTTCCGTATTTCTAACCAATTATCCTGCAGTAGCGCCAAAATTTTTTTTCGAAAAAAATTTTATTCTTGAAAAGCTGCTTTCTTCCGCCGATCAGTTCGGTTCATCGATAATATCCTCACACTTATTATATCAGCAGTTGAATAAGATAAGGCGTCACGGCACCCGTTCTCAAGTCATTTTTTCTAGATTTAGTTGATGGTTCTGTAGATTTTTCGTTAACTAAGATGATTTTGAAGGAAACTGAAGCATGTCTGCAACGGGAAGCTGCAGCGAATCCTCTGCTCGATATATCTGGCAAACCCGGCCCCGTAATCATGTTCCTTCTTATAATTATTGTTATTATCATCACTATTTTGTGTTATTAACGATATTAATATCAGTCTATCTCATTAAGTTTACAATTTGATCAAATTTATTCTTATTGCAATGTACAACTCAACATAGAGAAGAGGAATCCATTGAATTGTTTTATCACTTAATGTATGATAGAGCATAATAAGGTTTTTGAGAAGATGAAATCATATTAGGAGTGAGGGTTGCAGAGGCTTCAGGCGACAATATAAGATGGTTTTTTTTGAACTGAGGTCTGTTGGGCGTCATTACAAAGCGGCCATTCGAGTAGAAAGAAGAAGGAAAACATTACGGCAGGGTTTATTTATGAACGTTACATCGTAGCCGTTCCGTGGGAAAAAGAAGAGCAAAATGATTTTCCCGGAAGATTCCCAGAAAAGAAGATTTTCCCAAAAGAGAAGAACAAAAATGATTTCTTTCCCCGGAACATTGATTTATTTTAGTTCAACAGATAACAAAATTATTAAATTACAAACGGATAGCTTTTCATAGATGTGAGCTCAGCGGTAAAGATGAACAAGATCCAAAGAAGAAGAAAAAGTAAGTGATAGGGAAAAATTTATTATCATAAAAAACACAAAAATTACGAAATTATTTTTCTTGTTGTTGTTAAGCTTATGATATGAATATGATGATCTAGCTCCGTTATACTGACTGTTAGAGAAATTGAGTTGAAAGATTCTTATTCAATCAATTACTTCAATCCACTTTAACAGAGAATGAATAGTCAAGTGACTAACGGATAAATTGTCGGTGGTGTGAAGAAAGTATTTGACTCTAACTAGATTTTGCATTGGAAAACGGGTGACTGACCAAGATTAATTCGAAAATTTGGAGAGCTATGATAGAAACCAAGGAAAACATAGGAAAATGTGTGAGTAACACATACTAGATCATGAGAATTTCACCAGGACTAAGAATTCCAAGCTTTCACATAGAAAGCACATAATCTTGGTATCAATTTCAAACTAAGCTTAGCAGATTCATATTAAGAAAGCCTCTATTTCAAACTTTATACATACAATTTTTTCTAAAGGTTATTTTGGAATTGAAGTTCTAAACGCTGCGGATGATGTGAGACAAAATAAAATGGCAAATCGCTTGGAATTTGAGTATTCGGTTCAAAAACGAGAAAAATGTAGGCTCAGAAATGACCTTGGCTCTTGAGAAACGCGATTGTTATCGAAATGCGTGAAAGAGTCTCTCAGGGATGTGCGGGAGGTGCGGACAGAGTTGGCTAGTCTGCTGATGTCGTTGCAAGGCTGGTCAGACATGTGGTTGGCAGAGGTCATTCAGATCATCTTTCCCGTATTCGCCCATGGCTTTCTCCGTCTCATTTGCCAGGGACACAACATGATCGGTCAGTCACTCACTTTGAACGTCGGCCGGGCCTTTCTTTAACAAAAAAGAGTATTTGTTGTTATTTTTTCAATCAAATATAATTATTTAAAAATCCTAGTCAGGCTAATTTTACCTTGCCGCAAATTCATTTTATTAGTAGAAATTTTGAAAACATGAGCTCACTCGAGCGGGGGCTTAGAACAACAAGAAGCAAGCGGAGAGAAAATAAATATTTGGAAAACATAATAGCTTGAGTTTGTGAATTTTTACTCGCTTGTTATAATTCTAGGCCTTCTGCTCAAATGGGCCGTCATTTTTCACCGAGTCATTTACGGAAATAAGTCTGTTTAGAACGTTTTTTTTTTTAAAAACTCGTTGTAAGTCGGCGACGCAATAAGTGCCATAAACATTCAGAAAAAAAAACACGAACATTTAGGAGCATTAGTTTTTATTAATTACATCGCTAGTTTGTAAATTCCTAACATTTTGCTTTAAAAAAAGGTTTTTAACGAGAATATGCATTACTTTTTGAGTTAATCGTTTTTCTATGTATGATATGTTTGCATAAGTAAACTGCTGACTGGCAAACAAGTTTCCTAGAGGGGGGGGGCTACCTAACCATCCCATTCTTAAAGACTTCAACAATTTTTCAGGTGTAATTAATAAAAAAGTTTTTGATTTTCTGAATTAAAAGTGCCATTACCATAACTCAACACAAACAGATTTTGTAAAGTCAAGAGTGGAAAATTCAAACCTAAAAGGGTGGTCCACCTGTTGAAACATCATTACATATTTTCTCATGTAAGTTTCAGCTGCTCAAGTAGACTCATCAGTGGGTGAAAAAAGATGCACGCCAAAAGTGGAAAAAAATTTTCACATAGGGTTCCCTTTTATGATTTGAAAAAACAGAGGCCCGCCGACAGAAGGTCTGACATGACTATTTAACCCCAGTGCGCAGCCATTGCTTCTACCCATAGCTGAACTGCCAACAGGCAAAAATTTTCTATGGTGACTGACCTACCGACCCTCCCTTCTATGGTGACTGACCTACCGACCCTCCCTTCTATGGTGACTGACCTACCGACCCTCCCTAACTCAAAATGAATGTATCTCAGTTTTCACAGCTAAAACTGAAAGAAAAAACCTTCATTTTTTAAACAAAAAAATAACGTTTCATTAGCCATACATAAATCAGCTTCAACCGGTTTCGTCAAGTTGAAAGTTAAACTTTTAGCCTTCTCAAGCGATCAACCTTTTGAAAAATCAAAACATGTTTTACCTATGAACTTCTGCCAAGATATGTCTCTCCCTCGATTGAGGAGAGCGCATACTCTGCTGCGAGGGGGACCAGGCTCGACAAGAATTTTTACTTTAGTTGAAGCGATGAATATTTTCAGCGAAGGCTTTCGCGGATGAGTTCTCGCTGCGTATCCCTGCAACATACGGTGAGCTGGCGTATGAGTTGTCACTCATAAGCAACCCCGACCAAGTCGCCACCCATCCATACGCACAACACTTGCTGTCAGCCCTTTCTGCTCTATTTTTCACCTAGGTATTGCCTTTTTGACTGTCGTGGTATTGTCAAGCAGCATATTACACATCCAAAAAAGGAAAATAAGTCTATCGTGAATGAGTATTGGGGAACATAAGTCATAGTACTTTTGAACGAAAAAAATAACCGCCTACTTCAAGTGTAAAACGAGAACAATGAGAAGTGAGCGAGAAGAAAAGGACAGAAAATGGAAAAATATTCTGTAATATCTAAGTATGAAGACTGGCTCACTTTTCATAAGTGTAGGTCCCTATGCAGAGAAGCGGTCTTTTTTCGAAAAAATTGTTTTGAGGATAAGAAACGCTTTTCGAGAATAAGAAACACGATGACGTCCTGTCAAATTCGCTGAAAAAAAGCTGTTTGTTAAGCAAAATTATGCTATTCTGATTTAGAACCATTTCGACCAGAAATGATTAATTTGTTTCTTCTTTGTCATCAATAATAATAATAATGATACATAATATGTTTCATTTTGAATTCTTAGGAAAAAATGCATCGGTTCAAAGGGGCACACGCTGCTTAAAAAAAGTTCCCGCTTGCCAGAAATGGTTGTGTTGCTTAGGAAGAATCCGTTTCTCGTGAAGTTCTCTCCAGTAGTACACAATCAGCTGCAGTTGGCTCTGGAGCGTCTGCCCATCATATCGGCCATCATCCAAGATCACATACAGATCGAGAGTTGGTCGTTTCTTTTCCTTTCAGAAAACGGGATATGAAGTATGTGTGCAGTACAAATGTTTTATGATATTCACACTGCTCGTGGTGAACATCAAAAATATTTCTGGAATGCGAAATTCTTTTCATCAAAAATAACATATGAAATATTATCAAAAATATATGAAGAAACAAATTTTGGATTTTTAAAGTTGAGGAAAACCCGGATAAGGTTAGCGTTGATCGTGTTTTTGAGAACATTATAACGTTTTCGAGTAAGGAAATGTTTCTAAGTGAAACTTCCAAACTTTTGTAGTTTGTAGCAAAAGAAACAGTTTTGAACACCTAACCGAAGCTAACTCATTGAAGTGCGTGCAAAATCGTTACTTGGCTGGAGACAAACCAGTGTATCAGCTTACCGGGTGATTACTTGCTGACTTACCAATGCATACAATCTCTTGCACTCTTCAAAGCTTTTCTACACGATTCAATGATGCGAAAAAATGTACTCTCTCTGTAGTTGATAGATCATACAGTTATTGGCGAATAGTACCCTATTTAGAGTTTTTATTTATTGAATTGAAGTCACGCTTTTAACCCTTGGCTAGAATAATTCTTTTCTAGCTATGGAGACCCCATGGAAACTGAAGTCTTCGATGGACTGGCAGATTGGAGGGTATTTGGGGCAAGTCAGCAAAATAGACACCAGAACATATAAGGTAAGCAGTTGCTATTCCATTCAACAACATTTCTTTACATGTAAAGAAGAAATATTCGACAAGAAGATTACTCTCTTTGTTGCGATTTCGATGTTTTTTATCAAGAAGTGAATATTCAGGTTTTACCGTCTAACTGCGAGCGTCTTTTGAACAATAGAACTCACATGAAAACTTTTTTCATGAAACCAACTTGTCTGTCCACCCAAGGTTCTCTGTCAAAGCATATCGTTTGTTGCTGCATGTCCTTCCTGGACGCTTTTTAGAACTTTTATTCTTCATTCTACTTTCTCTCTGCGTACCTACACCGGCTTTTAGCAGCATGAATGCGACTGATTGAAATGTCTCATTTGCAAACTACCGACACTCCAAGATTTTAATGACATGAAAATGAAGCATTTCTACTTTACTGCGATGTTAAATTCAGGAGTTATCTGTAAGTTTGAATGTTGTGCTGGCGATAGGTTCACTATGGCATCATGAGAGAAGACTGCATCGCACCCTTGGAGAAGCGCCGCTCCAAGACTAAGGACGATGCCAAGAGAAGAGAGTTGGCGGCTCCCGCTGTAGATCGCATCCCTCTTCCACCATTGTCCGAAGCTCTCAGGTACCCTCACTAGATCAATATCATTGCCTCATGATATTCATTCATTGATAATTGATATACCGCGAAATAAATGTTAGTGTTTTGGATATCCTGTGCATTCAAAAATTGGTAATTAAAAGAGAAAGACGGTTTTCAAACTTGCGTTGAAGCAACAAAAAAGTATGGAATTGAGTAAGTATTGATTGGCAGAGGAGAATCATCCAGATATTTTTTTGAGGTCAGAACGACATCGAGCGCACAAAGAGTACTCAAAGATGATAGTGTTGGGACCAGATCAACCTCCTTCTGTTTGCCTCTTCACGACTTTGAATGCTCACGGCGGAGTATCCGCCTGCGATGTCAGCGACGACTCAACCCTCCTTGCCCTGGGGTGGGCAGCCTTTATCTTTTTTGCCATACTTCACCCTTTGAGATGTCAATGAACACAATTGGGAGAGATATAAAATGAGGAAGACGGAGAGTAAGGACTTGAGTGGGGAGAACAGCACACTGAGTGTGCTGAGAAGAATTATAATGAGCACTTGCTATGAGAAAAGGGCAACGCGAAACAAACCACAAAACTATTGAAACTAGTTTTTTTCTCAAATTTTGCACAGTTTTCCGTATATAAGCGCAGCGGAAGAAGAAAAGTTTGTAATGATAAAGAAGGTAGCGTGCATTTGAGCCCTCAATAGTGTTTTGAGATGAAGCTGATGAGATGAAAAAACTTGTGTACTTTAATAAATCGTTCCTTTAATAAATCGTTCCGAATTGCTACCTTAATATTAGATGAAGAAAGAGATAATTTAAGATTCGGAGACTCTGGTATATCGGTCTTCGCACTCAACAACGAACAACCAATGATGAAGTTGAAACAAGGAGAAGAACTCGAAAAGGTTTGCAATGATTGAGCCCCTTCATGTAAAGGTTCAATGGCATCTTGGGCATCAAAATGTTTTTTTCTTCAATTGTGATTCAGCTTTGTAAAGCTCTGAATCTAAAACTTCAAAAACGTAAATAAATTCTTAATTCATGTTCTTTTTTGAAAAATAAACGAAAAGAAACATAGGAAACGGGGGATGTAAGTGAGAATAAAACTCTTTTTTGATTATCTTTCTTCTTTATCTAATCTTTCTTTAAAAGATGACAGTGATCTGCTTTTATCCACAAGTTGACCGATTGAATTCCTTAATAATTTATTTTAGTTGGATTGCGAGTCGGACGACATCGCAATGGAGATGCTGGATCCTAACACTCAAAGTACTTCCATTGGATTGGTTCGTACATTTAATTCTTTTACGCTGATCAATTTTATTAGCGGGCAAGGGTTGGCGGGCAATGAAAAAGACTAACTGTCTCTTGGTGAATATTTGTTTCTAAGGGCATTTGTTTACATTCAAAACCATTTCTCTCAAAAAATTTTTTGTAAAAGGACTAAAATATTGGTGGAACTTTTCCATGGATGTTCTTACCCTCTGCAAGCCGGTGTGTCTTTTTCGGTCGTGTTATGATAATACTATTAGTGTGTCGTAGTAAAAAATCACTGAAGTCATAGGAATTTTCCATCTCGTTTTCTTACTATCTAAAATAGAAAGAATTGGGAGACCTCTTGTTATTCACTTGCTACAAGTGTTGTTGTTAGTGTGTAGATTACAAGGAACCGTGTTAATTTTTTGAAGAAAAAAAAAGTTAAATAAAGTGAAAAGAAAGTCGATCGTTTAGATTGGCCACTCGGGCCCAGTGTACTCCTTGAACTTCTCGCCCGAGAAGAGACTAATCATCTCCTCGTCAGGCGACAGAACTCTTCGTCTCTGGAGTATGGCGACCCAAACCAATGTTCTCGTCATTAATACCGAGTCGCCCGTCTGGCAGGTATGAAGTTGTGTACTATTCTAGTACGAGAGAGAACGAGAGAAGGATAGGACTGGAAAAGCAAAGATACAACCGAGGAGACTAGAATGAAGGAAAACCCTCTGAAAGACACAAAGAAGCAAGCAGGGTTGGTTAACAAATAGTTGAATCTAGGCGTCGTTCTGCCAACGCGGCTACTACTATGCGACAGGTTCAGCTTCGGGAGTTGCCTGTCTCTGGGCGACAGAGCGGAAGCAGCCGCTCAGGTCTCAACATCTTGTTAGCATCCCGCTAAAGAGCTACAAGAGCTTCGTAGATAGCACCTACCCACTTTGAAAGACTTTATTCTACTAACCATCTCTTGCTAATTGGTTTCTACAAAATTCGGAGAGTTTACAAAAGGGGCACTGGAATATAGAGAAGCGAGCAAGGATTGGAACACTGAAAATAATTATGATCCATACAATAAGAAAGAGACTGTGAAAGCTTGTTCGCTTCCCTTTGTTTTAGAGCTTTTTTTCAAGAGAGCAATCGATTTAGATTATTGGTAATAAAAAGCAAGTGATCACTGCTATCTTTATATCTAGTTTTTGGTCTCATTTGTAGTCTTCTACCGTGCATTTCCATGTTTAAACTTCACTTGCGAGAGGAGTCGTCAAGGTGTTAATATCTGATATGTACTGCAGTGTTTTAGGATTTTCGCGGACGCGTACTCGGATGTTTCCTCGGTCCATTTCCATCCAAATTGCAATTACATCGTCGGGGGAAGTGACGATAGGTCAGTTGTTTTGGTTTTTTCAACCATTACGGACTCTTGCTTTGGCAAGGCCGGAATTAGAATGTTGTTGTTGTTGTTGTCTTGCCCATAGGTCCTGTCGAGGGGAGTTAGAATAGAGATACGGAAGGATGAAAATGCTTGATGGAACACTCAATTCAAAGCGACTGCTCAATGCTGGCCGGCACAGAGCACTTAGCTCTAGAAAGCGAAATGTTACCCATAAAGGAGCACAACACGATGCTTACCAAGCAATTCGTTGCAAGAGCAAGACTCCTCCCAAACCACCCCTCCCATCGTCGATGCATGGAACCCAAACCACCTAGAACTTTTCGTAAACATGCCAAGGACTTAGAACTGATGTTAGTAGACAGTGATCAGAAAGCCGCACTTAAAAGAATACATACTGAGACTGTGAGAAATTTCATTAGCTCCTGCTCCCCTAACCCAGTTCTAGGTAAGAAACCTCCCAGAATCCATAAATCAACGAATCAACTTCCCAGGGAACAACAAATAACATTATCGCAACTACGTAGTGGCTATGCAAGTTCCCTTAACAGCTACCTACACAGAATAGGAGCTGCCCTATCACCTCTCTGCCCAAAATGTTTAGAAGAGCCACATACAACTAGTCATTTATTCTCGTGTCACTGTGACCACACACTTTTAAGAAGTATAGATTTGTGGAATAGCCCGACGTCTGTTGTTAAGTTCTTATACCAGTGATTTCTTTCTCTCTCTCAAAAAAAATAAATAAAATAAAATAAATGAAGGGGAAAAAAACCAAATAAACCCCGAGAGAGAAAGAGAAATAAATGTAATTAGATAAATGATGTAAGTAAGGTTATTGTTTTCTGAGCCATGTCAAAGAAGACCTCGTCTACCCAGCCGGAGACCTACGGCGGGCAATCTATAACAACAACAACTGCTCAATGCTTGGATGTTATAATACGAGTCAATAATAATGTAATTTAACAAAACTAAATTTAATATGATGAATTCGTTTAAAGATACGTGCGAATGTGGGATGTACAATCTGGAACATGCGTGAGGACGTTCTCTGCTCACAGAGATGCAGTCCGATCCGTTAAGGTATCTTTGAGAAGGAGATGGGGAGAGGAGAGAGGAGCGGAACTGATATAGCTTGATTGAAATATGGTTATGACTTTAAAGTGTTCATGAGATTATCAGGCTATGGGCGATTTCTCCGGCATTTATCGCTTTGTTAAAAATATGTGGATTCGAAAAAAAAGTTGAACAGGAGAAGTGTTGAGATAGAGAGAGAAATAGAGAAAGGTCCAAAGAGCGTATGATATCAATTGCATCTTCATTTCTCGGTGTTTCAGTTCAGTCCGTGTGGTCGCTACATTTCATCCGTAAGTGCTGATGGCGTTCTTTGCGTGTGGGACATTGCAAGCAGCCGACTCGTCGGAGCACACACAGCCCAGCAGGTCAGACAGTCAGACACTCGTCACAGACTATTTACTCTTCTCTGCCAAGCTCTCTGGACCTAAAAGCTTCCAAAAAGGTCTTCCGTCTTAAAAGGAGACAGATGTGTACATTCCTATCTTTGGCGAAATTCGATACCTATGTGTTGCTGTTGGGGAAGGGTCAGAAGGCTTTACAGCATAGCTAACCAGGTTATGCTTTAAAAAAAAGTTTTGCGGCGGATGAGCGGGCAACCGGGGAGGAGGTCGGAAGGGGAAGTCTACAGATTTTTTGTTCTGTTTCCCGAATTCAGCTGACGGTTTTTTTATAAGGGGCGAATTTTAAAATTCGAAATTTTTTTCAACGAACATTACTTTTTTTGAATTCTTGATAATAACGTCTGTTATATTTTCTTCAAAAGTACAAAAAAGTTTTCGGGGGGTGGGGGGGGTACTGGGCGGGCGACCGGGAGTTTGGTGAGCTATGCTTTACATGAGGCAGGGAAGGGTACTGGGCGGGCGACCGGGAGTTTGGTGAGCTATGCTTTACATGAGGCGGGGGGGGGGGGGTACTGGGCGGGTGACCGGGAGTTTGGTGAGCTATGCTTTACATGAGGCGGGGGGGGGTACTGGGCGGGCGACCGGGAGTTTGGTGAGCTATGCTTTACATGAGGCGGGGGGGGGGGTACTGGGCGGGCGACCGGGAGTTTGGTGAGCTATGCTTTACATGAGGCGGGGGGGGGGGGTACTGGGCGGGCGACCGGGAATTGGTGAGCTATGCTTTACATGAGGCGGGGGGGGGGGTACTGGGCGGGCGACCGGGAGTTTGGTGAGCTATGCTTTACATGAGGCGGGGGGGGGTACTGGGCGGGCCACCGGGAGTTTGGTGAGCTATGCTTTAAATGAGGCGGGGGGGGGTACTGGGCGGGCGACCGGGAGTTTGCTGAGCTATGCTTTACATGAGGCGGGGGGGGGGTACTGGGCGGGCGACCGGAAGTTCGTTGAGCTATGCTTTACATGAGGCGGGGGGGGGTACTGGGCGGGCGACCGGGAGTTCGGTGAGATATGCTTTAAATGAGGCGGGGGGGGGGGTACTGGGCGGGCGACCGGGAGTTTGGTGAGCTATGCTTTACATGAGGCGGGGGGGGGGTACTGGGCGGGCGACCGGGAGTTTGGTGAGCTATGCTTTACATGAGGCGGGGGGGGGTACTGGGCGGGCGACCGGGAATTGGTGAGCTATGCTTTACATGAGGCGGGGGGGGGTACTGGGCGGGCGACCGGGAATTGGTGAGCTATGCTTTACATGAGGCGGGGGGGGGGTACTGGGCGGGCGACCGGGAGTTTGGTGAGCTATGCTTTACATGAGGCGGGGGGGGGGTACTGGGCGGGCCACCGGGAGTTTGGTGAGCTATGCTTTCAAATGAGGCGGGGGGGGGGGGTACTGGGCGGGCGACCGGGAGTTTGCTGAGCTATGCTTTACATGAGGCGGGGGGGGGTACTGGGCGGGCGACCGGAAGTTCGGTGAGCTATGCTTTACATGAGGCGGGGGGGGGGGTACTGGGCGGGCGACCGGGAGTTCGGTGAGCTATGCTTTACATGAGGCGTCCTGAAACTTAAGTGTGGTTTCTGTAACGTTTTGATATGAGGTATTCAAACTTTTGATTGCAGCCAACGACGATTCCCAGCCAGTCGTTCTCTCGAGAGGGCGGAACCTTGGCTGTGAGCAGGGGCTCAGAATCACTCGCCTTCTATTCCCTGGATGATCTACTCTTCGATTCCTCCTACACCTCAAGCGAGTTTATGAATGAACCCAAGTGAGTTTCTTTTATAGATTTCTCAATGATTGTGAATTGGGTCCTTATCGTTTACCGTCGAGGACTTCGTCAGCCTTACTTTTATTGTAGTAAGAAAACTTTACCGTAGTACCATAAAATTGATCTTTTGCATCGGGGAATGAAACAACTGAATTGTACCTTCAAATGTAAAACTCGTTGATGGAGGGAGATAAGGTTGTGTTCTTCTCCTTTGTCAAAATAATTAACTCAAAGGTGAAAGTGAAGTATTAAACTTTTCTCACTTTGAGATTCAAAAATTTCGCTTTTGTTAAACAAAAAATAGTTTTTATCGGTACATGAATACGAAGAAGTTGGTTAATGTCAATTTATAAATATTGTGTTCATCAATGAATGAAGCATATGAGAAGAAGAAGAAGAAGAGAGAGAGAGAGTGTTTCAGGATAGATATGCCGGGCTTCGAGGTCGCTGTCTACAAGACGAAGCGGACTCCCGTCGTTGGCGTCCATTTCACTCGGAGGAATCTTCTTCTTGGCATAGGAGCATATAATCAATAGTTTATGGAGAAGCTCATCCGTGTGTAGAAGAGTAGATCGAAAAAATTTTAAGCGAGGAATAAGATTTCAATTCGCGAGAAATCAGTTACTAGTCGGAAAGCAAAGACCTGAGTAAGTTAAGACATTCAGCAGTCGATAAAAAGGGCGATCAATCGGTAAATAACCGTTTTCTTCGATCTGCGATGTGTATTCCTCGGCATTAAATTAATTTTAGGTGCTGTTTTTTTAAGAAATAAAAAATTCAACTACTTTTTACTTTATAATTATTTTGTAATCGGGTTGAATTTGCGTGTATATCTGATGATCTATTCAATTTCTCATTCCTTTATCTATATTATATGTTGTAATGTGTCAACAAATGGAAATCTCAAAAAATATGTTTTCTTCAATGGTGTTGTGATTAAGATAGCTCCATGCTCATCAATAACCCGAAAAATTACATCACAAGTTATTATCACTAATGATCTACATTAGCAGAGAGTTGAACATTTTCAATGCGCGGAACTAATAATCCATACCCATCGATTTAATGATGTTTTTTAAGGGGAATTAAGCGTTTTTATCATCATTTTTTAAATTGTGTTTATAATTAAGGAGGGTTATAGAATTGAAAATGTTATTGTTATAAATTTTGCTTCGAAAACGCTTTGAATCGCTCTTGAGAACAGGAACTGCTTTTTTGAGGTTCGAAAGAAAATACATGTACTGAATGGAATGAACATTGATTTTTCAACAGTTTCGTGAATAAAGTTAAATTTCATTCTGTTTTTGAATATAATTTTTCGAGACTGTGATGCCAATTCGTCAGATCGAAAAAGCTATCTTCTCAATCAGTTAGTTATCATTGTTTTTTTCTTCTTTTATCTTTACTTAGCTGAATAAAATAATCTCTATAGAATTGGACTTTTAGCATTTAGGATGAACAAGAATGCAGTTGAGAAACAGGACTTTAGCTGTCTCCAAATACAATTCTTATGTGAAAACAACTGAGTGTTCTTATATTTGCTGATACAGACAGAAGAGGCGATTTGTTACTTGGAGGAAGCACTTCACTTAGTGGGGGGGGGGGGACAGGTAACTTTTACTGATTTTTTCGCTCAGTTTCAGGTAAAATTTATGCCAACGAGGCCGTACGGCTTAAGAACAGGGGTTAAATAGTCATGTCAGACCTCTCGGCGGCCCTATGTTTTTCCAAATCATAAGGGGAGACCATAGGTTAACTGCCGACTGGCAAAAAATTCTTAAGGCCACCGACCTACCGACCCCCCTCCTCACTCTAAATCACTGTATCAGAGTTTTCACAGCTGAATTGAAAGAAAAAAACCTCCATTCCTCTAGATAACAAGATAGCTTCCTTAGCCATAACTGAGTTTAACCGGTTTTGTAAAGGTAAAAGTGGAACTTTTAACCTACTTTTGCGATCGACCTATCGAAAAATCGAGACATATTTTACCTATGGGGGGGGGACTCTTATGTGAAAATTTTTCCCGCTTTCGTCGGACGTCTGTACCTTTTTCTTGCACAATCAAAAAACCCTGTTAAGGAACGAGGCCGTTAGACACAATTAGCCACAAAATTGTTTTATCTGGTGTAATAAAGTAGATTGTCTTAGCTGTTTTCAGCTATTATTCTCGGTTTTTGCCGCTTAGGCTTAGGTAAAAGTTACAAGGCCGTACGGCTCAAGAACAAGACAGCATGAAAAGTTTTTCTCACATTAATTTTTCGACGATTTTATGACTAAATTTGTCAAAATGGTGTTATAAATACAGTAGTTTTAACACACTAAAACAAAAGCTGTCCAAGTGAAGTGCCCCCAAGTAAAATTGTGCCACAGAAGACTATAAATGTTGGCAAATGACTCGGGCATCGCAAAGTTGTCCGCTGAGTGACTGTTGAAGGGGGAAGTCACATTTCAGGTGATGAAAATCACTTCATTTCCAGAAGGTTTAATGAGTCCAGAGATGGAGTTTGCCGAGGGAGGCATCATTCTCGACAGCCGTACAAGGTATACACAATTTAGAGTAAAGAAGGAATTCCGACTGAAGGAACATAAAGAAAGTTCTTCCAAATTAAGTGAACCTAAGTAAATCTTTTCTTGTAAGGTATTTTCTAGAAAGGAATTGCAGTGTTTTGATGGAAATTTAGAAAAGGCAATGTCAATTATTGTTGTAACTTGACAATGAGAGATTATTCTGTAACATTGGTAAATAATGTCTTGATTTTTCAATAGGTCGATCGCTAAAGTAGACTAAAAGTTTCACTTTTAACTCTACGAAACCGGTGGAGGTTGAGTTATTGCTAATGAAACGTTCTATTTATGTAGAGGAATGAAGACTTCTCATTCAATTCTAGCTGTGAAAACTGTGACATTCATTTTGATTGAGGAAGAGGGTCGGTAGGTCGGTCGCCCTAGAAATTTTTTTGCCAATTATCAGTTTAACAATATTCTGTAATCAAGAACTTGTGAATCTTATTTATTCATTTCTTTATATACATTATTAGTTGTGACACTAAAATAGGTCGAGAGAACAAATAATAATATGAACGCACTTCCCACAAAGGGAGAGAAGAATAAAAAAACAGACAGTATATCACGAGGTCACAGTAAAGAGGCAAGAACAGCATTCAAACTTTAAAAAAGAACAATAACTTAGCTAGTGGATAAACAGAAAATGTGGTAAGAAAGAAACCAATCAGTTGTCTCTTGAATAATTCCATGAGGTCAGAAATATTACAGGTATCAGCATTGGCGAAAGGTCATTCATTTATTCTTACTTGAACATTAACTTTCAGGTTCGCAGATCTTAAAGCTATGCTAGATGGATCAAAGGACAACGTGAAAGTGGATGCGATGAAGCGAATCATCAATGTTAGACTGAATGCCGTCATTTGTTACCGTCTTCTGAGTCTTTTCTTTATCACCTCAGACTACCTTGAATTTGCATTTTCAGTTCCTTAATTTGATAACAAACGTTAGTTAAATTTAATTCAAACGCTTTGTTCTAAAGGTCGTGGAACAGGAAGCGTCATCGATTCGAACGAATCCATCTGATTCTCTTATTCTTGATGTGGAAAATTAGAACGTAAAATGTCGATTAGAGTGTCGATCATGGTTTAGACGGTACGGTTAGTATGGATGGAATATTGTTGGGAAATACTGTGCGAATTATGGAAAAAAAGCTGTCTTTTAGTTGGTGGCCCGAGGCAAGGACATGGCCGAACTCTTTCCCTCAGTTGTAAAAAACGTTGCTGCCAAGAATCTGGAGCTGAAGAAGTTGGTGTACGTATATCTGGAGCGATACGCGGAGGAACAGCAAGATCTGGCGCTTCTCTCAATATCAACTTTCCAGGTCGCAACGTAATGCAATTAGTTTTTATGTTGTTGAGATTTTAAGATGATATGAGCGAAGATTACGATGTTACATCACTGCAGTTTCAAGTGTCATGTTCTATCAAAAGTTGATCATCTTTTTTCTTCGAATAACGGTAAATTCGTCGCAGTCTGTAGCTCAAAAAAAACTTTAAATGAGTATGAAAAGAACAGCTAAAATATTGGTTAAGGGATGTATAACTAGACTGAATACCATGGAAATAATTGACTTATTGGTAAAATTACGTGAGTATGCATTTTTGCAGCGTGCCTAAAAGATCCGAACGCAACTCATCCGAGCATCGGCGCTGCGTGTCCTGTCAGGCATTCGAGTGCCAATGGTGGCGCCTATCGTACTCCTCGCTATCAAAGATTCTGTGCGGGACATGAGTGCCTATGTGAAGAAAGTTAGTTTTTACCGTAATCAAGAACTTTGTTCATCTTGTTAGAATAAGTATTACGATACGAGTGCCCTATATCATATTCCTGTCCAAACATGTCCTCTTCTGCCAACATTGAAATCGCTTCTCTTCTGGAAACCATCCGTTTACAAGCAGACACGATTAGCAACTCAAGCGCGAACCATTGAGGCTCAAAACAAGCAGATTGAGTTTCTCACTCAAGAAAAAGTTTGCCGTTTCATCAGCAGCCCAATCTACTCATTTCACTTTGTCTCCAGACGCTGTTGCATATGAGGCAGTCAGACGCTGCCTACTCGAAGACAAAGATGTTATTGAAGAGAAGGCCAAGAATATCGTGGTGGTTGGTATGGAGGAACACGAATCGGACTCAGTCACAGCCGCGAACGATGAAACCTTCGTTTTCAAAGTTCATACAAGAACTGGATATCCAGGGCATTTCGGAGGCCTTCAAGAGAGGCGAAGTCAAATACAAGCGGTTTGGCAAAGCGGAACACAAAAGACGAGTTCTGAAGATTTATCTACCGTCTACAACTCTTCGCTCAGCTTGTCTGAAAAAGATAAGAACTTCAAGGCTTAATAAGGCTTAATGTCCTGCAGTCTCTTCCCCGAGTCTTCGTCAGAGAAGACTTGACCAGAACTGGACTCGAATTAGAAAAGCAGTGCAGACATATTGCCAGAGAACATAACCAGGCAGCCGGGCAGATAGAGTGGACCGTCAGAGGAACTCAGCTGTCCAAGCTATCGACGCCGAGACCATTCCGAGAAGAACAGAAAAGGTCATTCGCTAACGTTACCAAAAGAACTTCTCGCTAGGTCAGTGGCAGTGTTAGGAATTCTTTTTCTTGCCCTTTAACGAAAGCATGTTTATTCAATGCGAGATCTATACGCAATAAAGTAACTGATCTTGATTTTTTGCTTATTTACAATAACTATGATCTTATTTTCGTGGCTTTCTTCCTTAGATTCCGATCATGAGTTTTTGAAGGAGCATAAATATTTGTTGTATAGATGTGATCGTTCCCTAAATGATCCTAATCAAGGCGGAGGAGTTGCCGCATTTGTCTCCCTTAATATTCCATCTGTTCTAGTTTCCTCTTTCCAAGATAATGGCATAGAAGTGATATCTCTCGATATCTTCAACCCTATTGCACTTCCACGGCAAATGCGATGCGTAGTAATCTACCGTTCCCCTTCCTGTACATCAGCAACGATGGTCAGATTGTTGTCCTACATTAAATCGATTACTCTTCCCAATATACCTATGGTGGTAGTAGGAGATCTCAATCTTCCATTCATTGACTGGAATAGCCTATACACTTCTTACAATGAGAATCATTCCTTGTTCTTAGATTTTTGCTGCGATGAGCATTTTTTTCAATTCGTCTCCCAACCAACACGTGGTACGAACATATTAGATATTGTGCTGTCTAATAGTCTAGTTGTTTCCGACTGTATTGTGATTGCGCCTTTTTTCATCAAGTGACCACCGTAGAATTTCAAGTGTCTTTCTCAGCTTTTCCTGCTGCTTCGGCTCCTTCTATAAGAAATTTCGCGCGTGCGAATTGGGCTATGATGGAATGGCTGATTGCATCTCATGACTGGACACTTTCTCTAGCTCTTTTCGACTCTGACGCTGCTAATAACTACTTTGTTGACTTCCTTGTCCACCTTATCGAACGTTTCGTCCCATTGTTCTCCGATTTCTCTGATATCGACCTCTATCCACCTAGGCTCCGAACAATGTATTACAAGCTTCAACGAGCTACACTTCATTCTCCTAATTCTGTTTACAGCCACAATCTTTCTGCTGAATTTTCTAAACAGTTACATTTGCACCAGATTGAGAAAGAAAGCAAACTAGTTAGTAAAGGAAACCTGAAATTGTTTTATTCCGATTGTCGCAGTCGCTCTAAGGGCCGTAATTCAGCAATGCCCACAATAGTTGATCAATCTAATCGAACTTTGGTTACTTCATTATCTAAAGCCAAAGCTTTCTCAGATTTTTTCTCTTCGGTGTACTCGACCCCTCGTTCTATTGTTCCTGAGATCTATCCGACGACTCCCTCGAAATTGTACTTTGATTTCATAACTCATGATATGATATTGAATGGTATTAGAAAGTTGAGCAATAAGTGTAATACTTCTCCTGACACCATACCAAATATTGTTTTCAAGAAACTGCGTTTTGTGCTTCTGAAACCGTTATCTATTATTTTTAACAATTCTTTACTTTCTGGAAAGGCACCCTCTCTCTGGAAAATGACGATAGTTAAACCCATCCCTAAACCCAAATCTGCGGCAGATCAACTTTCAAGTTATCGTCCTATTTCGTTAACTTGTTCAATCTCTAAAGTTATGGAAAACGTTTTGATTAGTCAAATTGATGCTTACTTGGAGAACAATTCTATTCTATCTCCTCATCAATTCGGTTTTAGAAGCAAAAGGTCCACAGTAACTTCACTAGTACAATCACATTGTTACCTTGCGGATTTACTGTCTCATGGAAAGGCTGTCGATGTTGTTCTCCTTGACATATCTAAGGCCTTTGACACAGTAGACCATAATCTTTTAGTACGCAAACTTGAAAATATAGGAATTTGTAATCCTGTCCTTGGATGGATTCGTGATTATTTGACTGAAAGAATGCAGAATATTTGTGTTGACAACGAGTTTTCAAGCACTTCCTCTGTAATTAGTGGCGTGCCTCAAGGATCAACAATCGGCCCTAAATTATTCTTATTATTTATCGATGACATTAAGGAAGTTATTCCTTCGACTGTGCAATATTCGATATATGCCGACGACGTGAAACTGTTTACTGAAGTACCACTTTTCTCTTCCGATCACCAAATAGCCATTGATAACATCTCTAACTGGTGTCAACATTCCAATCTTGAGCTATCTGCAAAAAAATGCGTTGTTTCACACTTCGGTTCCAATGCCATGATGAATTACTATCTTAACGGAGTGGTCATGAATAAATCTTCTGAAGTAAATGATTTAGGCGTTGTGTTCTCTGATAATCTTTCCTCCAATAAACAAGTCGAGATTGTCTGTAAGAAAGCAACAAACCTTGCGAACTTATTCTTGCGCACATTCAAGACTAAGTCTCTTGATGTTCTGACACTAGCTTTTGTCACTTATGTACGCCCAATCCTCGAATACGCGACTGTAGTTTGGTCCCCAACAACCATAGGCCTTGTGAAAGACATTGAAAAAGTTCAAAGGAGTTTCACCAGAAGAATCCTAGCTAGGAACGGACTTCCTCGATTAGATTACTCTGAAAGACTAGAAATGCTTAATCTAGAGTCACTTGAATACCGCCGCGTTGTTGCTGACCTAGTATTTATCCATAAAAGAATACATTCGTGTTCTGAATTTGATTCTTCCAGACTATTCATTGTTAAACCACTTCTTAAGAATATTAGAAATGCTCACAAGTTGAGAATCGCATTGCCTTTCGCTATAAACAGCTCCCGGTTCTCTACATGTGCATCAAGAATTATCTCTATATGGAACTGCCTACCTTCTGAAATAGTATGCATTCATTCTGATATGATGTTTCTGACGAAACTGAAAGAACTTCCTAAACATACTATTTTACCTAGCCCTATTGTTTCTGACTAATCGCTTTAATACACTGCCACTGTATTACCTCACCTTCTTCTTTTTCATTTCTTAATTTTATCATATATAAAAATCCATGTTATATTGTTTTTATATTTCGATTCCACGTTAAACATACACATGTACATGGAAATAAAGAATGAATGAATGAATGAATGATATTTGTCAACAAAGTCAGTTAAAATTTAGAATTTGACGTGAATAACTTTTTTTCAGATTCAATTCTTTATTCCAGTTGTTCATGTAGAAGTTATGACAATAAATGACTGCTACACATGTGGGATCAGTGTTAAAAAAAAAACAAAAAAAATAGTAGTTTAGTACAAAGGTCAGAAGAAAAAAACATTAAAATAAGAAAATATTCACAGAAAAGAGTAAATCTGTTAACTTGATGCTATATTTGCAGAACTGATCTGGGAACGAAAATTTCCGCAGGCAAACTTGAAATAGCTTTTTTGAACGTGTTAGATGAAGTTAACGTTACAATGTTAACAGGCAAATTATTTCAAATTTCAATTACTCGAGAGGCGCACGTGGAGTTAGAATGCTTTGAGTTAAAAGGAAGAATAATTCTCTAAGAGTGTGAAGATCGACTCTGATATAGTTAAATACATAAACTCCATAGTAATGTAGTGTAGCAACAAAAAAGAACCCTAGTGATATAAATACATGTAAGCAACGGAATGCAAGTCAATGATTGCGCGGAAACGGAACCCGCGACATTCGTGTGTTCAGGCGAGGTTCTTTCGACTGAGCAACGAGGGCCCAAAAACCAGGGCCCGAATTATCTAAACAGTTTTTTACCAACCTCCAAAGAGGCGTGTAGATCAGAAATATTCTTGATGAGTGAACGGCAGACTTTGCGAGATAACGAGAGCATGTGTGAAAAATAGAGAACGCATTTGAACAGAAAGTTCGTATCACTTGCCGTTTTATGGATAAGGCATAGACTTGCGCATAGATTTTATCCACAATTAAGTTGGACTCTGTCTTTAACGGCCTTTCGTCACTCAGATTACGAGTTTTTTGCAGGTAGCAGCACATGCGATACCCAAGTTGTACTCCCTGGATGCCTCCCTGGAAGAGGAATTGGTGGAGTGCATCGGACTGCTGCTTGCTGATAGGTTTGTTTCATGTTTTCCTTTCACTCCTGGAATTTGAGCATTCAATTATACATTCATTAAAACATCTGCGTCATTGATTTTTATTGTCTGAATATCATCATAGTTTTGTCGTATACATAAGAAAGAACTTGGGGGACTTATAATAGTACGGCTTGGGTATTCTTAATGTATCGAAGTTGTTTTTTTTTGTCTTTAAAAGTTCTATCAGTCAAAATGTATGCGAATGCTAGAAGAATCGTGGCGCTATGGCAGGCAGTCCATAAACGCATTCAGTTTACTTCAACAACATTTGTTCTTGTTGGAAAGTTTATGTTCAAAGCAGGGTGTTTCTCTGACCCGCAATGCGGGTAGGAGAGATCTATGCACTCTTCAAAAACCCCAAAAAAACATAGAAATCTATGCACTTGGAAAATTTTTTTCTCGGATTTTTTGTAGGGACTGTCCAAATCATTGGAAAAATTAATGTTGAACTCTGAGATTTTAAAAATTCTATGCGCTCGAAAAGAGTTGTTTGGATGATAAGAAACACCCTGGTTCAAAGCCGTTTTCAGCGTTGTTTGTTAGTAAGAGTTGATGAATATTTACGAAAATTAGATTGTCTCGTTTTGGCAATAAAAGTTATCAATCAGCGATTGTATACCTACATATTAAACATTAAAAAGGACTGAATTAGAAAAAAGAAAAAAGACTGTTTATATTCATTCATTATCATTGTTACATTGAAAAAGTCTAATAGAATAGAAGAGTAAGGAAAAGACTCAAAAGTTCATTATAAGTCATTTACTCAATGAAAAGCTTTTACCAATTAATAACCCTTTCTCATCTGTAATGTTAGCATTGAATACAGCATTCTAAGCAGGTATTTAAGCCCCACAAATTCCGATTTCATTTTATACCTTTAAAAAAATATGATGATGTAAAGATGAAGGAACTTGTCACCCCTTGAGAGAGTCAAGAATGCTGAGGGACTCGCTACCCCTAAGCGTATCAGGGGACTCGCTACCCCTAACCTAAGAGGGACTCGCTACCCCTAAGCGTATCAATACAATGAAAATTTAATATCAGGTTTTTTGAATGAATTGATTGAATTTATTGTTTTTCTCGTGTGTATTAATTTCTGTTTTTATTGTTCTGCGTTTTCGATTACGTATAAAGTCTCTTCTTCTTCTTAGCGTTGTCCCGCGCCGGCCGAGGTCGGAGTAGGGTCCGCTGTACGGCTTCTAGCTCTCCAGAAACATCTGTCCGTTGCGTCTTCCGAGTGGAGTCTTGCAAGGCGCAGGTCTTGGTTGAGCGTATCCATATATCTTGTCTTCGGTTTGCCTCGCGGGCGTTTGCCTGGTACTTCCATGTCAAGGGCGTGTCTTGCGATGTTGGTCGCGTCTTTTCGCATCACGTGTCCATACCATCTAACTCTCCCTTCTCGCATCTTGTCTTGTATTGGGGCAACGCCGAGTCTCCCTCTCACAATCGTGTTACGCAAACAATCTAGGCGAGTCAGTCCTAGTGTCCAGCGTAACATTTTCATCTCATTCGTGTGGATAATGTTCTCGGTTATACGCGTTGTAGGCCAGGTCTCCGTCGAATAGAGAAGCACGGGACGGATTGCTGTTTTATACATCTTTCCGCGTATGCCAGCTGTGATATTCCTATCACAGAGGACACCTGTAGCTTCTCTCCATTTCATCCAAGCTGCATTTACTCTTTGGCGTGCCGCTGCATTTGTTGACGTGTCTGAGGAGATGACAGAACCAAAGTACTTGAATTCGGAGGTCTTCGGAAGCGGTTCACCGCTGATGTGAACAGTTCCCGTCGTTTGCACTCCGATTTCCTGGTACTCGGTCTTCTTGATGTTAAGGCGTTAACCATGCCTACTAAGAGCGTCATTCCATTCTTGGGTGCGTTTCTCGATTTCGGCACGTGTAGGAGCAACAAGGAGAATGTCGTCGGCGTATGCGATGGTTGACGGAGCCGGAGTCAGTAGAGGACGCGTGACGGTATCCATAACCAAAATGAAGAGAAGGGGAGACAAAGCACTCCCTTGGTGCACTCCAACGTTTACTGCGAATGGCTCTGTGATGCCGACCGGAGTTCTGACAGTACTCTTTGAATCATCGTACATCGCCATTGTCCATCGAATGTACTCTTCAGGAACCTGATGATCGCGCAATGCATATGAAATGAGATCATGGGGGACTCTGTCGAACGCCTTTTCCAAATCGAGGTAGGTCAGATGGAGAGGTGATCTTTTCTCTGCGTGCTTCTCGACGAGTAAACGGAGTGCAAATATTGCATCTGTTGTGCTTCTTCCGTTCACGAACCCGCATTGCTGAGCTGGAATATCGACGATATCTCGTATGCGTGAATCCAGTATCCTCTCAAATATCTTCATAGTGTGGTTGAGAAGACGTATTGGACGGTAGTCGCTGCACACTCTGGCATCGCCTTTTCCTTTGAAGACTGGAACGGTCGTGGAGTAGCGCCAGTTATGTGGGATTTGGCCTTGCTTTACGATGGTGTTGAACAGGTGCACGAGATGTGATAGTCCAACATCACCCGCAAGTTTCCAGGCTTCGGTGGCTATGTCGTCCGGTCCAGCCGCTTTCCCAGTCTTCATCTTAGAGAGTGCCTTCTTCACTTCCTCGGCCGTGATGGTTGGCACGGGTCCTTGTATGGCGTGGGAAGTAGGGATGGGAGGGTGCTCAAACTCTTGGCCGCTCATTTCTTCGAAATGTTCGCGCCACCTGTTTCTGACTTTTAAAGGGTCAGTGACGAGCTTTCCTTGTTTGTCCCTTATCGTCGATTACGTATAAAGTATATATATATATATATATATATATATATATATATATATATATATATATATATATATATATATATATATATATATATATATATATATATATATATATATATATATATATATATATATATATATATATATATATATATATGTGTGTGTATGTTTGTATGTATATATATTAGTGTGTGTTTGAAGAGGGATAAATTGCAGGCGTGGCCTGGTGTTGGGTTCTGCTGTACACGCGTTGGAGCAAATTTGCCCGGGTCGTTTCGATCTAATCCATACTAATTTCCGAGCATTCTGCAAGGCATTGGCAGATATCGACGAGTGGGGGCAGGTTAAAAAAAACCTAATCTTTTTCCGAAGTATCAGAACTGACAAAAGGTTTGACTCGTTAAAAAAATTTTCTCACAAAAGCAAATATGTCGAGAAAGTCTTTAGTTTGGAGAAAAATACTATTCGTTCTAGAACATTCGAGTCATGAATAAGTGGCGCTCTCAATGCGGTCAATTTTGTGGCTTTTACTAAAGCACGCCACTGCGCGGTAAAATTCTTAACTTCGCCTTATGCGCTTTATGCAGTTTTTCATGTTTTTTTCTGCTTAGGCTTAGACAAAAATTTACGCTAACGAGGCCGTACGGCTTATGCTAACGAGACCGTACGGCTTAGGCTAACGAGACCGTATCAAAAAATTAACATAATAGTGCGTCAAACACTCTTTATCTCTTTCCTGCACAGTGGCGTTAATTAGTAATGAACTGGCGTGAATGGTGTGCTTTAGTTATGTCCAATTTTGTTTAGGCTCGGTTTCAGGCTGTGCGTATTTTTTAAGTTTCCAAGTCAGCTTCAGATTTGATTTTTCAAAGACGATTTGTCAAAGACAAACTTCAGACAAGGAGTGTCTTAAATTCTGCGACTCCACAATTCTACGTCTATCTAATGTTTTCGGGATTGTTGCAGGTCGTGATGCTGAACATGATGACGAGGTACGCTCGATCGGAGCTACCCTCTGCGGATCTACAACCTCTGGATGCGGATCTGGCGCTTCTAATTGCGTCAGCCCGACCGCTTCTCCAGTCGCGGAATTGCGCCGTCGTCCTCGCAGTAGCAAGTCAGTCAGAGGAACTTGTTTTTCTTCGAGTATAGTATTGTTCCATTCGAAAGTGTAGAATATTGAATGATTTCTCTTGAGACGTCCATTTCTCTAAAAGCGTTTAGAGAAATGTGGTGTAAGAAGAGAACCGAGGAGAAAGAAATACATCAAAATGAAAAGTTTGGAATGAAGAAAACAGTAGAGGCTGTCATATATCTCTCTGTAGTCAGCTAAGGTTTTCTGATGCGCAGGTTTGATGGCTCACGTAGCGCCGGCAACGATGCTACCACAGACGGCGCATGCACTCGTGCGGCTGCTCAGAGGCCCCCGAGAAGTACAGTACGTCGTTCTGCTGAACATCGCCTCCCTCTGCGAAAGGCAACGGGTAGAGCAGTCGACGAAACCAATCCTGCCTATATCACAAGTAGGGGCAGTGAAAGAGAGACACAGAAAATGAGAGATATAGGGAGAGAGAGAGAGAGAGAGAGAGAGAGAGAGAGAGAGAGAGAGAGAGAAAAGGATCTATATATATATAGAGAGAGATAGATTGTTAGAGAAGTTGTGGTAAGTATAAAGTATAGTGAGTGGGATAAAAATTTAAAGAATAAAAGCCCAAATGACTTCCCGGTGTATATTATCGTGATTCGTGAATTCGTCTGAAATGTGAGTTTGTATGTGGTGAAGGGTGTGCTTTGTGCTTAGAAGTGTCAGAAGAGACTCAGAGACTAAATTTCAACTCTTTTAGTCTGTTTATGGGTAGATCGTGAGTGACTTTCGTGAGGATTGAAAAGTAGAAAACAATCTGACATGGATTTTTGAGTGGTGTGAAAGGTAATTTATGAAAGCTAATCATTCAACAAATATCGTCTTAATCAATCGATAAAGATTATTCAATACAGGGAGGAAAGCGAAAGTGTCATCTGCCCTTACGTAGCTTGTGACATATGCAGGACTGGTTGAGTTTCTGAACTATTTCTATCGCTCTTGTGCTCGATACTAGGACTTTTAGCTTGAAAATTTAGTTATCACATTGTTCGACATGATTTTCATAGATTATCATCATCAGATTACAACAGTGTTATACAACAGCGTAAAGACTTATTTGTTGTAATTCTGTTCAATGGCTCCTTTCCAATGCTCAATCTATGTGTTTCACTATCTTTCAATAGTAGTTTTGGTGTTTCGTGCACTATCACCCCAGTTCCTGAGTAAACTGTCCCATTTGTTAGTTTATTTTTCCGATTTGAGTTTTATCAAGTTTTATCTTCGGGTTTTTCTGTTATTATTGTGCTTTTTTTGTAACAGTCATGAATCTTTTTGGGAAAATCCGAAGATGTTTGTAGCAGTTATAGTATCTTCGAAGATGGTTTCTAACTATAGGGGTTGACTTTAGAATAGTAACTTGAATAGGGAAGTGAGTTGAGACATGCTTATAAATTGCAGACAATGTTCGATCCTTTCCTAAAGAACTTCTTCCTCCGCTCGACAGATTCGCTGCAAGTACGCGAGTTGAAGCTTCACATTCTGACTTGTCTCGTTTCCGAGACGAATGTATACATTATTCTTCGAGAGCTCAGAGTTAGTCGTTTATCGTTTCATAAGAAGATCATTGTGAATTTAGAGGAAGCAGTCACAATCACAGGGCAAACAACGCAAAAACCAGCTTTAATTCATTCTAAAGTGTCTCGGAATGAAAAAAAAATGTTCCTAAAAAATAGTTTTATCTAATTATCGAGCGGCCAACAGACTGTTTCTTCCCAATCGCAGAGAGAGAGAGAGCGTGTATTTCAAGATGCGTAGTCATGAGGGACGGCAGACCTTTGAGAGAGCACGAGAGCATGTGATGTAAAAGAGGGAATGCAGATGATCAGAGGATTTAAATCAACAGCTTTCTCGGGTAGTGCATACATTGGCGCATAGATTTTACTCGCACTGCGAGTTAGAGAAGAAACACATTGGTTACCACCACACCGAGTCATATGATTCATTGGTTACCACCATACCGAGTCATATGATTCATTGGTTACCACCACACCGAGTCATATGATTCATTGGTTACCACCACACCGAGTCATATGATTCATTGGTTACCACCATACCGAGTCATATGATTCATTGGTTACCACCACACCGAGTCATATGATTCATTGGTTACCACCACACCGAGTCATATGATTCATTGGTTACCACCATACCGAGTCATATGATTCATTGGTTACCACCACACCGAGTCATATGATTCATTGGTTACCACCACACCGAGTCATATGATTCATTGGTTACCACCACACCGAGTCATATGATTCATTGGTTACCACCACACCGAGTCATATGATTCATTGGTTACCACCACACCGAGTCATATGATTCATTGGTTACCACCATACCGAGTCATATGATTCATTGGTTACCACCACACCGAGTCATATGATTCATTGGTTACCACCACACCGAGTCATATGATTCATTGGTTACCACCACACCGAGTCATATGATTCATTGGTTACCACCACACCGAGTCATATGATTCATTGGTTACCACCACACCGAGTCATATGATTCATTGGTTACCACCACACCGAGTCATATGATTCATTGGTTACCACCATACCGAGTCATATGATTCATTGGTTACCACCACACCGAGTCATATGATTCATTGGTTACCACCACACCGAGTCATATGATTCATTGGTTACCACCACACCGAGTCATATGATTCATTGGTTACCACCACACCGAGTCATATGATTCATTGGTTACCACCACACCGAGTCATATGATTCATTGGTTACCACCATACCGAGTCATATGATTCATTGGTTACCACCACACCGAGTCATATGATTCATTGGTTACCACCACACCGATTCATATGATTCATTGGTTACCACCATACCGAGTCATATGATTCATTGGTTACCACCACACCGAGTCATATGATTCATTGGTTACCACCACACCGAGTCATATGATTCATTGGTTACCACCATACCGAGTCATATGATTCATTGGTTACCACCACACCGAGTCATATGATTCATTGGTTACCACCACACCGAGTCATATGATTCATTGGTTACCACCACACCGAGTCATATGATTCATTGGTTACCACCACACCGAGTCATATGATTCATTGGTTACCACCACACCGAGTCATATGATTCATTGGTTACCACCACACCGAGTCATATGATTCATTGGTTACCACCACACCGAGTCATATGATTCATTGGTTACCACCACACCGAGTCATATGATTCATTGGTTACCACCACACCGAGTCATATGATTCATTGGTTACCACCACACCGAGTCATATGATTCATTGGTTACCACCACACCGAGTCATATGATTCATTGGTTACCACCACACCGAGTCATATGATTCATTGGTTACCACCACACCGAGTCATATGATTCATTGGTTACCACCACACCGAGTCATATGATTCATTGGTTACCACCATACCGAGTCATATGATTCATTGGTTACCACCACACCGAGTCATATGATTCATTGGTTACCACCACACCGAGTCATATGATTCATTGGTTACCACCATACCGAGTCATATGATTCATTGGTTACCACCACACCGAGTCATATGATTCATTGGTTACCACCACACCGAGTCATATGATTCATTGGTTACCACCATACCGAGTCATATGATTCATTGGTTACCACCACACCGAGTCATATGATTCATTGGTTACCACCACACCGAGTCATATGATTCATTGGTTATCACCACACCGAGTCATATGATTCATTGGTTACCACCACACCGAGTCATATGATTCCAAACAGACTTTGATAACCTTTAGTTACTGATTAAACTTTTTAGGTATCCTTTTTCATACGAGCAATTCAAAAGAATTTCGAATGCTAATATACTAAAAAGTTTTTTCTTTAGTTGTTGTGAAACGGTCAAATTCTCCGGCCTGTATTCATATGTAGTAGGAGTCAATGCGATAATAAATCAATATTCACAATGAGGCTGCTTGCAGACCTACGTCTCTTCGCGTGAGCTTGCCGGTGGTGCAGTTGAGGCGATCGGTCGCTGCGCCCTTCGAGTGAAGAGTGTGAGCGAGAGTTGCCTTGCCGGACTCGTACAGCTGCTTGCTTCGCAAGACGAAGCCATTGTCGAGGCTGCAGTACTTGTGCTCAAGGTTGGGCGAATGTTTTTTTCTTAATTAGTATACTTTTTCCTTCCAACGAATGTGGGAGCGTATGCTTGAATAAGCAGTCAAAAGTTTTTTAACCATTTAAATGACTTGAGGAAGTTGCTTAGAAGCAATTTTTTGAATTGTAATCAATCTTTGAAATCGAGCAAAGTAACGATTGGAATAATTCCCTCATTGAGTCTGAGTTGTGTGTTGGCAGCGTCTGTTGCACGCGGAGGCTCCCGTTCCGCTTCTGGCTCGACTCGCGCGTCTCGTTACCTCACTTAAAGCGCCCCAGGCGAAAGCATGTGTAGTCTGGCTCATCAGTACGCATCTCCACAAGGTAACATGGAGTTCCTCTAATCCGCATACCAGGAAAAATTTATGCGCCATCTAAAAAAGCTTGTGATACAAATACTCTGTTTCTTCCCACCCGCAGAAGAGCGTGTATATCAAGATGACTAATTAAAAAAGAACAGCAGATCTTTGAGAGAGCGCGATAGCGAGTAAAATAAACTATGCAGACGATTAAAGAATTTTTTCACTAGTTTTCTGTGATAGCGCATAGATTTGCGCATAGTTTCAATTCGCAGAGCTGGTTTAAAACTCACTTATTGCAGTGCAATCATCCGTTTAGATATGAATAACGATGTTAAAAGTAGTAGTCCTACATATTGATCCAAGCATCGGAAATCTCTGTCTGTGGTTTGTCTGAGAATATAAATTTCATAATGAAAATTTTTTACAATTTTTTTATATAGTGTTTTGTATTTTTCAAAATTTTTTATTGAGGTAGTGGACATCGCACCCGACTTATTGCGTATTCTGGCGAAGAACTTTCCGAACGAGCACGATTCTGTGAAGGTTCTAATTTTTCTATAGTTAGTAGAGTTTTGCTGTCATAGTGGTAGTGTGATGTTGTTCTTGTCTTGCCCAACGGGTGGATCTTCCTTCGCGAGACACTGGAGGAAGTCGTTGAAGCTCTCGACCCTCCAGCGTTATAAGGCCACACTCTCTCTCTCCTCTTTTTAAAATTTTTTTTTTAGTGGTAGTGTGATAGAGCATTGTGCGAAGAGTCCCGAGTTCGACTCCCACCCCGGACAGATCCACCCAAACCAAGGGGGTTAAGAAATGTTGGTAGTGCTCATGCACGAATCTGACTCTCCCCACTGCTGCTAGTCACACTAGCAGTGATATAGCAGGCAGCCACTGGTTCTACCAGGATAGGTCTGTCCTGCATCTCAGGGGAGCGCGTACCCTGCCACGAGGCGGGAACAAGCGCGAGGAAGAAGAAGAACAAGAGTTTGCTGTGACAATAAGGGAAAATGACTAGCTAATAGTACTCTCTTCTCTCTGTGATTCTTTCTTTTTTTTATCTTACTTGCTCTTCTATATATTCAAATTGAGTCTATCGAATGCTCTGTATTAAAATTAAATGAGGAGTGCAGTTTATTGATTGGAAAACAGGAGAAAGAAAAGTGTTCAGTGAATGAGAAATGAGGATAAATGCAATTGAAAAAAAATGTTTCAAGCTAGAAGCTCTGAAGTTGGCGGTCTGCCTATGGATAGTGAAGAGAGAAGAATGCGCTACTTTGGTGCAGTATGTTCTGCAGCTCGCCCGATTCGATCTCTCGTATGATATAAGAGACAGGTTACGCTCATATTTGTCTCATTTAAAAGAGAGAACGGCAGACTTTGGAGAGAGACTAAGATCGATATTAAATAGATGAAACCTTACAAACTTGATTGGTCTAACTTTCTTTTTTCAAGCTAGTTTAATTAGAAACAGAATTAAACCGATCTGAAATTGATTTTAGACAGGCAATATGTCGATGATGATGAAGTAATGACAATAAATGACAGATGTCGATTCCTGCGGAATCTTCTCTTCTCGACGACTCTTCTCGCTTCACATGCAGAGAAACTCTTCATGAGTGCAAAACCAACGCCTTCTCTGTCTAGTTCCTTCTCTGGTAAGTTCATTCCTTTTTTTGTGAAAATCGTGTGAGTCGATAGAAGCCTCGTCAACCCAGACGAGTTGTCCTCTAAGTCAAGCGAGCTTGTGATCATCATCTTCTCCAATTCATGTCTCCTCAAGTTCCTCCCTACTTTTCTCTGTTGTGCACTCTTTTTCATTCTCTTTTCACACTGTAACACTCTTACCCTTTATTTCCATTCTCTATTAACATCAGATGAGAAAAAAATTATTGAGATGAAATGTAAGTCGTGAAAGAAGGGCGAGTTTAATGCACATGTTTTTGCCAAAAATACAAAGATATGATATGATAATGTGTGACGCTACAGAGCGGCACGACTTGCAGCTGGGCTCACTTTCGCATGCCCTCAATCAGAGATGCGCTCGTTACGAGGACCTGCCGCCATGGACTGAGGTACGATATTTATGGTTGAACGAAAAAGTTGTTGTTGATGTTCTTGAAACACGATGGAGGTCACCCACACATGTCGAAAACTTGAAAACTCACCGTTTATTCAAGCGTTAGAATAATAAGAGCAAGTATTCACATTCCTGGCTTCTCATAATGCCCGAACTCTTCCTTTCTTTTCGAATCTTTGAAGGTACTTATTTAATTAGAGGGCAGTTGACCTGGATTATACGATGCAAGAACCGAGAAACAATTTGAAAAAAAGCGTTTCATGTATCTAATTGATCGCATGGCATCCATTTTCAGAAAAATATTTACCTGAACAAGGTTATCAATTCTCATGTTGGAAGGGTTGATTACGTAATCTGGTTGGTTTCGGAAAACTAGTCTATCGCAAGAGCATTCAAGACCTACTCGAAATTTACTAGCGAGTTGGTACAAATAAGTTATCGATTTATGTACTCATAGAATCCATCGGATCCATCGCTCCGCGGGGAACCCGATCAGAAGTTAGAGTTGGAAGAGGCGGAGGAAGAAGAAGAAGAAGAAGAAGAGGCGGAGGAAGAGGAAGAAGACGAGGAAGAGGAAGAGGTGCATAAACCAGATATTTTCGAGGACAATTCAGTTAACCCCTGTTTCTGTTTTTTGCCTGCGGGAATTTGAGTTTGAAGGCCCTTTTGGCCCGGAAATTTCAGTTGTACTTCTACTCGAGATAGGCTTCAAAGTAAACAGTTTTCTTCGAAAACGTTTACATTACTTCAAGTAAAACTCAGTCTACTTGGAGTATTTTTTTTTTGTTGAAAATGGCCTCTCGTCGCAGAGAGAGATCTTTTATTGATAGAAAACGAGATCTTTTATTGATAGTAAACGAGATCTTTTATTGATAGAAAACGAGATCTTTTATTGATAGAAAACGAGATCTTTTATTGATAGAAAACGAGATCTTTTATTGATAGAAAACGAGATCTTTTATTGATAGAAAACGAGATCTTTTATTGATAGAAAACGAGATCTTTTGTTGATAGAAAACGAGATCTTTTATTGATAGAAAACGAGATCTTTTATTGATAGAAAACGAGATCTTTTATTGATAGAAAACGAGATCTTTTTTTGATAGAAAACGAGATCTTTTATTGATAGAAAATGAGATCTTTTATTGATAGAAAACGAGATCTTTTATTGATAGAAAACGAGATCTTTTATTGATAGAAAACGAGATCTTTTTTTGATAGAAAACGAGATCTTTTATTGATAGAAAACGAGATCTTTTATTGATAGAAAACGAGATCTTTTATTGATAGAAAACGAGATCTTTTATTGATAGAAAACGAGATCTTTTATTGATAGAAAACGAGATCTTTTATTGATAGAAAACGAGATCTTTTGTTGATAGAAAACGAGATCTTTTATTGATAGAAAACGAGATCTTTTATTGATAGAAAACGAGATCTTTTATTGATAGAAAACGAGATCTTTTATAGATAGAAAACGAGATCTTTTATTGATAGAAAACGAGATCTTTTATTGATAGAAAACGAGATCTTTTATTGATAGAAAACGAGATCTTTTATTGATAGAAAACGAGATCTTTTATTGATAGAAAACGAGATCTTTTATAGATAGAAAACGAGATCTTTTATTGATAGAAAACGAGATCTTTTATTGATAGAAAACGAGATCTTTTATTGATAGAAAACGAGATCTTTTATTGATAGAAAACGAGATCTTTTATTGATAGAAAACGAGATCTTTTATTGATAGAAAACGAGATCTTTTATTGATAGAAAACGAGATCTTTTATTGATAGAAAACGAGATCTTTTATTGATAGAAAACGAGATCTTTTATTGATAGAAAACGAGATATATATATTTTTTATCTACATCTTTCGATGCAATAAGGCACAAATTTAATTACAATTGAAAATGAGTAATGAATAGATCAGCTAAACAATTGTCAAATACGATAACAAAAGCGATACATCAATTTGACTTTAATATAGCGAATTAAACGGGAAAAAAAACAAACAAACAAACAAACAAACAAAACTATATAAGTAGAACAATTTGAACGACAAAAAAATGAATAAAATAAATTAGTTCTGAATTCATGACGAGAGAAGAGTAGATAGAACACCACTTTTTAATTGGGATTTAAAATATTTCAGGTTCATACTATTAATCAAGTTTCGAGGTAGTTTGCTGAAAAGTCGGGATATTCGCATTCCATAAGAGTTGTTTCTAGCTGTATTCTTGCTACCCTGAACTAATAAGCCATTTATATTAGTTCGCGTTGGAATAGTCTCTTTGAAAAATCGCTTTTTATCTATTATCGACAGTCCATGGAAGATCTTGAAACCCATAACTAAGTCAGAAAATATCCTCCTCTTGGAGAGAGAAACGAATCCAAGGCGGGCAAGTCGATTGGGGTAAGAAGGAAGAGACCTCGTATTAACTTCATTTGCGAAACATCGATGATAAACTATGCGAGTGAATTTCCTTAAAACTTTCTCTATATCATCACAATCTCTTCCATAGTATGGATTCCATATATTCGAAGCATAGTCCAAGTGCGGCATTACATAAGTTTTAAAGCACTTGACCAGTATACCAGGATCATTAACAGTTACCGCACGGAGCATAGCATACATTGCTTTGGATGCCTTTTTAACTCGGTCTGCTACAGCCTTTTTCCTACGCAAAGAAGAAACTATTTGTATGCCCAGGTCACGTATCTGAGATACACATGAAATGGAAACATTATTTATACTGTATGAGGAATATAAAGATCGACCTCCAATGTGAATATGGAGAGACTTGGATGGAGAAAGAGATAGTTGGTTAACTAAACACCAATCGAATACGGAATCTAATGCTGATTGCAGCTCTCGAGTTTGTTCGCCGTATGAGTTCTTATCATAAGAAACATAAATCTTGAGATCGTCTGCGTATGCTTGATAACGAATATTAGGAAAGTTCTCTAGTACCTCATTTATATCGGATATATACAGAGTAAAAAGAAGTGGCCCCAGGACAGACCCTTGGGGCACACCCGATGTGGCATTCATTGGATCAGAAGTGACATCACCCATACGCACAGAGAAAGATCTATTAGTTAAAAAAGACTCAAGCCAAGAAAGGAGTGGGTCAGTAATTCCATAATGTGTGCATTTCGACAAAAGCTTACTTATACTAATGGTGTCAAATGCACGAGAGAAGTCAAGGTAGATGACATCCGTTGAAAGACCTTTGGCTAACGAAGAGGTCCAATCGTCTTCACATACTAATAAATTGGTTACTATGGACGCTCCACGCCTAAACCCATGTTGATTGATGTTGTTGTAGATTGCCCGCCGTAGGTCTCCGGCTGGGTAGACGAGGTCTTCTTTGACATGGCTCAGAAAACAATAACCTTACTTACATCATTTATCTAATCACATTATTTCTCTTTCTCTCTCGGGGTTTATTTTTTTTGTGTTTTTTTTTTGTTTTTATTTTTTTTATATTTTTTTTTTAAATTTTTTATTTTTTATTTTTTATTTTTATTTTTTATTTTTTTATATTTTATTTATTATTTATTTTTTTATTTTTTTTAATATTTTTTTTTTATTTTTTATTTTATTTTTTTATTATTATTATTTTTTTTATATTATTATTTTTTATTTTTTTTCCCCCTTTTTTTTTGAGAGAGAAAGGAATCACTGGTATAAGAACTTAACAACAGACGTCGGGCTATTCCACAAATCTATACTTCTTAAAAGTGTGTGGTCACAGTGACACGAGAATAAATGACTAGTTGTATGTGGCTCTTCTAAACATTTTGGGCAAAGAGGTGATAGGGCAGCTCCTATTCTGTGTAGGTAGCTGTTAAGGGAACTTGCATAGCCACTACGTAGTTGCGATAATGTTATTTGTTGTTCCCTGGGAAGTTGATTCGTTGATTTATGGATTCTGGGAGGTTTCTTACCTAGAACTGGGTTAGGGGAGCAAGATCTAATGAAATTTCTAACAGTTTCAGTATGTATTCTTTTAAGTGCGGCTTTCTGATCACTGTCTACTAGCATAATTTCTAAGTCCTTGGCATGTTTACGAATAGTTCTAGGTGGTTTGGGTTCCATGCATCGACGATGGGAGGGGTGGTTTGGGAGGAGTCTTGCTCTTGCAACGAATTGCTTGGTAAGCATCGTGTTGTGCTCCTTTATGGGTAACATTTCGCTTTCTAGAGCTAAGTGCTCTGTGCCGGCCATTGCTAGGTTTCCTGTTGCTATCCGAATTGCTCTATTTTGGTTTGCCTGTAGTTTTTTCCAGTTCGTCTCGGCCAATTGAGGGGAGTAAATTGGTGCGGCGTAGTTGAGAACGGATCTGGTCATTGTTTTGTAGGTTGCAAGAAGGGTGTTTTTCTGTTGGCCCCATGTTCTTCCTCCGAGGGCACGTAGTATATTCAGTCTTTTGGCCGATCTCTGTTTAAGGTATTCTGCATGTTGTCGGAAGGTGCCGAGTTGGTCTAAGACGACACCGAGTATTTTGGGTGTTTTAGTTGTCGGCAAAAGGGTTCCGTGGATTTCTACCTTGGGTTCTTTTTTACATTCGCCTGTATGGGTTGTGAAAAGAGTGACCGTAGTCTTTTCCTTGGATATGATCATTTTACGTTGTTCCAATTCTTCTACGAGTTTCGGTAGGAAGTGGTTGATCTGATCTTCACAGGTTTCAATACAGGGGCTTGAGGAGAGAATTGATATGTCGTCGGCGTATGCTGTCATCTGCGTGTTTCCTGTGGGTTGCGGGAGGTTGTTTATGTAGAGATTGAATAAGAGGGGGCTGAGCACTGCTCCTTGTGGAACACCAGATCTGCATGTGAGACGTCGACTGCTTTTTCCTTGAAAATCTACCTTGATTGTACGGCCTCTTAGGTAGCTGGACATCCATCGGACGATGGCTCTTGGCATATTCGTTTCAGTGAGTTTCTTGCAGAGAAGGGATATGTTCACTAAGTCATATGCTGCAGTGAGGTCAAGGGCGACCATGAGAGTGCGGTCCGGGGGTGGTTTCCGATTGAAGCCGTTTGTTATTTTCCCGGTTATTTCCAGGAGTGCGGTAGTAGTCGAGTGCTCTTTGCGGAATCCATGTTGCCAGTCAGCGATTTGAAAGCCTTCCGCCAGGAATGGTAATAAGACCCGTTCGAATGTTTTGGCTATAGGTGATAGTATTGATATTGGTCTATAGCCGTTCAGGTTGCTGGAGTCCTTTCCTGGTTTAGGTAACATTATCACTCTTGCATCTTTCCATCTGGACGGGATAATACCTGTTTGCAGCGTGTTATTGAAGAGGATGCAGAGGCATTTTCTGAAGTTTTCACCGGCCATTTTGAGTAGTAGAGGGCAGATGCCTTCACTGTCTGGGCATTTGGAACCTTTGGTTTTCTTGATTGCTTCTTCGATCTGTGCCAGGGAAATTTGGGGAGCGTCTGTCCGTTTGAGGCCTTTAATTAGTCGTGTTGTGCTTCTTGCTGATTTGTCGACCTCTTTAGGGGCTTGTTTAGCTAATTTTCTGGCAAAAGCGTTTGAGGCAGATGTTGGGCATAGACTTTTCCCGTCGTGGGTGATGGTCAAGTGCGTCGGTTTTATTGATTTGCCGTCGATAGCCTTTATCGTTTTCCAGAGTTTGTTGCCCGGTTCGTTGTGGCTAATTTCAGATATGTACTTTTCCCAAGCCTTCCTCTTTTCGAGGTTGATGCGGAAGGAGATTTCGGCCATTATTGAGGGGAGTGAGGGGTCCGTAGGATTGTCCCTCCTCATTTGGTCCCGTTCTGTAATCAGCTTCTTCACATCTTCGCTCAAGTGAGGCGTGTATTTTGGCACCTTTCCACGGGGAATGTTGTTCTTAGCCGCTTTGGTCAAGGTGGTGGTCAGGAATTTGTGTCTCATCTCCATTGGGGGTTCCAATCATTAAGATTGTTAAGGTTGGAACAGCGGAAATGTACCCATTTCTTACATTTGCTACAATTAACACAATTCGAAGGCGCGTTAAGAGAGCATACAGAACAAGGCCATCTTGGGCCTGGGTTAGTCTCGATACCAGCGATTTGGAGGAGTATTCGGATCAGAGACGCTGGGTCTTTCTGATCCGTGTTAGAAAAAAATGAGGTTTCGGGGGAAGCCGTCCTCGTTGTCCCTTGCGGGAGATTCCATTGGGAAGTTTTGTTTTGGAGGTCCATTGGGTCCGACGCCGTGTAGCGTCGTCCACAGTCGCACCGCGTGTAGGTGACCTCCGTCGCGACCATGTTGATTGATAGGTATAATAGAGTGCTCGGATAGATGATTGATTATGAAAGCTCTAACAAGTCGCTCCATCGTTTTAGAACAGGGAGAAAGGATGGAAATCGGACGATAGGAGGACACCAAGTGAGATTCCTTGCCCGGTTTCAGAATAGGGGTCACCAGAGAATGTTTCCAGTAAGACGGTATTTGACCGCAGATAATACAATAGTTGAAAATATGGGAAAGAGGAAGTGCAAGAGACTTGGCACATTTCTTGAGGACAATCTGAGGGATACCATCTGAACCTTTGCTACCCGTTGGTTTAAGCTTCGAGAGGCTTTTAAGAACAGAAGAGGGGAGAAAAATAGGAAAGGGGCTCATAGTAGGGCCGCTTCAGTTTGCAATGCGATACGTTGGTTATCATCCTTAGTATAATGAGAAGCGAATTCGGTAGAGAGCAGAGAACATTTAAGTTTATTTTTCAATACTATATCCCCTGTAGTATTCAATAGATATCGAGGAGGCACAGGTTTAGGCCGAGTGAGGGATGAGATATGTCGGAACAAGTCCCGAGAGCGAGAAAATTTCTTCTTCTCACAATGCCTAGTCCATTTCATTATCTGCTTCAGTAGATCTTTACTAGCTTTCTCGTAAAGAGAACGGGTATTAGGATCGTCAATATTGTGAAACAGAGAGTTACGATATTTAATTATTCTCTGAATATGGCGAGGATAAGTGGCCGTGAGGGTTCGAGGTCTACGAATTGGAACGAATTCAAAAATAGCGTATTCAATAACGGCGAGGAAACGGCCGTACAGATCGTCAATAGAGAGGAAGTTATCAAATTCGGCTTCCCAGTTAACTGAATTGAAGTATTTATTAAGTTCATCGTAGTCAGTTCTTGAATAGTCGAGAACTGGTTCGGCTAAAAGCGAGTCGGTCACAATTGAAAGGCAGCAAGCGATCCCTAAATGATCAGAGGAGGGGAAGGAGGGAACAATTCTACAATTAGACAATAGCGAGGGCAGAGAAGTTAGTAGCCAATCAATGCAACGATTAAGACGTGTTGGTTCACGGCAGAATTGGGTCAAATCAAAGAGAGTAATCATGTCTACTAACAATCGATCGGATGAAGAACAAGGAGGAGAGAGAGTGTCACAATTGAGATCACCAGTCACAACTACAGGATAGAAAGTGGAAGAAAGAATATCGGATAAAGAATCACAAAAAAGTCTGGTCTCTTCATTGGTGTAGGACGGGGGACGATAGCAAACAACCAGACGTATGTAACCAGTGGTAGAAAGTAAGTCTATATAAACAATTTCCGAAGGAGAGCATAAAGAACTAGGCTTCAAGAACGTTAAGTGATCTCTCAATACAAGGGCAACTCCTCCGCCACGAGAATTACGATCAGCTCGGATTATTACGTAAGGAAGAGGACCAATTATCTCTGAATCAGCTATACGCGAACTCAGCCAAGTCTCAGTGACAGCAACTATATCAGGTTGTTCTTTTTCTAGATAAAGACGAAATGGAACTAATTTATTATAGAGAGAACGCATGTTAAAATATGCAAAGCTTAGCTGAATGTCGAGCGGTGACGGTGAAGAAACGGGCGGACCATCATATAGCTAGCGTCTTGAGGTGATGTTTCTGCTGCTGACCTCTGAGAATCTTTGCGGCTGAGAGGAGTTCCGAGGATTCGATGACGAAGGCGAAGAATTCGTTGCGGATGTATGATCGTTTTGGTGGGACTGGGCATGGAAGGGCTGGGTGTGACGGATAGGAACAAGTGTGGTACCCACAACTCTCCATTTTCTCTCTTCTTGATTCAAATTTCGAGCCAACAACTTGACCTCCTTCTCAAGCTGCAAGCCTTCTCTGGTTAGATCTTCGCGTATGTACGCATGAGGGAAGGAAGCAAGGCAGCTTGGAAGTCGTCTTCGGATGAGCTTTAGAGTCTCAAAACGAAGATCTTCTGAGCCTAGGAAAATCTTCAAGATTCGGCGTCGATTCTCGATTCTCCCTAGGCGCATGAATTGAGCGGTAGAGATTTCGGGAAATCCGAGTTCTTGGGAGAGTGAACGCAAGAACTGCCGGTCCGCTGCATTCGTGGCCGCCTCGGTTTCTTCTTCTGGAAGGCCGACGACGACCAAATTCTCCGCTTTTTCCTTCAGTATGACGCGGTCATCTGTTAGAGCTTTCCTAGCCGCTTCATACGCTAGCATTTGGGGAGGTAGATTTTGAGAAAGAAGGGATTGACGGTTATGAGGATGGGCAGTTGCGATCGATTGAGTGGAAGACGTTAACTGAGCTAAAGTCTTCTCAATTCTCTCGAGGCTTCCCTCCAACTTGGTCATTCTTTCTATTAAATTAGTCACATCTGCATTCTTCTGCTGAGACTCACCTTGGACGACCGGAATGCTCATCCTTTCGAATTTTTCCACGGCGGCCTCCAGTTTTTCCATCTTTTCAGCCAGACTTCTCATTTCTTCATTTTTCTTCAGGCAGTCGAAACATCCGGCTGTTTTCTTGACTGTGCGCTTTGGAGTGGGCATAACAGCGGGATATCGATTGGCTTAGAGAGCTTTTAATGGGTCACCTTCCTCTATGGGAACTAAGCGAGGGAATAGGAACTAAGCGAGGGAATGGGAACTAAGCGAGGGAATGGGAACTAAGCGAGGGAATGGGAACTAAGCGAGGGAATGTCTTTTATTGAGATCTTTTATTGATAGAAAACGAGATCTTTTATTGATAGAAAAAGAGATCTTTTATTGATAGAAAACGAGATCTTTTATTGATAGAAAACGAGATCTTTTATTGATAGAAAACGAGATCTTTTATTGATAGAAAACGAGATCTTTTATTGATAGAAAACTAGATCTTTTATTGATAGAAAACGAGATCTTTTATTGATAGAAAACGAGATCTTTTATTGATAGAAAACGAGTTCTTTTATTGATAGAAAACGAGATCTTTTATTGATAGAAAACGAGATCTTTTATTGATAGAAAACGAGATCTTTTATTGATAGAAAACGAGATCTTTTATTGATAGAAAACGAGATCTTTTATTGATAGAAAACAAGATCTTTTATTGATAGAAAACGAGATCTTTTATTGATAGAAAACGAGATCTTTTATTGATAAAAAACGCTTCGACGCGAGTATTGTCAAAACAATTATAGAATTTACGCGTTGGGAACAACTTCTCTAAAATCTGAACAGATATTCAACACTTGTACGGTGAAATCGAACATAAGATTGGAGATATGCGAGATAGCTGGATTTATACCAGCTCAGTGCATCAATGGTATTTTTAATCAAGCGTTTCCGCCTCAGTTCGAAGATTTTTGAAGTGTAATTAGTATTCAAAGATTTTTCAAACAATGGTTTGTCTCAGGTGGAAGTTACGGAAGAAGAAGAAGAAGAATCTTTGGAAGAAGAGAGCGAGGAGAACGAAAGCGGAGAGGAACACACAAAGGTTAATGCTATCACTGTATTCGACACACATTAACATAATTAAAAGACAAAAACGATAAATCAAAAATAGAAAAAAACTTTTATTTATTTATTTATTTTATCTACATCATACAATGCAAAATCAACACATATTACAATTAAAATTCGAGCACAAACATTGAATAAGAATACATATAAGATTATCAGCACTCAAGTAAGCGAAATATTTCTCCTATATTATTTTATTTTATTTTTTTATTTTTGATCATCATAAAACCTAATTTCTCTCCATTAAACTAGCGATCTACATTTGGTTTGAATAAGTTTTGTTCCCGCGAAAGTTCAATTTGTACAGGGTGTTTCAAAAGTACTGGCACAAAGATTAAACCTTTTATTTTCATTCAGTATGAGCGAATCAGGTTAATATAATTGAAAATGTGTTTCAACAACTTCAACATTTTTGTTTTACAACAGTCAATATGATTTTCTTTGGCCTTACTGACAGCTTTAAGACGACGAGGGGGCGCCTCGATGGTTGCCCGCAATGTCTCTTGTGGAATAGCCTCCGATGCTCGTGTAAGGAGACCTTAAGCGCTTCAAAATTTTTGTGAAATTTCTGCACAAGCCTTTGCCTCCAAAACAGCCCAGATGGAGAAGTCGAGTGGATTGAGGTCGGGGCTATTAGCCAGCTACTCATTGGCCGGTATGAAGTCGGGCAGATGATGTTTGCACCATTCTTGAATCTTCTTGGCTCTGTGTGTTGGGGAACCGTCCTGTTGATAAGTCCAGTTGTTGGTTTTGGAGTGAGCCTGGGACCAAGGTAGAAGATGCTTCTCAAGAATTTCATCAATGAACGTGTTTTTTGGCGTCTCCGTTTTCGGCCCGCGCCAGTAGCAAGCGACATTTTTCCCTTCTTCCATTTCTCTGAGCTTCATTCAAGCCATGTCTTTTTCGGAACTTGTAGGGAAACTTCTTGAGATTTTTTCTGACAACTCGCCACATCGATGCTACTGAGACATGAAGCTCAGTGGCCATTTTCCTCATGCTTCTCTACCCTTTGCGTTGTATCCGCTTCTGGACAATTTTCGTGATACGAGAAGAAGTAGCGGTGACCGGTCTACCGGAGCTTCGATGATTCTCTTGAGTTCCACGTTTGATAGTGTGGTAGACGGTTCGACGAGAAACATCCGAAAATCCAGTATGTTACTGATCTCAGAAGGTTTGCGTCCCGCACGACTTAAAGTCAGAATCGTGGAACGTTTCGTACTTGGGTGCGCATTTCACCTACAAAACAAAGGGAACAATTTATAATTCCTAACACATAATCAACAAAGACTAGAGAACATTTTTTGATGTCTTGCCAAGTTAATTGATCCATAAAGCGCGCGAGAGGCGTGCGCGAAAGTGTGCCAGTGTTTTTGAAACACCCTGTATGTACTATTCAACTTCGAGAAAAAACTTTAATTTGAGGAAATTCACGAAACTATGAATCACAAAAAGAATGTTTAGCCAGGGAAATCTTCTAAGGGAGCAAACGTGGTTGGGAACTCTCACAACTTACCCTTGCACAACGAAAACAGGAAAGCAGTTGGTTTTTTTTTGTATCTTTAAATACATTGTTGACTTTTCACGTACTTTTTTCGGAACGAACTTTCCAATTTTACTTATCTTTTCTCTCTTTAGCTCTTTTTTTCTCGGCCTTATTGTTTGATATGAGGCCGTACACGCAGTCAACTTTTTCCCCGGTAATAGTTTTCAAGGAAAATGTTTTCTTCGTAGAAGGCGTTTTTGAAGGAAATGATGATTGAAATGCAAGAACCACAGAAAATGTTTGCTAGTAAAAAGCAGGGTTTTCCTCTCTTTCTCTCACCCGCACTGCGAGTGAGCAAAAAACTATGCATTCTCCAAAAACACTGGAAAACGTTCAGATCTATGCCTTCGGAAAATTTTTTCCGCTTCTCACCTCGCGGAATTTAAATAAATCATTGCGAAAAACCCTTCGAAGTTTTTAAAATATATGCGCTCGAAAAAACTTGTACTGTTGGTAAGAAACGCCCTGGTAAAAAGCTCAAACTTTGAGTGGAAGTAATTGTTTTCAAAAACCTAAATCATAAATGTTTTCTATTTTCAGTTTTTTTTTGAAGTAACGATACTGTTTATGACCTGTGGAGCTTCACTGTTTCATTTGTGTCTGACGCACAATGATGCCCCAGATCTTCTCGATGGGATTGCAGTCAGGACTGCATGCCGGCCAATCCATGACATCATTCGCTTAGACGAAAACCAAGCATTTGTCGAATTGATCACGTGAATGGCGGCGTTGTCCTGCTGAAAGCTGTACTGTGCACGATCACGCTGCCGCAGGAATGGAACCAAATGAGTGCCTAGAAGCTGCTGATAGTCGCCTGAGTTCATACGAGCCGAAATAAAATCTGAAGCGAAAGTGCCGTTGTCGCAGAATGCGCCCCAAACCATGACGGTACCACCCCCGAAATTGCGTTTCGAGAAATAGAGGAAATCCTTACCTAGATCTCGCCAGTAGTGCGAGAATCCATCGGGCTCGATCAAATTGAACTTTTTCTCGTCCGAAAAAACCACCCGAAAGGTTATTAATTACTAAACCGACCGAAGAAAAAAAAATAAAAGTTAGACCTTTTTTTCCAGTTTCGTGCCATGTTTTCCCTTGCGAAATCAAGGTACTTTTTTGTGGGATTCATATAGGCCTATGGATTGTCTTATTTCTAGGTTTTTGTTTTTCTTTTTTTTTCGTTTGAAGATTAGGATAAGTGAACTCTTTATTTGCTTATTCCGATGGTTAACATAATTTTGAAGTTTGAATGTTCGTCCTCGGAAATTGCTGCTGAGAAGACGGTGAACACGACGACGAGGAAGAAGGAGGCCGCGCCTCCCGAGCCCCGGGCCATCGATCTTTTGCTCGACTTGGACTTCACCCCGTCCGGTATGAGAGTCGTCGTCCCAGCTTCCCTCCCATCGAGGTGCCGTAATAGTGCCCTTCGGATATTGTATTTCGAACAATTTAATATCTTTCTTCTTTCTAACACTATCTTTCCAACTCGATATGTATAATATGAATCCATGACACATTGTTACAGGGGCTTTTGTTTTTAGTGTGTTAGCGTCATTAGCTTAAGCCGTACGGCCTCGTTTTCGTAACCTTTGACTAAGCCTAAGTGAAAAAAACCGTGAATAATAGCTGAAAACAGCTAAGCCCCAATTAACTCAATTAGACTGGTTAAAATTGAAATATTGTGGCTAATTGTTCTATAAGGCCTCATACCTAAGCCGTACGGCCTCGTTAGCATACTATTTAACTGACAATGATTCTAAGCGTAAAAATCTGTGAAGGGCGTGTAACAAACTGTCTTGTAACAAACTGTCGCGATACCCTCTAATGTTTTCAAAGTTGTTTTATAAAACTACATACATGTACATAGTACTTATATTTTGCCGTATCCCTAACAAACAATCAAAATTCTCAAACGATAAGGCTGAACTAGCTGAATGTTTTTGGATGCTTCGAGTTTGTTTCAACTCTGAAAAAAGTAGAAAATTCGAAATTCATATGGCAGTTTTCTTTCGAAGAGAATATAAGATTTTAAGAATGCCCGTCAGTCTATGCGATAAAATTCTTTATATGTTCCAAGATCAATCATTATCTCTGTTGAGTCTAACCTCTTCTCTGCAGCCAAGGCCGCGTCTTGCAAGCGGCAGTCCAAGCGGACGGTTTCTCGCTCTTTCTCGACTTTCCGCGTCTTTCGAGCGGAAAGCTTACCCTGCTGCGCTTCACGCTTGGCAACTCATCCTCTCAGCCAATAAAGGGTATCAGGCTAAAACCGCCGCCAGAGACCACTATAGAAGGAAAAAATAAGGTTACTGCAGTAACATTCAGAAGTTATCTTGACAGCGATTGATCAAGTCAATCTCGCAGAAAGTTGTTCAGAATTTCATCATTAGTCGAAAACGGAATTCATGTCTTTGCTATCCGGACTATTCTCTTATTCAGAATAGCCATCAACGTTATTTGTAGTTTTGAGGTCTCTAAAAAATCTGTAAGTTTAAGTTCTCTAAATAATAGCAGAGGGTCGTTGAATGTAAATGACCCAAAAGAAATGAAAAGCTATAGTTACTGTATGAGAATAAATTGAAAAGCAGGAATATGTATTGACAGGTAGATGTGCTGAATTCGGAGGAGGAAGCAGTTCTGGACATTTGGGTGGATGGTTGCGACAGTGGTGGAAGAAGAGAATGGCAGCTCGAGGCAGAGGGGAGACGGGCCAAGAGTGTACCCGTCGAGATTCCTCTCGGGGAGCAGATTGAAGCAGTCAGGTGGCTATGAATACGGAGAGAGAGATACAATATAGTGGGAAGCAGGGGTTAAATAGTGACCGCATCGGTCCCGTCGGCGGATACATGTACACACACTATTGACAAAAAACTCCCTGTTTTATTATCCTTTTCCTTCATCCCCTCTTCTTTTTTCCTCCAAACTGAGCGGCGGATACATGTGAACCCAAATCGGGCGGCTCCATTTAACCCATGGTGGGAAGTCGAAGGAGATTGTGCGTGGAAAAGAAAAAGATGCTTTTAATTTATAAAAGATAGAGATTGAGGACTATGGGTGGTAGTAAATTTGAGAAAAGTTTAAAAAGAAGCTATGCGAATATATTTTTGTATGATGTTATTCGTAGGCAATGACGATTTGGGGCTATTCAGCGAGCATACCCTCATCAGAAATATTTCACGCGTGGGCAGGGGGAGAGGCTTTCTTTCATAAAACTGCTTTTTTCCAGGTTGAGCGAAGAAGAAGCTGAGAGGGAAGCTGCTAACATCACCGGTAAGAATTTCCTGTTTTCTGAAATATGTTTTCACATTGTAATAAAAAACTATATGAAGGATTAACAAGCATGTTTCATACTGTTCAGTGCGATACGTTTGATAGAGATAGGTTGTTTATAGAGAGATTTTTATTTTTGGTTTATAGAGAGATAGATTTTATTTCTTGCAAATAGATGAATTACAAAAAATAGATGAACTTGAATATTTACAAAGGAGGACTGTCGCATGTGCGAGTTCAGTTATACCAAATAAAAGAGGTGTTTTCTCTGACGAGTAGGAGTTGATTTGATGCGGGAGCTTTGGAACCGACATGAGTTCTCAAGGAATAAGAGTAGAAGGAGCAGATGGAGAAGGATTCGAAAACTTGATTAGAGGGAAGTGAATTCATGATGTCGAGGGGAGGGGAACCATGGTTTCACGGGTGTATGAAAAAAGAGAGGGGAGCTGATGCGACCATCTCGAGGACAGGGGAAGAGAAATAATGATTATATAGCTTAGAATATGTAGAAAGATATCATAGCTTCATTATGTTCTTTTATCGGGTAAATCATAAAGAGAAGGATGTAGATCAAAAATAGAAGGATGTGAATCATAAAGAGAAGGATGTAGATCAAAAATAGAAGGATGTAGATCAAAAGTAGAAGGATGTGAATCATAAAGAGAAGGATGTGAATCATAAAGAGAAGGATGTAGATCAAAAATAGAAGGATGTGAATCATAAAGAGAAGGATGTAGATCAAAAATAGAAGGATGTAGATCAAAAGTAGAAGGATGTGAATCATAAAGAGAAGGATGTGAATCATAAAGAGAAGGATGTAGATCAAAAATAGAAGGATGTGAATCATAAAGAGAAGGATGTAGATCAAAAATAGAAGGATGTAGATCAAAAGTAGAAGGATGTGAATCATAAAGAGAAGGATGTGAATCATAAAGAGAAGGATGTAGATCAAAAATAGAAGGATGTGAATCATAAAGAGAAGGATGTAGATCAAAAATAGAAGGATGTAGATCAAAAGTAGAAGGATGTGAATCATAAAGAGAAGGATGTGAATCATAAAGAGAAGGATGTAGATCAAAAATAGAAGGATGTAGATCAAAAATAGAAGGATGTAGATCAAAAATAGAAGGATGTAGATCAAAAATAGAAGGATGTAGATCAAAAATATAAGGATGTAGATCAAAAATATAAGGATGTAGATCAAAATTATAAGGATGTAGATCAAAAATATAAGGATGTAGATCAAAAATATAAGGATGTAGATCAAAAATATAAGGATGTAGATCAAAAATATAAGGATGTAGATCAAAAATATAAGGATGTAGATCAAAAATATAAGGATGTAGATCAAAAATATAAGGATGTAGATCAAAAATATAAGGATGTAGATCAAAAATATAAGGATGTAGATCAAAAATATAAGGATGTAGATCAAAAATATAAGGATGTAGATCAAAAATATAAGGATGTAGATCAAAAATATAAGGATGTAGATCAAAAATATAAGGATGTAGATCAAAAATATAAGGATGTAGATCAAAAATATAAGGATGTAGATCAAAAATATAAGGATGTAGATCAAAAATATAAGGATGTAGATCAAAAATATAAGGATGTAGATCAAAAATTGAAGGATGTAGATCAAAAATTGAAGGATGTAGATCAAAAATTGAAGGATGTAGATCAAAAATTGAAGGATGTAGATCAAAAATTGAAGGATGTAGATCAAAAATTGAAGGATGTAGATCAAAAATTGAAGGATGTAGATGAAAAATAGAAGGATGTAGATGAAAAATAGAAGGATGTAGATGAAAAATAGAAGGATGTAGATGAAAAATAGAAGGATGTAGATGAAAAAGAGAAGGATGTAGATGAAAAAGAGAAGGATGTAGATGAAAAAGAGAAGGATGTAGATGAAAAAGAGAAGGATGTAGATGAAAAAGAGAAGGATGTAGATCAAAAAGAGAAGGATGTAGATCAAAAAGAGAAGGATGTAGATCAAAAAGAGAAGGATGTAGATGAAAAATAGAAGGATGTAGATGAAAAATAGAAGGATGTAGATGAAAAATAGAAGGATGTAGATGAAAAAGAGAAGGATGTAGATCAAAAAGAGAAGGATGTAGATCAAAAAGAGAAGGATGTAGATCAAAAAGAGAAGGATGTAGATCAAAAAGAGAAGGATGTAGATCAAAAAGATTACAATTCATGGAAAAGCAACATATTATTTCAGAAAAATCGAGTGCATGCGATAAAAGTTGGAGAATTACAGACAAAAATGTAATGCGAGTCTTTATTTTCCTTAGAAAAGCGCATAAATGAGCGCGTCTATTCCACGCGCAGTGCGAGTTGAATTAACAACCTATTAGAAAAAAAAGCAAGATTTTTCTGTTGACTACAAGAAGGCTGATTATTCACGTAACATGAAGGTTTTCATAAAACGACTCGATTGAAAAGACGTTAGTTCATTACTTCCTTCGAAATTAAAGGCTTCAATCTGTTCTAGGTGATCTCTTTTCCATTTCAGGGATGAATCGCGTTGAAAAGACTACAAAGACCCAGAGCTCAGCATCAATGATAGTCCCCATCGCCAATGTGTACACATCAGGGCCGAAGGTTTACATTATAACTTCCTTGAATTACTCATACCTTGCACGTTTTTTATCTCTCAGCCAGCGAAGTGAACTTTTGTTATAGCGTGTATTTCTTGCAAAAGATGGTTTTTCGCAACAGATTTAAGAAAATCGGCCAGAGCGTTTCAAAAGTTCACGGATAAACTAAGCCAGAAAGGTTTTCTTTAAAATGTCGGGTAACTGTTCGCCTTTATGGAGAAATAGGTCACAAGTTTTTCTTATGGAACTTCAAAGTTAACGAAAGAAAATAAATACTATTTTAGTTTTCAAACTTAGAACGGTTGGAGATATACAGTTTTTTTCTTTTCGATTTCCTTAGTTTCCGCTAGAAATGGTGCCCTTTTTTAAGATAGTACTGAAATTGAATTAAATTGGGCTATTTGATTGAAGATCTTTTGGGTCCGAGGGTTTCCTGCCCTCGTCCACACACGCGCGTCGCTTGTAGGCGATCTTCTTAGAGTGCGTTGTAACCACACTGGACTCGAGCCGCTAGATCTATGGTATAGACCTGTTGATGTTGCTGATTTCATTGCCAACTGAATGGAAAGAAGGATGAAAAAAATCCAAAGCTCGAATTAAAAAAGGCGGAAAGAAAAGAGGCACAAAAAGAGAGAGAGAGTGAGAGAGAATGAAGAGAGTGAGAGAGAGAGAGTGAGAGAATGAAGAGAGTGAGAGAGAATGAAGAGAGAGAGAGAGTGAGAGAGAGTGAGAGAGAGAGAATGAAGAGAGTGAGAGAGAGAGAGAGTGAAGAGAGTGAGAGAGAGTAAAGAGAGGGAGAGTGAGAGATAGTGAGAGAGTGAGGGTCACTGTGTATGCGAGTTTTTTTACCGCAAGCTCGTAAATTCCCATCAACTTCCAAGGAACCCGCACGGGCAAGAAACAACCACAATACGCTTGTTTCAGTACAATATTTTTTACAATATTTACAATATACAATATTTCTTCCCTTTTCTCGTCCTTCTGAGCGGTTGCCATGTAATTAATGACTCGCCACTCTTCACTTCCCCCTTGAAATTTCTCTTCGCTTTAAAAACCGTCTAGTAACTCCCATTGACCTCTACAGTTCTCTTCTCGCTTCTGCCCCTCAATTGCTCTGTCATCTACTCACCTTTTTACTATTTCAACGTGATGTTTTGAAAGACTCAGCGTAATAAAAACTCAAACAAAAAAAAACCAGATAGTATTCGAAAAATAAGAAGTAAATCGGCAATTCTCGTCAATAAAACTAGTTTTAAAACAAAAAGGTTTCAAGTGCACTCTGAGGCTCTTTTTTCTTGCAGCTGCTCACAGGGCAGACACGCAGCAAGAAGCATTTGCTGCTGATAAGATTGCTGCCGGCCGCCATCCAAGTCTCCTGCGAGAATGCACTATTTGCGTCTTCTCTCGCCTATGCACTGCAGACGCATCTCGACGCGAATGTTTGAGAAGAACAACGTAAACCGTGGAATTGAACAAATATAATTCTTTGATAGTTTCGAAGTTTACTTGAATATTTCATTCAAACATATAGAAATCTGAAAATTCTGACGAAAATTTCATTCAAATTGTAGACTGAAAAAAAATTGAGATTGATGATATTTATTTAAGAAAATTTTTTATAATATAAATTCTGAAAATACATCTAAAAAAGTTCTAGTCTTTAAATAATCACAACGTGACTATAATCGGTGATGAAGAGGGTTGTGTTTCTTTTGCAATGAATTTCGCCCTCGCCTCATTATTTAAATCAAGTTTCAAAAAAATTGTTTTTGAGTTAGTCCTGTATGACGTCGTGTTTAAAAAATTGAATATTCTGCGGTACAAAATTGCATTCTTTCATATTTTTATTAATGCATTCAATTATAGGTATTATTTTAACACAAAAAATATATCTATAAAAAAGTTGTAACCCCATTTGCAAAGGATCTTCTCAAAGAATAATATTTGATTAACAAGGCCACTTGTAACAGGCTGCAGCATAAAACTTTTTTGAAACTTAGATTAGCCTTGTTATGATTTCATGCGAGCTAATAAAGTCTTGAAATATCAGTTCGAGAGCATTGAAGGTGGTTCACATGACCTCGCTTCGTACTTGATAAAGAATTATGTACATGGAAAATATGAAGTACAAATTCGAGGCGAAAGAGGGGTAGAACATAGGTCACCTAAATTTGTCAGAAAATTTTTCGTGGGTGGGGGGCCGGTCGGGGTTTTGTCTATAAATTCGATTCATTATTGTATTTTCTTAGATTTACATTTAAGTAATGAAGAATTTTGAATTTCCCAGCGGGTTTTTATTGGAAGTTACTTCTCAATTGAGTTTTTGACCGTAACTTCTTCAACTTGAATAAAATGGTAAATGGACTGTTACATACTTTATCAAACACCATAATAAAACATATGGAAATAAATCTGCATCTGATAAAAGCTTATGAACGTGATAAACAAAATTTCCTTCCTGGGTGGGGGGCCGGGAGATTTTTTGTACCCCTTGGGGTAGAAGATAAAAAAACGAATAATAGAGAGTTATAAATATCTTAATAAGTTCCGAAAATCCACTTCTCTTTTGATCTCACTTTCTCTCAATATTTCACTCTAACTATCTATCAAGTTGGTTCTGCTCACTCGACGCTCATTCTAGGACCACCTCTAACCCTTTACATTTCAACTGTTTCTTGGCTGGTTGAGAATACAATATGTTGATTCAAAAAGCGGAGGTTTCAGTGTGAAAGTATTATCTAATATCGCCAAACGAAGCAGAATTTGTCTCGGTTGGAAGACCGCTAATTCATCTCTGGTTACGGTATATCCATTTCAGAGTAGAAACGAGGAAATGGACGGTTTGATCCAAATGTTGCCCGCATATCTACGCTGCTTTTCCACGCACATGGATTACCACGGGCAGCGATTGGCCGAAAGGGTTTTCCAAGTTAGACCCTCGAAAAAGAGATTATTTATAAATCGTAAAATTTATTTGAGCTTCTAACTGTGGTCAAAAAGACGCGCTTATTATCTGTATAAGACGCTGAGATAATTGTCATTAATTATAGCACTAAATGCTATGATTTTTTTCTCTGGTGTCTTTTTTGTCGATTAGTTCATTAGTCGTTCTGATTTAGTTACATAAATTTTCATCATTTTGTTCTGCGTTTTCTGGGAGGTTTTTGTTGGAGTAATTAAGGTAAGCTTGAGGTGATCCTGGTTGTGGCTGGTTTCATTGGCTTCGGCATTGGGTACTACACCCAGCAGCTCTCACACGCAATCTACAGTGTCCTCATCGGTTCGGCCGTCGCTGCCTTGGTCGTTCTCTTTCCCTGGTCGTGTTTTCGCAAGAACCCTATTCAGGTTAACATCATTGAGAGTACAAATATTTGCACGGCAAATGAGTTAACACTCAGTCGTAAGCGGCTGTTTCAATTTTTGCGACTATGTTTTTCAACATTTTATTTCTATATTTGATTTCTTTTTTTTGTCAAAAGATTTTAGATAACAAATTTTTCTAATTATAAATTAAGTTTATGGTTGTTAATATTCCCCTGAGACGAAATTTCGTTTTCAGTGGCAATCAGCAACGGTGGAGAATGCAGCGAAAAGCAAAGAGAATAAGAAGACAAAGTAAATGAACTGTTTCATTCCAATCGTTCCAATCTCATTCGCTTCATTACTAATTCATTGTGAAAGATTATTTTTACGATAGTAAATTTGTATGAGACGCAAAGTAAAGGTTATTTTCGTGCTTCTGTCGAACTTTTGTTTAACTTTCGACAAGGATCGTTTTGCTATTTGTAATTCCTCAAAATTATATTGTATATTCTTCAAAAAACTATTTGAATTGAAATCAAGTATTTATTGTTTGTAATGAATAAATTATTGTGATGTGTTGGCTAAGACTCATTATAGAAACAAAAAATTATGGTAATCAAGGTCACAGGTCCATAGTCGGAAAATATCGACTTATCGCAAGCTCGCCCGATAAAATGATGATGTAGAGTTAATGGATTGTTTTAATGGTAGGGTATTGGTAAATAATGAAAAGGCTGCTTGTCTGAACTATGAATTATGGTTAAAAATAAGTATGAAAAGTTTTCGAAAGTCGTGATATAATATTATATATAAAAATAAATATATAGGTTCTGGACTATATGTGATCTCACGAAGAACATACATAATTACACGGTACAGCTGCAATGTATAGTGCTTCCGCTAGCAAAGAAAAGAGAAGATTCAAAGTCAATGGAAGGGCACCAGAAATGAAGCAGTTATTATTGAATAAGCGCATGAGGGAAGACGTTCTTAGTTATTCCGCGTATCGCCTGCGCAGAGGACGGCTGTAAATGCTGCGTTTCGCAGTGAATAGCCTGCTTCGAGGTGTTCGTCAGAGGCAATTTACGAATGGTGAGCTACGGTATTCATAATGGGGTTGAGCTACAGTAATCTTGCTGTCGTTTGAGCTACAGCAATGTACAATATGCTGTACTTGGGTTATTAGTCGATACATGCATCCCATTTATATGTAGTTTTTTTTTGAACTTTTTTATTACGCGAAACATATGTATCACGTGAAAAATTTATGGTGCTTGATGGGATGTATGTATAAGAAGGTGAAGGGAAGAAAACATTGTTCAAAAAGGCTAAGGAGCTTCTGATGGTAAGTAGGAGCAGAAAAATGGTGAGACGATGTTGTTGTTGTTGCCGGATGTAGCCGGCTTCGAAGAACGTCTGTGTACTTCGTTTCTTGTTCTTCTTTTTTTTTTTTTTTTTTCTTATATCTTCAAGAACGCTGCGACATCCAGCGGCTTGGTCCAGAGGTCGATTGGAGACAGCGCGGTCGGGTGGCATGGGCAGTTGAAGAGATGCGCAACGTCGTGAGGTCCGGAAGAGCAATCGGGACACACGTCGGGGATGGATTCGTCAATGCGGTGGAGGTAGTTGTTGATGAATCTGCTGAATCCCGAGCGGAGCTGGCTGAGCGTGCATCTAGTCTTGCGGGGTAACTCCTTCTCTTCTTCCTGGATAAGGGGCGGAGGTCTGCCTCCCAGGATGACGGCACCCTTCAACGATTGGAGTTCGTTCGAGACCATCATCGAGTGTACGATGTTTGCGACTGATTTCCCATTGTTCGGATCCTTTGACATCTGTTTCGCGGCTTCGACAGTCTTCTTGCAGCTCAACACGAGGTTGTTCTTCATTGCGCGAGGGGGCGCCGGGCAGTCGAGGAGGCCGTGGTGGATGTGTTCTGGGTCCAACGATCTCGCGAGGTACTGCGCGGCGAGCATGTTCAGATGGGATTTGGTGCGCATGACCTTTGATTCGCGATGAATATGGTCAGTGTCGGCCATTTGATGATTCCCTGTCACGACGCGGAGTCCGGAGTTCTGAGAACGTTGGATTTTGGCGTGAGCGGAGTCCGAGAGGAAGGTGGACCAGGCGGGTGCGGCGTAGTTGCAGATCGCTTGCGAGATGGCTTTGAACGTGAGGCGGAGGGTTTCTTTTTGGTTGCCCCAGGTGCTTCCGGCTAAGGCTTTCAGTACGTTATTGCGCTGCGACATCCGTCTCGCGATGTCTTTGGCATGATGGCTGAATGTGAACATCGAGTCGTACGTGACGCCGAGTAGCTTGGCCTGGTTGACGGTGGGGACGGGTGATCCGCAGATTGATATGTCCAGAGTAGACTTGAATTCACGACTGAACGGGGTGAAAAGCATGAGCTGGCTCTTGGTCGGGGAAATGATGAGTGACCGTTCTTTGAGGAAGGTTTCAATTTTCGTGATGGCCCTGCGTAGATTTTCGGAGGCGACGTTGATGTCGGGATTTGACGCCCAGATCGTGATGTCATCAGCATACGAGATGACGTTCGTCTGGGCATCGTCTGTGGGAAGATCGCGGAGGTAAAGGTTGAAAAGCGTGGGCGAGAGGGCGCTGCCTTGTGGGACTCCGTTTCTGAAGAGTCTGGAACTTGATACCGAGTCGCGGAAGCTTGTGCGTCCTGTTCTTCCTCTAAGGTAAGAGGCGAGCCATTTTTTAATGTAGTTCGGCGCGGTTGTTGTCTCAATGAGGTCGATGAGCTTGACGATGTCGATACTTTCGAATGCCTTGGACATATCAATTGTCATGAGGACCGTTCGACTAGCGGGACGTTTCTGGTTAAAACCGTCTGCGATGCTCTTCGAGAGAGTTACGAGGGCCGAGGTTGTAGAGCGTCTTGCCGTGAAGCCATGTTGGTGGTCTGCAGGGGGAATGTGCCTCTGTAGGGAGCCGAGTAATAGCCGTTCAATCACTTTGGCGACGGGCGAGAGTAGAGATATCGGACGGTAGCTGGAGCCTTCGGATGCTGGTTTGCCTGCTTTCAGGAGGGGTAGTATGATCGACGATTTCCATATCATGGGGATCCTGCCTGTGCGTAGGGAGCTGTTGATCAGGGAAGTCAGGGCGTTGATTCCTTTCGGACCTAAATGATGGAGAATTATAGGAGCGATGCCATCTGGACCAAGCGCGGTGGACTTCTTCGTGGATCTGAAGTGAAGTCCTGTTGTTGTTGTTGTAGCCGATAGATCTTCTATTCGGCATCGTCTTCGGTGATCGGTAGTTTTAGAAACCTTGCAGCTTCTACTGGGTCGGTCCAGAGAGACCAAGCCGTCAAACTAGTCGGCCTATCTGGACAGGAGAAAAGGTGAGTCGTTGTGTGTCCGGGTTCGTCGCAGTCCGGACATCTGTCCACGGTTGTGGAGTCAATTCTGGACATATAGCTTCACAGAAATGGGCTATATCCAGACCGTAGCTGGGCGAGTGTTCGTCTTGTAGATCTCGGAAGATTTCTCTCTTCTCTGGAGATAGGCGGTGGTGGGTATCCTCCCAGTACCACAGGCGGTGAGTATTTGTTTTTCACCGCTGTGACTGTATCCGTGTGTATCTTCTTTATGTCTTCACGGTACGCTTCTTCTGTCTTCACTTCTTTATCTTCGTCAAGGAATGGAGTGATGCAGTTTTGGTGTTCACTGAAAAGGGATCTCGCCCTCTTCAACTGTCTGGGAGGAGGTGGCATCTTGGTTGTGTCGTGATCAATGTGGTCTCGTTTATGTAGCCGAAGGAGGAATTGCTTGCACAGCATGTCGTTGTGAGGCTTCACCGGGAGGACTTCGGATTCAATATGGAGATGATCTATCGGTGTCATCTTGACGCATCCTGTTGCCGCTCTCAGAGCAACATTTTGGGCAGCTTGAAGTTCTTTCCAATGGCTTTCGGAGAGATTCGGAGACCATATTGGCGCGGCGTAGTTGATAACTGGTCGGCCGACGACTTTGTAGGTAGTCAGCAAGAGTTCTTTTTCCTTTCCCCAGGAAGCTCCAGCAAGTGCACGTAATGCTGCATTCCGGTTTCGGAGTGTCGTCCTCGTTTTCTTCGCATGAGATCCGAAAGTGTACATCGTGTCGAATGTGACGCCTAGAATTTTGATGGAGCGGACAGTTGGAACAGTGATGTTGTCTATACGGATGTCGAGTTGCTGATTGACCTCCCTGCTATTCAGCGTGAATAGCATTGCCGCACTTTTCTCTGCTGCTAATTTCAGTCGTCTGGAGTCGAACCACTGTGCTAGTTCGTCGAGGTAGCTGTTGATTTTGTTGCATATTGGAGCGATGTCGGACCCTTTGGCAAAAATAGTGCAGTCATCAGCATATGAGACGAGTTCGATCTGTTCCGGAGGTAAAGGGATATGTGACAGGTAGTGGTTGAAGAGAGTTGGTGACAGTACACCACCTTGTGGAACTCCAGCACGGAGTTTGTAGTAGTGAAGTCCTCGAAGTCATCTGCGGACAGGCGGTGTATTTTCCTCATAGTCTTCCTGTTTTCCTTTGAAGTTGTATACTGGACTGGACAAGTGTAGGCTTTGTTGAAGCGGTTCGCGATATCGGAGGCGGTCGTGATCGTCTCATTTCTGAAGGATATGGCGCAGTTCGGCGGTGGTCTTCCTTTGTTGTTGAGGATTTTGATGGTCTTCCAGAGCTTGTTGACATCTTTCTTTGGATCGAAGGACTCCATCAGTGCGCGCCAGATATCCCGTTTGTTTTTGTCGGTAGCTCTCCTTATGTTCGTGTTGAGATCGTTCAAAAGGTCGCTTGTCGGATTCGATTCTCTGAGTGTGTCGCGATGATGCATCCATTCTCGTATCTCTGTCGTTAGGGCGACTTCTCTCTTCTTGATCCGGCCGCGTGGGATTGTTTTTGCTGCAGCTGATACGAGTATTCTTCGGAAGAGAGGTTCTTCTTGAACGGCTGGTAGATTGGGAAGAGGATTTTTGGACAGGCTTTCTTCGACGTGTTGCTGGAACGCTTCCCAGTCCGCTTTCCGGTAATTTGTGAAGGTTGCGTCTCTGTGAGTGTGGTTGAAATTGCTGCCTTCTAGTTCGATGATTATCGGAAGATGATCGGAGCTGCCTTCAGTGATAGTTTTCCATGACGCTTTTTGAAGAAGATCCTGAGAGCAGATGGAAATGTCTGGCGAGGAAGGGCGACCGTTTGAGGGAACTCGTGTGGGCATGTCGCGGTTGAGAGTGGCGTGTTCCGAGTCGTCAATAGCACTGGAGATGACGTTTCCTCTGTTGTCTGTCGAGTGAGAGTACCAGCTGGAGTCGTGGGCGTTAAGGTCGCCTAGTATGATGGAATTCTCGCGGTTGCGTAGAAGGGGGGATAGATCCGGTAGGTAGCCTGTGTTGCAGGAGGTCATCGGAGGAATGTAGACATTAGTGATGTCCAGAGAGAGGCCGTTGTTGTCCGAGATGCGAACAGTCAGTGATTCCAGGTGAGGATCTGTGGTAGACGGGACGACGGAGTAGATTAAAGAATGGGTGATGCCTGTGAGTAGGCCGCCACCTGTGTCGGTTCCGCGGTCTTTTCTAGCAATGGAGTATCCGGGGAATGAAGGAGTTTTAGCGCGATCCGTCAGCTTCGTTTCTTGTATTAGGAATATGTCGATCTTCAGGCGAGTTAGGAGGTCGAGGATCTCTGTTGTCTTGCCATTTATCCCATTACAATTGTATTGTAGCAGTCTCAGGTTCTTGTTGCCTTTGCGTCTGTTTCGAGCGATTGGAGCGAGAGCTGCGTCTGCAGATGGCGAGGGTGTGTCTTGGCGGGTCTGACATGGAGGGCATCGGTAGGTTGCAGGGACGTAGTCCTTGAGCGATGGAATACCGCTGCACTTCGCTTTGATGTGTGTCCATTCGGAGCAGAGAGAGCACTGGATGCAGTTCGTGTTAGCTGTCTTTCGGCAAGTAGAGCAGAGCCAGGTGGTGGGAGGTCCTGGGTTGCGTTCGATGTCTCCGGCTTGTAGAAGTAGAGATTGAGACAGACTGGCCGGGTCAGTCTGCCTCACATTGCAAAAAACGGAAGGATTGTGTGCTCCGGAGGGAGCGTGTCTTCGTGTCTTCGGAGCTGGTCTGCTTCCGGAGAAGATTGGTGATGTCCTTTGCAGTCCTGAGACTGACGTGCTGCACCGCGAGTAGGCGGACATCGTTGTAGCACTTTGGTGAGACGATCATTGATAGTCGTTCGGAATCAGCCATTGGAGAGGAGAGGGAGAAGGATGAATGGTTTGACGAAGGGGTCACAGAGGCTTCATAAGATAGGGGAGAGGTAAGAAGAGTCGCTCCGTAGCAGCCGTTTCTTGAGGAAAGGGAAGGGAAGAATGAGGAAAGGGAAGGGAAGAATATAGTTGAATCATAGACGCATATTTCCATCCCCAGTTAATCGTTGTAGTGAAATTTTATGAAGTGTTGTCTTCTACTGGATATTACATATTATATTCGAAAAAAACTAAGAAAAATTATATAATCGATTTTTATTCTCATTTATCTTCAATAGACATAAATAGGATGAGATGAAAGCTGAACTTTCGAATGTTTTTGAACGGGACAATGGAATTCATAATGAGCTCAATTAGCATAGCGTCATTCATTCTTCATTCTTTATTCCAGTTGTACATGTAACATATTTACACATGTGAATGACAGTGTATTACTGAAACGGAGTGTATGTCATTACTCTCTCACCCTTTCTCTCTCAATCTTAAACTCGTTGTATCTCTCTCTCTCTCTCTCTCTCTTTCTCTCTCCTTCAGCCGCTCTTTTTCAATCTCTCTCCCTCCCTCTTCAGCCCCTCTTCAAATTAGTATACCTTTCATCTCGATCAACTGTTCAGCTCGCTGCTTCTCCTCAGCCGGACCTTCAGAAGAGGGCGGTGAGAATCCGGCTGCCTCCCAAGAAGATCTTCCGGGTGTTGTCGATGAGAACCCAACAGAGGTATTGATTGGCAGAGTATCGGCAAAACGATTCAATTGAGTATTTTTGGATTTTTGGTCTGAATTTGGCCGGCAAACTGTGGGTTGTCTGCCGAGATAGAACGATCGTACTCAGAGATATAAGACGGTGCTCGGAATTTAGTTTGGCAATTCGTGTTGTTTCGGTGTCTGCGGTAAGTTCTGAAACATGGCGGTTAAAAAAATTCGTTTATCCGTTAATTGCACAGAGGATTCGAATAAGTAACACTTGTGTTCAATATATCACATTTTTTGCTTTGGCAAGATAAATAAGAAACAAAAGCACTGAGTGTCAAAGACATAAGGGTTTGAGTCACTTGGCGAATTTAGAACGATTCGAATTTCGTCACCGGTTCATGATCATTACAAGGCGAATTTAGAAGAGCATCGTAACATGACGAAATTCGAACCATTCGAAATTCGTCAAGTGCTGAGCAATAATACATGACGAAATTCGAACAGTTCGAGTTCCTTCAGGCAAGATTCGCAATTCGCTTACTCTTGTGTTTCATATTTGACTGTTTATTGTGCCAGAAGTGATGAAATAAAATAAAATTTTGATTCCACGAATTCACAAAGAAATGGCGAGAAATTCCGATGAATTTTACGATAAACTTGCCACAGACACCGAAACAACACGAATTGCTAAACTAAATTCCCAGCACCGCCTTATATACAGTATTCACAGCTGCGTACTGAACCGAGAAAATCTGAGAATGTCTTAGAAGATGTATAATGTTAGGAAGCTCTGAAACGATTTCAAGGCGTGTTTATATTTATATCCGTGTGAAGGATTCGAAAGAGAGGCAGCTTATAATAATACAACTCGAGAAGTACTGGCTCTTTTCATGCTTGCATTCTTCATTGAGATTCGCAATCAATATTAAAAGGATATCATTGGATGCACTGGGCACATTCAATGTTAGTGATCTACAGTATGTCATACTTCTGGCCTGATTGTTTCTCTTGTTCTAGAGTCGAGAAATGAGTACAGTGTCGGTACCAGAGAACTATCCAGAAGTACCCGTGATCCCTATCGCGCGATATCCCTTCTTCCCGACCTTCATCAAACGAGTCGATGTTGGTTGAGTTTCCTCCAGCTTTACTTATTTTTTTTTTCAGAACGAAAGGAGTCACATTTGCTAGGAAGCTCATTAGTTGATGAACTTCCGAAAAAACTTGTTGATCAGATCTTTTTTTTTAAATCTTGTTCTCTTTTCGAGTCCCACATACTCTCCTATCTAATCGATTTAGTTTTTTTCTTTTCAGATAACGAAAGATGAAGCACTCAAAGATGCACTAAGGAAGCAAATGGAGTTGGGGCAGCCATACGCGGGTTGCTTTGTGCGGAGAGAAGAAGAGTGAGTCGCATTAGAGATCAGGAGAATAAGTAGACAAAACCATTCAAATTTTATGATGCAAACGTATTGGCAATTAGTTCTTAGCAATGCAACCGGTAGAGCGCCTGCACCCCCCACTAAATAGGAAGGAAAAATGACTCGGTTGATCCCCCCCAAAATTAGCTTTTGTTTGTGTGGTAGTTCAATCATAAACCGACGCCACTGCTTTCAAATTCTGCAACTATAAATTTGTTGATTCTTCCATTTGATCTTGAGTAGCAAGACTGTATGGAATAGAGATGTCTCTTTGATGAGTAATGTACTTGTAAAATGCTTAATAAAAAAGTTGCTACATCCGGTTTTGTCCCATATACCACCTTTTTTCTATATCATCAATTGAGGTATGTTAAAATTTCTAATCTTAGGTTTTTCGTTAACATCGTAAGGAAAAGCTGAATGATATGGTGAGAAACGTTAGTTTTAATCAAAGTTTGAGTACCTTTTTACTCTTGGTCGATTGACGCATTTACAAATGAAAAACTCAGAATGCCGAGAAAAAACTAGCGTTGATTCTCAGATGAATTGTTCAAATTCTTTAACTTAATTGGCTGAATATCGCAGAAAAAAACGCCCTGTTCAAATTGACCGGAAGATGACAAAATTGAGTTTGCAGGCCTAGCTCGCCTTTCATAACTTCTCTTTCCGAGTTGTACAACGTCGGGACATTCGTTTCAATCGCCGAGTACAGAGATCTCGGCTCTGTTATTGAGGTGATCTGACTGAGAAAGCTCAATGATTTTGTCACTTTATCATTATCGTTGGTCATTTACAAACTATGTTGAAGATATTCGACTCGGGGAAACTTCGATGAAAAAAAATGGAATAGATACATGGTAATTCTTCTAAGAGCTACATAATTATTGTATTTTATACTTGATACCTAACAAGTCATATCAGAATGAACATTTATCGTTGAATCTTCTTCCTAAGACAATTACATAAATTTTACTCTCTTTTTTCTCTCTTTTCCTTTCTCGCTTCTTCTTTCTTCAGTCTATATTTCCATTTACTACACCACCTTCTGCTATCATTCAGATGGTGCTGACGTCACATCGCCGTATTCGTATCCTGGAAGCCATTGTCAAGGATACAATTCCTCGTCGCAAGGGACGATCCGGAGGAGCCGTTAGATGCTTATTTCCTGGAATCGTAGACGAAGAGGCGGAGTCTTTGGAGTAATGCGAGGGGAATGGGTTGGGTAACTATGGGGTAGGAAGATGGAGAGGGGAGGTGGAGAGAAAGAAAGATAGAGAGAGAATGAGAGGGAAAGGGAAGAGAAAGTGTAGAGAAATAAAAGAAATGGCGAATACTTTGCATATAAAAGAGAAAGAGGGGGAAATGACTAGAGAAGTGCCAAAATGCATCTCTCTCATGAGTGCAGCCACTCTCTTCCTCTAGCTATTCTCACGCTCCTTGCGAAAGAAATGGCGAATACTTTGCATATGTTCGTCCTAATTTCATTTTTACACGTTTTCGTTGCTATAATTGGAATGCATTATTTCTACTCTCTAAGGCCTTTCTCGCTTGGCCTTTCCTTCTAAAATTATCTCAAAAAACGTTTTAGATAAGGGATTTTCATAATACATACTCATCAAAGGACAAATCATAGCATGGCTATAGGCCCATTTTTTCACAAGTTTGAATATGGTTTAAATTTGTTTCGGTGGAGTTGAGCTTGCCTTGGCCTGGTTTTCTCTTGCATTGGCCTGGTTTTCTCTTGCCTTGGCCTGGTTTTATCTTGCCTTGGCCTGGTTTTCTCTTGCCTTGGCCTGGTTTTCTCTTGCCTTGGCCTGGTTTTCTCTTGCCTTGGCCTGGTTTTCTCTTGCCTTGGCCTGGTTTTCTCTTGCCTTGGCCTGGTTTTCTCTTGCCTTGGCCTGGTTTTCTCTTGCCTTGGCCTGGTTTTCTCTTGCATTGGCCTGGTTTTCTCTTGCCTTGGCCTGGTTTTCTCTTGCCTTGGCCTGGTTTTCTCTTGCCTTGGCCTGGTTTTCTCTTGCCTTGGCCTGGTTTTCTCTTGCCTTGGCCTGGTTTTCTCTTGCCTTGGCCTGGTTTTCTCTTTCATACACTCACTGTGATTCTTTCATTCGCGTTCCAATCCATGTTTCTTTAAGCCTTTATTCAGACAAATGGAGCATCGTCCGCGGCGCCAGGAGTCCGCTCGGCGGCCTCCGAAACCGTCAAAACGCCGCCCTCCATCGTCTACGTCCGCACGGAAAACGTCGTCTCAATACCGGCTCCGCGGGACATGCATACGAAGGCGCTTATGCAGGTTAAGGGCCGCCGCGAGGCGCATGGGTTACGGTAGAGGATAGAGTAAGGTATGGAAACATCCAAAGTCGCAAGCCAGGATCGAAATTCTATCATCAACCACTGTATTTTTTGTTGTTGTTGCATGAGATTGTGAATGAAGTGTTAGAATTGGAACTTCAAACTTCCATAAATTCAAATATATTGCAGGCTATAGTCCAAACGATTCGCGAAGTAGTGACACTAAATCCTCTGATGGGTCAGCAGATCAACCTCCTCCTCCATCCCACGGCGCTGGTCATCGACAACCCCGTCAACCTGTGCGACCTCGTCGCGTCCGTAGTGCAGTCCGCAGAGACGGCCGAGCTCCAGGCCATCATGGAAGAACCCAATGTGAGGCTGCGTATACACTCAGAGAGAGACTAAGAGAAAGAGAGAGCATTTAAAAGCCTCCGAGTATCTTGTGGTCTAAGTAGGCACCTGGGTACTCTAAATGGTGATCCGATTCTTGAACAGTAGTCTATATGAATGACCATTGACGATGATATTTCGGACTTCAAATAAAGCATCTTTTTCACGCGGATGTCGTTAGATTTCAAGACCTTTTGTTGAACATTCTTAGTATGAACGATGAATTTCCTACTAGATGTGTTTTCGCAAACTAGTTTACTTCTGAAGCTTTCTGAAAAAAGTTCTGGTGGCTATTAATGCTAGTTTGAATTTTGGCGTGAGCCGTCAAAGTTTTTTTCTGAGCACCAAGTGAGTGAATTTGAATGAGTAATTGACCAAAGAGTTGTTTCGAAACTCTGAAAGAAAAAAGAGACTCGTGTTGAGTAAATAGTCGAGTTATTGGGTAACAAAATAGGCAAACATTGTGTGCCGGAATAGAGAAGGAAAAGGCATATAGAAACAGATGTTCTCTCTCTCTCTCTCTCTCTCTCTCTCTCTCTCTCTCTCTCTCTCTCTCTCTCTTCATACCCATGTTTCGTGTCATATTTCGTCTCTACAAGCACATGGATAAGTTAGCTTGTTTTTAATTGTGAAACAGTCGAAAAAACTCGACGTGAATAAAACGAGCTACCGTACTCCATCGTGCTGAGATATTATACCGTATCTATGTTTTAAAGGTGTTGCATCGAATGCAGCTCACTATTGAGCTGGCGGCGAAGGAGAGGGAGGTAGCCAAGATAAAGCACGACATCAACAAGGATGTGGAGAAGAAAGTGCAGGAGCAGCACAGAAAGTATCTGCTCGGTGAACAACTCAAGGTTTGAAGAGGAGAGCGATTACGGTAGTGCAGCAGAAAGAGGAGAGCGATTACGGTAGTGCAGCAGAAAGAGGAGAGCGATTACGGTAGTGCAGTAGAAAGAGGAGAGCGATTACGGTAGTGCAGCAGAAAGAGGATAGCGATTACGGTAGTGCAGCAGAAAACTAGTTGATTGTGACGACAGAGCTTGAAAAATGGAAGATTCAATTTAAAGCTTGAAAAATGGAAGATTCAATTCTTTATTCTTCGAAATATGTTACAACTGAGTTAAACGAATAAACGAGAATTTAAAAATTATAAAATACATTTACATGGATAATAATGAGGGACAAGCAACAGAGGCTTCTTTCAAAGATAAAATTGAAACAGTGATAACATAATCACGTGGTAGTCATAGAGGTAGAATAAGAGCTGGAGAGATCAACAATCTTACTGCATCAAAGTTAATCAATATTATTAATGATTGTTTTTTAAAAAATGTTCTAGCATGATTCAAACTGAGGGAAAAGAAACTTTCAGTTAGGTTGTTCCATTAAGAGATTACTCTATTTGGCAAAAAAGACTTATAAGATTTTGTGCGGCATTGCGGTAGGCGCAATTTGAATGAGGGAAGATTTTGTGCGGCATTGCGGTAGGCGCAATTTGAATGAGGGAAGATTTTGTGCGGCATTGCGGTAGGCGCAATTTTAATGAGTGACCTCTGGTAAAACGGTCAAGAGGAGCGAAATTTGGAAAACTCGAGGATGTTGTAAAGATAAGCCACTGGGCACGGTCTCGCCTATATGCCCAGTGCTGTCTTTGGATGAGATACTTGCGGCCCTGAAGCCTTGAAGTAGATTGCCTGCCACGCGGTTCACAGAATAAAATTTATTCAATCAATTGAATGATGAAGAGATGGCCAAACAGGAGAGGACTGGTAAAACTACTGCAACAAACACTGGAGAGAGCGGCTCAGGCCGGTTCTGGTTCACAACCCGGGACCTGGGGCGGCTTTCGGCTCACTACCCCTTCCGTGGCGGCTTTCGGCTCACAACCACGTATTAGCCCCTTGGTCGGGGGAAGTAAACCGGAGGGAGAGCGCGAGAGACCCGGAAGAGAGAGAGAGAGAGAGAGAGGAACCGGGGGGAAGCAAGAGCGGAACGCGATAACGGGATCTCAAACTTGGGTAATTAAACCAGGGGGGACAGACCGGAAACAACCAGAGCCGCGCACGAACATTAACACGCGAAAAATTACCGGCTGTCACGCCAAAATACCTAGACGAGACTAGGAAGAGTAAGATAAAGGCTAACTCGAATAACGAGAAATAGAGAGCAACGTAATAACGATAAATAGATAGAAAACTAGAAATAGAGCTAAAGCTAGAAATAGCTAACGAGAAAACCTCAAGAATACTAAAGGCTTGAGAACGATCAAGGAAAATAATAATTTTAAACTACTTCTAACTATGACCAATGTCTAGTCAACTAATAATTTATAAACATTAAACAATTAACTAACAAACCAGCGACGCGGCGAGGAAGCCGAGCTGGGACGAGAATAACGAAGATCAAATAATAAATTAATGAAGAGCCTAACTGATATGCAGGGGAGAGGCTACGCAGACAACACATTGGCAACTAGCCAAAATATTATACGTCGTCCTCTAAAATACGGCTAGGTAATCACTTGTGATCACATTGGGGCCCGGGCAAAAAGCTAATATTTAATTATGAATGGGTTTTGGCTACATACAGCTCCATTGTGATTCCCATTACAATAAGTACAAGTAGTATGAGCGCAAACGTGACCCTGGCCCTTGTTAGCTAGACATCTCAAACATTTATTTCTGATCCGAAGGAGAGCGATACGGTCCTCCAGTTTCGGGATCGATCGGCAGACGACCGCCTTGTGCCCTGATAGGCCACAGAAAATGCAGCTGCATTCTCTATCCGTGCGTGACGAGTCATTTGAGGATCTCGCTTCTCGGGGACGCTTTCGATAACGATTCGACGACGGTTCGGGGGGCTCTTCTTTCGGACGGGTCTGGTCTGTCTTTGTCGTCGGACGCTTGCTCTCGAATCCTGACATCTCCTCGAGAGTTTGTAGACGCTTCAATGCGAGCTCCAGTTTTACGTCCATTGTGTTAAGTTTGTTGAGGATGAGGCGTATGTCATCAAGCGGAATAAGACGGTGGTCGACGACGTCCTTCATGCTCTCCATGCGTACTCCCCAGGCGTCGATCTTCCTCTCCAAGTCGAGTTTGGAGTTCATAGTCATCCTCTCGAAGGCTGCAACGAGGAGGAGGTCCGGCGATGGAGCCTTTGGAGCCTGCACCTCCTCTTCAGGGCTCGGGGAAGACGCTCCCGAACCCTCCATCTGAAGCAGAGGCATTGAAAACGGACAACAGGATAAAAATAAAAAATGATAGAAGAAATGTAAATAAGGAAGTAAAACAAGGGAAGGTAAAGAATGCTAACCTAGCCCGAGAAAAGAAAAAAAAAGGGAGAAACTGGTCCGGCACTAGAGGTGGTGTCGCCAAAGGCGAGGCTGGGCGCCCGGCAATTTCATCTTAACGCAGCCCAAAAGGAGGGGTCTCTAGCCAGAGACTTGCATTCTCTTAGAGGGCGTACCCTATCCTTTCCTGGGTTTTTTTTATCACCTTCTACAGATCTGTTTTTTGGGATTTCTTGTTCTTCATCCCGGCTCTGAATCTCTAGAGGTATGAGTAAGTTGAGAGGTCTAGAGACAATACGACCTGAAGAAGTTCTAACGGTAGCTGCTCTTTCAGACAGACTCGTTACCCTTCCCATAGGCCATGATCCTCTGGGCGTGTTCTCTTCTTTTAACAAAACGACTTCTCCCACCACTGGATTTCTTATAGTTCTGGCCCCTTGACTCACTGTAGCTTCCGACTTCCCCCCTAATGCATGGAGATAGTCGGATAAGAAGATTTCCCAGCATTTTTGTAGCCTTATTTCCATTTCCGAATGATGTATGAGTAGTTTTTGTCCCGTGCTTTCTGAGGGAGTATAGTCGCTACTGTTCAATGAATTGGGAGAGAAGATCGCAAGTGAAGCCCCAGGAGTCAGAAAGTCTGATGGCCGGAGGACTCTTACTGAGTCAGACACTTCGTTTGAAAGGTGAGTAAGGGGTCTACTATTCATAACTGCTTCAATTTCAGTCACCGATGTAGTGAATTCATCCTTGTTCAGCACCTTTCTACCGAATGTCTTTCTCATACAGCTCTTCATAATTCCAACTAGTCTTTCGTATACTCCTCCTTGCCAGGGCGCATGAGGGGCTGTAAATTTCCATGCAACCCCTTTTGTGGCGCAGTATGATGAAAACAGTTCAGATTCGCAGCCATTGGACTCGCCTAACAACCCGCTAGTTGCCTTGAATGATGGGGCGTTGTCTGAGAGAACGTACCCGGGAGCTCCTCTTCTCGCAACAAATCTTTTGAACGCCATCAGAAAGGCGGTTGCCGACAAGCTTTCGGTAACTTCCAGGTGAACAGCTCTAGTCGCTAGACATGTCAATAGAAGCACATAAACTTTCTGAACTTCTGCCCCGTCTCGCACTGTGAAAGGTCCCGAAAAATCCAAACCGATGTGTTTGAAGGGTCTGCTTGGCGATACTCTCTCTTGCGGCAGATCAGGAGCTTCTGGGTACTTGAACGGGCGGGCTACAGCCTTTCTGCAACTCACACATTTTCTCAATATGTACTGCACCGCTCGCCGCGCACGGACAATCCAATATCGCGATCGTAATTGATCTAGAGTATGATTTTCGCCCGCGTGTTTTACAGCTATATGAACATGTCGTATTATAAGTGAGATGAATGCATTGTCTCTTCTGCCCGGTAGGAAGATGGGATATTTTTCGTCAAATGATAAGGTGGAATTGGCTAGTCGCTTATTTCCACATCTAAAAAGTCCCTCGGCATCTTCGAACAAGGCCAGATTTTTGTTCCCTGAGCATTGTATCGACTCTCTATGGAGACGTTGATACATTTTCACGAGTTCAATTTCAGAGTCTGCCAATTCTCTCGCTGTGATGACCCCATAAGTTGGACCTTCGCCTATCACTTTCTTCAGTCTTTTTCGATTTTCCTCACTAAGTTTTTTGAACCGCATTCTCAAGAACCGTCTCACGTGGCTGAAGGTACGTTTCGCCCGGTTGAAACTCGAGAATCTGCTCAGGTCTATTACCATATCAACTTCTGGCGGCCGGGACACTTGGAGAATTGGGTGGGGGGCGGCTTGCTCGTTTGCTTCCCCTTTTATTTCCTCATTTACGGTGTTAGGGTCCCATCCTTTCATATTGTCCAGGTTGCTAGTGGTGAGCCATTTCGGTCCGCTCCACCATATGTGATGGTTGCTTTGAAGCTTATCGCTCAGGGATCCTCTCGTTGCAAAGTCCGCGGGGTTTTCTTCGGTCCGCACGTGCCCAAGTTTTACACATTTCACGGGGTTTCCGCAGTTTCTGTGGGATGCTTCGCAAATTTGTAGTCGTGTATTTGCGATTTCCTTGCTTAGGTTCTGTACAGTTCGGTTGCTGTTTTTGTCTTTTATGCGATCCTCGACCCAGTACAATGCGATTACGCTATCGGTGAAGAGCGCACAGGAAACTGTAGAGAGTGGTTGAGTTCGAAGGATGCTTCGGACCGTGAAGAGTAATAGCCGAGACGCCAGCAGAAGTGCTTTGAGTTAAAGCCGTGGAAAGGTTCCTTGCAATCGATGAAGTGGTCAAAGGACAAACGGAAGAAGAGAAGTCCTCGGTCGAAGACAGCAACGTGGTCGACGAATACTTCAAGAAGAACGTTTCTGTCAGAAATAACAGAGTATTCACAAGGTACTGCATGAAACAAGATCTACTTCACAAGCTTTCAGAGAACCGAAATTCATCCGTGGCAAGATTACGTAACGTTGTTAACAACCTGCGTACAAAGGGACTGATTGATCATTATCACGGAATGATAATGGATCACCTAGAGAAAAAGAAGATTGAAATTGCCCAAGATCCCTCCACAAGTTCATCAGTGGCTTACTTGCCTCATCACCCGGTGATCAGAGTAGACAAGGAAACCAAACCGATCCGGATAGTATTCGATGCATCAGCGAAGGAAAGAGGAAAACTCTCTCTTAATGAGTGCATGTACACCGGTGAAGTCAACCTTGAACGCATCCCTGCGTTGCTGATCAGAGCACGCACATCTTCAAGCATTCTACTATGCGACGTAGAAGCAGCCTTCCTACAAATTGGAATCGAAAGGGATCAAAGAGACTGGATAAGATTCATCTGGCTCAAGGATCCATGGAAGCCTGTGCGAGACTCAAACCTTGTACACTACAGATTTACTGTCGCTCCGTTCGGAATAGCGCAGAGCCCGTACCTGTTGGAGTCATCAATAAAATACCACGTCCGAAAGGAAGAGTCAAGACTGCAAAAAGGAGACTCTCAAAAAACGTTTGTGATGGAGCAGCTGAAGCACAACCTCTACGTCGACAATGTCTTGTTCGAATGCGACGAAAGCACGGACAAGAGAACATTGTACGCCACGGCAAAAAGGTTTTTTGCCGGAATAAGTATGAATCTAAGAGAATTCGCATCCGATTCGACCGAATTCATCAAGTCTCTCCCTTTAGAAGACAGAGGGAAAATCGGAAAACAGAAGATTCTTGGAGTCCCGTGGACGTCTACAACGGACACGATCTCAATCAAGGCTACGATTCCTCAAGTAGACGGGACCCTGACGAAGAGGAAAGTCTTAAAGAAACTCGCTTCTTCATTCGATCCTCTCGGTCTGCTCACAGTTGTACTGCTCCCAGCTAAATTGTTCGTGCAGAAATTGTGGACTAAGGACTACGGATGGGACACATGCTTGGATGAAGGAGACACAGCAGCTTGGCAGAAAATCGAAGAGGAAATCAGCAAATTTGAACTGCTGTTATCTGCTCTCCAGTCATGTTCTTGAGACTAGGCGCGGACTCGCCGGCTACGCCTAGTCGACTGCTGCTCTTCGACACCGGTGGTTCAGTGGTAGAATGCTCGCCTGCCACGCGGGCGGCCCGGGTTCGATTCCCGGCCGATGCACCATGTAAAGATAAGCCACTGGGCACGGTCTCGCCTATATGCCCAGTGCTGTCTTTGGATGAGATACTTGCGGCCCTGAAGCCTTGAAGTAGATTGCCTGCCACGCGGTTCACAGAATAAAATTTATTCAATCAATTGAATGATGAAGAGATGGCCAAACAGGAGAGGACTGGTAAAACTACTGCAACAAACACTGGAGAGAGCGGCTCAGGCCGGTTCTGGTTCACAACCCGGGACCTGGGGCGGCTTTCGGCTCACTACCCCTTCCGTGGCGGCTTTCGGCTCACAACCACGTATTAGCCCCTTGGTCGGGGGAAGTAAACCGGAGGGAGAGCGCGAGAGACCCGGAAGAGAGAGAGAGAGAGAGGAACCGGGGGGAAGCAAGAGCGGAACGCGATAACGGGATCTCAAACTTGGGTAATTAAACCAGGGGGGACAGACCGGAAACAACCAGAGCCGCGCACGAACATTAACACGCGAAAAATTACCGGCTGTCACGCCAAAATACCTAGACGAGACTAGGAAGAGTAAGATAAAGGCTAACTCGAATAACGAGAAATAGAGAGCAACGTAATAACGATAAATAGATAGAAAACTAGAAATAGAGCTAAAGCTAGAAATAGCTAACGAGAAAACCTCAAGAATACTAAAGGCTTGAGAACGATCAAGGAAAATAATAATTTTAAACTACTTCTAACTATGACCAATGTCTAGTCAACTAATAATTTATAAACATTAAACAATTAACTAACAAACCAGCGACGCGGCGAGGAAGCCGAGCTGGGACGAGAATAACGAAGATCAAATAATAAATTAATGAAGAGCCTAACTGATATGCAGGGGAGAGGCTACGCAGACAACACATTGGCAACTAGCCAAAATATTATACGTCGTCCTCTAAAATACGGCTAGGTGATCACTTGTGATCACAGATGGTATGATCAATTAAGTCAATTTTCTTAACCAACTAAAGGATGAATTAAGTGTTCTCAACCACTTTAGATATTTCCAACAGATCTGTAAGATTTCTGCGATTTGAAAGCGTATCACAATCAAGATAATTCAGTCTATCATTGTAATTAAATTGGGTTCTGCTCTATAAAATACTTGCTTAGTATATCTCTGTTGGATTAAGATATGATTATAGAATACGTAATTCGGTGTGGAAAAAGATCGGGAGTAATGAGATGTGAGATTCATCTATTTACAGGTTGATAGAGAGAAGTATAAAGGACTTGTTGATGATTGTGAGAGAGAGAGAGAATCAGGTTGATAGAGAGAAGTATAAAGGACTTGATGATGATTGTGAGAGAGAGAGAATCAGGTTGATAGAGAGAAGTATAAAGGACTTGTTTATGATTGTGAGAGAGAGAGAATCAGGTTGATAGAGAGAAGTATAAAGGACTTGTTGATGATTGTGAGAAAGAGAGAATCAGGTTGATAGAGAGAAGTACATATAAAGGACTTGATGATGATTGTGTGAGAGAGAGAATCAGGTTGATAGAGAGAAGTATAAAGGACTGTTGTTGTAGATTGCCCGCCGTAGGTCTCCGGCTGGGTAGACGAGGTCTTCTTTGACATGGCTCAGAAAACAATAACCTTACTTACATCATTTATCTAATTACATTATTTCTCTTTCTCTCTCGGGGTTTATTTTATTTTATTTTATTTTATTTTTATTTTTTTTTTTTTTTTTTTTTTTTATTATTATTTTTTTTTTTTTTTTCCCTTTTTTTTTTTTTTTTTTTTTTTTTTTTTGAGAGAGAGAGAAAGGAATCACTGGTATAAGAACTTAACAACAGACGTCGGGCTATTCCACAAATCTATACTTCTTAAAAGTGTGTGGTCACAGCGACACGAGAATAAATGACTAGTTGTATGTGGCTCTTCTAAACATTTTGGGCAAAGAGGTGATAGGGCAGCTCCTATTCTGTGTAGGTAGCTGTTAAGGGAACTTGCATAGCCACTACGTAGTTGCGATAATGTTATTTGTTGTTCCCTGGGGAGTTGATTCGTTGATTTATGGATTCTGGGAGGTTTCTTACCTAGAACTGGGTTAGGTGAGCAAGATCTAATGAAATTTCTAACAGTTTCAGTATGTATTCTTTTAAGTGCGGCTTTCTGATCACTGTCTACTAGCATAATTTCTAAGTCCTTGGCATGTTTACGAATAGTTCTAGGTGGTTTGGGTTCCATGCATCGACGATGGGAGGGGTGGTTTGGGAGGAGTCTTGCTCTTGCAACGAATTGCTTGGTAAGCATCGTGTTGTGCTCCTTTATGGGTAACATTTCGCTTTCTAGAGCTAAGTGCTCTGTGCCGGCCATTGCTAGGTTTCCTGTTGCGATCCGAATTGCTCTATTTTGGTTTGCCTGTAGTTTTTTCCAGTTCGTCTCGGCCAATTGAGGGGAGTAAATTGGTGCGGCGTAGTTGAGAACGGATCTGGTCATTGTTTTGTAGGTTGCAAGAAGGGTGTTTTTCTGTTGGCCCCATGTTCTTCCTCCGAGGGCACGTAGTATATTCAGTCTTTTGGCCGTTCTCTGTTTAAGGTATTCTGCATGTTGTCGGAAGGTGCCGAGTTGGTCTAAGACGACACCGAGTATTTTGGGTGTTTTAGTTGTCGGCAGAAGGGTTCCGTGGATTTCTACCTTGGGTTCTTTTTTACATTCGCCTGTATGGGTTGTGAAAAGGGTGACCGTAGTCTTTTCCTTGGATATGATCATTTTACGTTGTTCCAATTCTTCTACGAGTTTCGGTAGGAAGTGGTTGATCTGATCTTCACAGGTTTCAATACAGGGGCTTGAGGAGAGAATTGATATGTCGTCGGCGTAGGCTGTCATCTGCGTGTTTCCTGTGGGTTGCGGGAGGTTGTTTATGTAGAGATTGAATAAGAGGGGGCTGAGCACTGCTCCTTGTGGGACACCAGATCTGCATGTGAGACGTCGACTGCTTTTTCCTTGGAAATCTACCTTGATTGTACGGCCTCTTAGGTAGCTGGACATCCATCGGACGATGGCTCTTGGCATATTCGTTTCAGTGAGTTTCTTGCAGAGAAGGGATATGTTCACTAAGTCATATGCTGCAGTGAGGTCAAGGGCGACCATGAGAGTGCGGTCCGGGGGTGGTTTCCGATTGAAGCCGTTTGTTATTTTCCCGGTTATTTCCAGGAGTGCGGTAGTAGTCGAGTGCTCTTTGCGGAATCCATGTTGCCAGTCAGCGATTTGAAAGCCTTCCGCCAGGAATGGTAATAAGACCCGTTCGAATGTTTTGGCTATAGGGGATAGTATTGATATTGGTCTATAGCCGTTCAGGTTGCTGGAGTCCTTTCCTGGTTTAGGTAACATTATCACTCTTGCATCTTTCCATCTGGACGGGATAATACCTGTCTGCAGCGTGTTATTGAAGAGGATGCAGAGGCATTTTCTGAAGTTTTCACCGGCCATTTTGAGTAGTAGAGGGCAGATGCCTTCACTGTCTGGGCATTTGGAACCTTTGGTTTTCTTGATTGCTTCTTCGATCTGTGCCAGGGAAATTTGGGGAGCGTCTGTCCGTTTGAGGCCTTTAATTAGTCGTGTTGTGCTTCTTGCTGATTTGTCGACCTCTTTAGGGGCTTGTTTAGCTAATTTTCTGGCAAAAGCGTTTGAGGCAGATGTTGGGCATAGACTTTTCCCGTCGTGGCTGATGGTCAAGTGCGTCGGTTTAATTGATTTGCCGTCGATAGCCTTTATCGTTTTCCAGAGTTTGTTGCCCGGTTCGTTGTGGCTAATTTCAGATATGTACTTTTCCCAAGCCTTCCTCTTTTCGAGGTTGATGCGGAAGGAGATTTCGGCCATTATTGAGGGGAGTGAGGGGTCCGTAGGATTGTCCCTCCTCATTTGGTCCCGTTCTGCAATCAGCTTCTTCACATCTTCACTCAAGTGAGGCGTGTATTTTGGCACCTTTCCACGGGGAATGTTGTTCTTAGCCGCTTTGGTCAAGGTGGTGGTCAGGAATTTGTGCATCTGAACTGAGTTGCCGGTGAATGGGAAATCCATGAGAATCTTGTTGATGTCCCTTTCGAAGCCTTCCCAATTCGCTTTGTTGTAATTTGTATAACAACGTGCGTTTGAGATGCTGGATGGCTGTGTTTCGACGTCAATCAGGCATGGGAGGTGGTCAGAGTTCATTCTGTTGATTGTTGACCAGTTGCAGTCGATGGCTATGTCGTTCGAGGCGAGAGTGATGTCTGGTGATGCTTTTTGTCTTGTGGGCATCTTTGAGTTGTTGAGACATACAAGATCGCTGTCGTCAATGAAGTCGCATAGTTCATCTCCTCTGCTATCCTCCGTACCTTCACTCCAAACTTTATTGTGTGCGTTGAAGTCTCCACCGACAATGAATGGTTTCTTCTGTGTTAGGAGTCGGTTGAAGTTCGGCGCGTATGTGTTGGGGCATGACGATCGAGGTGGGATGTAAATGTTGCAGATTCTTATGGTTCCTTGGTCGGTTGGCACGTCCACGCTGAGTGTTTCGGCTGTCTGGTCCGTTGTTGGGGAGGTCACGTTAGCATAGCGAATATTCTCTTTGACTAGTATCGCAAGTCCGCCTCCAAAGTTGGAGCGGTCTTTTCTTATGATCGTGTAACCTACGATATTCGGAGATGGAATATTAGCATCCATTTTGGTTTCTTGGATGAGTGCTACGTGAACATTCAACTCATGTAAAAGGTCCTCTAGCTCGGTTAGTCGGGCTCTCAGTCCATTAGCGTTCCATTGGATTATCCTCAGGTTAGCTACCGTCTGGGAGGCAGTCTGCTGGATCGGGGCTCTCTCACAAATTCTACATCTCCATTGGGGGTTCCAATCATTAAGATTGTTAAGGTTGGAACAGCGGAAATGTACCCATTTCTTACATTTGCTACAATTAACACAATTCGAAGGCGCGTTAAGAGAGCATACAGAACAAGGCCATCTTGGGCCTGGGTTAGTCTCGATACCAGCGATTTGGAGGAGTGTTCGGATCAGAGACGCTGGGTCTTTCTGATCCGTGTTAGAAAAAATGAGGTTTCGGGGGAAGCCGTCCTCGTTGTCCCTTGCGGGAGATTCCATTGGGAAGTTTTGTTTGGAGGTCCATTGGGTCCGACGCCATGTAGCGTCGTCCACAGTCGCACCGCGTGTAGGTGACCTCCGTCGCGAGAAGTATAAAGGACTTGTTGATGATTGTGAGAGAGAGAGAATCAGGTTGATAGAGAGAAGTATAAAGGACTTGTTGATGATTGTGAGAGAGAGAGAGAATCAGGTTGATAGAGAGAAGTATAAAGGACTTGATGATGATTATGAGAGAGAGAGAGAATCAGGTTGATAGAGAGAAGTATAAAGGACTTGTTGATGATTGTGAGAGAGAGAGAATCAGGTTGATAGAGAGAAGTATAAAGGACTTGTTGATGATTGTGAGAAAGAGAGAATCAGGTTGATAGAGAGAAGTACATATAAAGGACTTGATGATGATTGTGTGAGAGAGAGAATCAGGTTGATAGAGAGAAGTATAAAGGACTTGTTGATGATTGTGAGAGAGAGAGAATCAGGTTGATAGAGAGAAGTATAAAGGACTTGATGATGATTGTGAGAGAGAGAGAGAATCAGGTTGATAGAGAGAAGTATAAAGGACTTGTTGATGATTGTGAGAGAGAGAGAATCAGGTTGATAGAGAGAAGTATAAAGGACTTGTTGATGATTGTGAGAGAGAGAGAATCAGGTTGATAGAGAGAAGTATAAAGGACTTGATGATGATTGTGAGAGAGAGAGAATCAGGTTGATAGAGAGAAGTATAAAGGACTTGTTTATGATTGTGAGAGAGAAAGAATCAGGTTGATAGAGAGAAGTATAAAGGACTTGTTGATGATTGTGAGAGAGAGAGAATCAGGTTGATAGAGAGAAGTATAAAGGACTTGTTGATGATTGTGAGAGAGAGAGAATCAGGTTGATAGAGAGAAGTATAAGGACTTGTTGATGATTGTGAGAGAGAGAGTATCAGGTTGATAGAGAGAAGTATAAAGGACTTGTTGATGATTGTGAGAGAGAGAATCAGGTTGATAGAGAGAAGTATAAAGGACTTGCTGATGATTGTGAGAGAGAGAGAATCAGGTTGATAGAGAGAAGTATAAAGGACTTGTTGATGATTGTGAGAGAGAGAGAGAATCAGGTTGATAGAGAGAAGTATAAAGGACTTGTTGATGATTGTGAGAAAGAGAGAATCTAATTAAAGTTTAACGGATAAGCCGTTTAAGATCATAAAACGTGAACTGGGAATGGAAAAAGACGAGAAAGCCACAATTGGCGAGTCTTTGGACGAGAGACTTAAGAAGCTTACAGTACCCGAGGCAGTCATGAAAGTTATCGACGAGGAACGAGCCAAGCTCCAGGTTTCTTGTTGCTTCTTTCTCTTTCTCTCTCGTGACACTCTCTCTCTCTCTCTTTCTCTCTCTCTCTCGTAACTTTTATGCCCTGTCTCTCATAATTTTTCGTTAATCTTACTTTGAGTATCTCTTTTTGTGCTCGTCCTTACTCACTCGTTACTCTCTCTTCTCTCTCTCTCTCTCTCTCTCTCTCTCTCTCTCTCTCTCTCTCTCTCTCTCTCTCTCTCTCTCTCTCTCTCTCTCTCTCTCTTTCTCTCACACTTTCAGTCTCCTTAGTTCATGTGCAACTCTGCCTGCTCTTTCCAGACTCTGGACCCTCATTCGGCTGAGTTTAGTGTGACTCGTAACTACCTCGACTGGTTGACTGCCATTCCATGGGGAGTGAGGAGAGAGGAGAACCTCGATCTCCAGAAGGCAAAGGAGATTCTCAACGAAGTAAACCTACTCTTCATTTAGAGTTGAAGAAAAAGATTGTATGATATTCATACAATAATAATTACCGTTTTTATACATACACTGTGCTTTGGAGTGTTTAAAATGTAACATCCAGTTATTGCAAGTTCTGCCCACGAATTTTTCGCCTTATGCATATTTATGATTCTCAGCTTTCTAAAATCACGAGATATAATGATACTGATGATCACGCTTAATTTTTTAGATTATCACTAATATTATGATAATAATTAAGATTTTTATCATAATGATTATCTTCGATACTGCCAGGGTCATTATGGTATGGATGATACTGCCAGGGTCATTATGGTATGGATGATACTGCCAGGGTCATTATGGTATGGATGATACTGCCAGGGTCATTATGGTATGGATGACGTCAAGCAGCGCATCCTCGAGTTCATCGCAGTCAATGTATTGAGAAAAAGTGTCGGCGGTAAGATCATCTGCCTCCACGGGCCCCCGGGCACAGGGAAGACCAGCATTGCCAGAAGCATCGCCAGCGCATTGAATAGAAAGGTTAGAGAGAGAGAGAGAGAGAGAAAGAGAAAACATAGGAAAGAAACAGAGAGAGAAGGAGGTGAGGGGAACAAAAAGTTGTAGAAAATGAGCAGAAGAGAGGAAAGGAGATGAAAAGAAAGATAACTAGGGAGGGAGAGTTGTAGAGAAAGAGAGAAACGAGTCTGAGATTATGGCCAATTTATTCTTCATTTTGTTTTGTTGGATTTTCATGATCTCTGGCTAAAAAGAAGCTTCCTAATGGTTCCCCTCATAACAACCGGAATTCCCCCTCATGAGCAGATTTTCTCTCAATCTCCTTCATCGGTTACACTAGGGTTACCGAGATGCGAATTGAGAAGAGAAGTGAGCAAAAAGGCTTCAGTAATTGCTGGGGCCTTCACACCAGGGTTGCACATTTTTCTTTTTCGTTTTTTGGTTTTTACGGGTTTTTCGACATTTTTCGAAAAAATAGTTTTTCGACTCAGTCGAAAACTTCGAAAAAAGTTTTTGGTTTTTTCGACTTCTTTTGTTTAAAATTTTTTCCCATTTTTTGTTTTAAAAAAATGTTTCTGTCGACTTTTTTCTCCTTCTTTTTGCTTAAAAAAAAAGTTTTTTTACTTTTTTTAGCAAGCCTGTTTCCGACCCACTCCCTTATATCACTCTTCTCCTGTGGTGGAGCAGGAAGTTTCAGGGAGTCGAAGAGCATTTTATCGTTGATTTTTTCTTATTTCGATATATGTCTTTTATATTTATTCTCTGGGTAGAAAATCCAACACTGATGGGGAAGAATAAGGAGAAGATTAAGAAGTTCAAACACCCGATACAGGTCATGAGCGCTGGGCATCAATAAAAGCAGGAAAGAAGGGGGAAGTGAGGTTAATATTCGAAAAAAATTCGATCTCGCACTGTGAGATAAAGTATAAGTTCTAGCGTGGAACAAATTATAGCTACTATAAGAAAAGTATAACTGCATAAAGTTTTAGAGTTATCTCATTTTCGCAAGTAGAATCGGCTGTTTTTTGTCAAGCATGTTGTTCGGTCAACATGAGGCTCTCACAGTGACAGACACATAAGTTATTAGTTTCGTTCCGAAAAGTGGCGCTACTGCAGTTGAATTGGGCAAGTTTTACAAGAAGTATAAAAAAGCGAAAGACTTAGAAGTTTTGTGTTTTCGGAATTTATAAGACCTAGATAGGCTAGCGACCTGTATACTTTTTTTTCGAAAATTCTTTTTCGAAGTTTAGTTTTTGATTATTTTTTTCAACAAAAATTTTTTTCTTAATTTGATCATAAGATAAACTTCGATAAGAATACACAATAATTGAAAAAAATTCACGGATAAAAATATGAAGAAAAAATTTCCTTTATAAAAAAAATACTCTGCTGAAGCTTACGGCGTTACGCATACAGTCCGGCTTGGAAACAGCCTTGCTCGAAAAAACCTTGAAAATTTTTTTCCATTTCTTTTTCGAGCAAAAAAGTCGAAAAACGTTTAAAAAACGACTGAAAAAAGGAAAAAAACAAATAGAAGTTGAAAAGACGAAAAAACAACAAAAAAAACGAGAAAAAAATTTCAGTAGAAAAGTCGAAAAAACTTCTTTTTTTTTCAAAAAAAACCAAAAAAAAAATGAAAAATTTGCAACCCTGCTTGGAAACAAGTTCGTTTGTTATAATTAGTCTTAAGATCACTGTTTGAACCAGTCCTATTGGAAAAATATTTACAAGTGTTTTCAGGTAAACAAATAGAAGTTGAAAAGACGAAAAAACAACAAAAAAAACGAGAAAAAAATTTCAGTAGAAAAGTCGAAAAAACTTGTTTTTTCTTGTGGCTTAGGTTCAGGCAAAGGTTATAATAACAAGGCCGTAAGGCCTAGGAACGAGGCCGTGTTAAACAATCAGTCTTAACATAACTGTCAATTGACTCACAAAATGTAAAATCGCAGACATTGTGTATCATGTTTAAACCTGAATTATTATAGTAGCGCATTGAGAAAAAATTTTTAGTTATTTTTTTAGGAAAATTTTTTAGCATTGAGAAAAAAAAAACTTTTTTTTAGTGTTTAAACCTGAAATATTATAGTAACGCATTGAGGAAAAATTCATTGACACACTAAAACTGAGCAAAATGTGCTTCAGCTTTTCTTGAAAAATTCCTATCTCAGTCGTATTTTTTAGACGATGGTCATCGGTGAGAATTTTCTCATTTTCTTGCATGAACATCGCTTTTCAGCTTTTGCTTAAACTTTTTTGTCCAAGTTTTTTTTTAGTTTTAAAAATTTTTTTTTAAAAAATTCCAAAAAAAGTTGCTAGCCTTGGTCTCATAGTTATCAAAAAATACAAAACCTTCGAGTTCTGAAATGTAAATTTTTCCGTCAAACTTGTCCAACTTTACTGCAGTAGCGCCCGATAAGTTGTATAGAATTAAGACCCCGGAGTTATTCGAATTCGGATTAGGGTTGCACATTTTTCGTTTTTTGGTTTTTTTCGAAATTTTTTCGAAAAAAAGTTTTTCGACTCTGTGGAAAAAACAAAGTCGAAAAATTTTAAAAAGGTTTTTCGTTTTTCGACTTTTTTACTCTAAATTTTTTTCGACTTTTTTTTGATTTTTTCTGTTGTTTTTTCGTTTTTCTTTTCTATTTCTTTGCTTTTTCCGCTCGTTTTTTTCTTCGTTTTTCAACTTTTTTTGCTCGAAAAAAGTGGAAAAAAATTTTCGACTTTTTTTTCGAGCAAGCCTGATTCGGATTACGTTGTATTTTTGTAAAGTATTAAAATTTTTGATCTAAGTGAAATATGTCGTGAAGGCGTCGGAGTCTAATAATGACTTCTTTGTAGCTATCGGACATATTATGCGGAAGGCAGCCAGAATTAGTACATACATATACATATGTATATCTATGTATATACTTATGCAGTCAGAGAATTCGTTCATCTCCAACCCTTTCCCTTTTCCCGCCTTAAGTTATGAGTACTTACTTCCTTGTGGTAAAAAGTTAACAGTCTGTTTTCTAGTAGAGAAATCAGAAAAGGGTTGGCATCGCCTTCCATTTCTTATTTTATTTCACAGTCTTTTTTCTGAAAAAAATTTTTATGCGTAATTTATTACAATAATCACATTCCCGCAATACTGGCGAATTGCAGTACTACCATTGAGGCTGTTTTTACCACAGGCAATTTAAGCGTAGGTGAAACAGAATGGTTTTGAGGTAGAGCAGACTCTAAAGAGAGAGACCGAGAGCAAGCGATGGGAATACAGAGTGCCATACAAGTTGAGAACTCATATCTTTAGCTTTTTGTGCTTAGAGTTGTGCATAGTTTCGGTCCGCAGTTTGAGTTAGAAACACTCCATAATTCAGTCCCAGGTAATAACAGTACTTTTTTCACTCAAACGCTAGCCAGATTTAGTATTTTTATGATCCCAGTACTGACTTATTACAGTACTTTCGCTTCTCGGTGGGCGGTATGACAGATGTTGCTGAGATCAAAGGTCACCGAAGAACTTATGTTGGATCCATGCCTGGCAAAGTCATCCAAGGACTCAAAAAAGTCAGAATGGGTCGCATCCATCAATTGTGATAGCGAGAAGGTAGAAACGATTGAATTTGTTGCGATTTGTTAGAAAAGAGTTTGAAACGTGCGCGAGCAAATGATAAGAAGTAAGGGAAAAAGAAAATTTAAAGCGAAACAGTTTTGTTAAACCTTGATAAACTTCATATAACTCATGATGGAATGTTTAACTCTTACTGCTTTCAAGAACTATTTCTTTTAAGAAATGGGCTAAAACTGATTGTAAGCTGACATAATTTGGTGAACAGGTGCAAACGGAGAACCCGCTGATTCTGATAGACGAAGTTGATAAGATCGGCGGCGCAGGTTTTCATGGTGACCCGGCGTCCGCTCTTCTTGAACTGCTCGATCCCGAACAGAACGTCGCATTCAACGACCATTTCTTGGATGTTCCAGTGGACCTTTCCAAGTTGGTCGTTTATCATCTGAAGAAAAAACATGCTAGGAATCGTTATGAGCTGGGAATTGAGGTTAATAAATTTATGGAATTTGCTATAGTAAAATTTTAAATGTATGATTCTCTTTTGAAGCGAAAAGATATACTTTCAGATATCATCGCGGTTTTGCAGAGGTCAAATCAACGCAAAACTATTAATCCAGTCTAATGAATAGATAGCTTACAGCGAAAATCTATTTGAAGATTTAAAAATTTAATTATTCATGTTTCTGCTTCGTAACTCTGAAAAATCTAATACCTCTCTTTCTATTCAATACTAACTTTTTTCTCACTTTTCAATTGTCTTTCATTATTTCTCTCTCTTTCTTTCCAATTGCAGAGTTTTGTTCGTCTGCACAGCTAACAGCGTGGATAGATTACCAGGGCCGTTGAGAGATCGCATGGAGCTTATCGATGTCAGCGGATATCTAGCAGAGGAAAAGGTTCGTGTAAGCAGGGAAGAAACGGAGCATTCATTCGCTTTAGATCAATAGAATTTTAAAATGTAAAATTGCGTCAGAATTTCAGCGAAAGTTCATGAAGTAGTTTCGAAAATCTTATCTGTTTTCGGTGCACATAGCCCGAGGTCATCTCATACCACAAGCTCGCAAGGATACGTTAGTATTTTACTTCGGATGTTCTTGAAATTTATATTTCTGAATATTCGGTACATTTTTGTACGTTTTGGAAGTTTATTCGATGATAAATGTCGAAAATCAAGATTAATACCTAAAAGTCGTACATGTCGCATTCAAAGAGTAACGATAAAAAAAGGAAAGTACACCTGTCAAACTCATGAAGATGCTTTAGAACTTGACAAATATGGGAATGCTACGGATCCTGACAATTCTGAAAGTGCACCATCAGAAAAAGGAAGTAATATATATTTAAATTTCCCATTGCAGCTGCATCGGAGACGACAAGTTGGAGTTGTGCAACGATGCGATTGAGTTGTTGGTCAAGAAATACTGCAGGGAGAGTGGAGTGAGGATGCTGCAGCAGTGTGTCGAGAAGGTTAATCGCGAATTTGGTCCACCGCAGTGTGGAGGGCAAGCTAGTTGAAAAGAGAAAAGTAATTGAATAAAAATTTCTAAGACGTTTTCAAATAGCGCCCTTCAAGTTCATGTTGTAGCGTTTTATTATCATTGTCACGAGAAAAGAAGCGTCATTTTTTCAGATGATTTTTTTCATGAATTGTATGAGAACGTAGAGTGGTGTGTATGGTAATATCGATCAAATTCGAGTTGGTATTCGAATTAGTTTTCTCCTTGAATAACCTCGGTTTTTGATGACACTTCAGATTTTCCGCAAAGCAGCTTATCAAATCACATCTTCGGAGTTATCAGAAGTGCCGAAGATTACGGTAGACGCGACTAATCTCGAAGAATTCGTCGGCAAGGAGCGCTTTCCATCGGATAGACTGTACGAGGAGACACCCGCCGGCGTCGTCAGTGCATATTTTTTATAGAAAGAGTTCTAGAATAGATGTCATCTTATGATCTCTGTTGAAATATCTGCCATATGAATATAATTTTTCATGTATAATGAGATTTTCATTTAATTTGAACAAAAAATGGATTTACAGTTTATGATTGCTCTCCTTCCTATCATCTTCAAGCTAGGAATGATTTCGGAAAAGAAAACCAAACAGTGTCATAGTATTGATCATATCCAAGTTCAATTGAAAATGGCGGGAAATGGGCAGGTGATGGGACTGGCTTGGACTTCCATGGGAGGATCAGCCCTGTATGTGGAGAGTGTCGCGAGGATTGCAAAGAAGGACTCAGAAGCTGGAGTCAAGGTGGGCAGAGAGGAAATGGGAAAACATTTTTCACCAGTTGAACGTCTTGTTATGGACCAAAGAAAGTTTTTGTAAAGAGATGAAACACTTGGAGAGAAGAAGAGATTGCGAGATCTGAAAAGAGAGAGAAAAACAGAGAGATACAGAGCGAGTGAAAGAGAAAGAGAAGAAAAGAAAGAGAGAGAGTGAGAGAGTAAAAGAGAGAATGAATGGCAGCCTCCTGCTTGGAGGTGACAGGCAACATGGGGGACGTGATGAAGGAGAGTGTCTCCATCGCGACGACAGTCACGGGGAATGTTCTGGCAAGAGATCGACCTGAGTTGGCCAACTTCTTCTCGCAAAACGCCGTTCATATCCATGTGCCTGAGGTTACTTTTGCATTGCACTATTCGCAGTCAAAAGACTTTAGAGATTTCTTCTAGTTTTACAGTTTTTCAAAATTAGTTTTTAAAAAAAAATTAAACGGAAATAAGGTTGTCCCCAAGGCAGATTTCAACCCAGACATATCATTTGAAAAACTTTTACACTTTTTTGAATATGGAAGACGGTTTGATTCTTTTTTTCCAATCATGAGATGAAGAAAAGAGGAATCCGTCCTTGATTCAGGGTGCGACGCCAAAGGACGGCCCTTCGGCTGGAGTGACGCTGGTCTCCTCTCTCATATCACTTGCTACCAACACTCCGCTCATCGAAGATGTAGCAATGACAGGAGAGATTTCTTTGACAGGCAAAGTCTTGCCAGTCGGAGGCATCAGGGAGAAGGTTATCGCGGTGAGACTCAATTCACCTCAATTATCAATTGAATTTATGAGTTTATCAATTTAAAATTATTGTACGATTAGTCTCAGCTTTTTAGAGAATTGTGTTACCATCTTTCACTGATAGATTAGACTTTTTTGACATTGTTGAATATTTAGCTTGAAGCTCAAATATTAATCTGTTTCACCCAATATACCTGAGTTCTATTCGGCTCCTGAATTCGTGTATTGAGGCTCGCCGAGTGGGTGCCAAGACGGTTCTACTGCCCTCCGCCAATCGGAGCGACGTGGACAAACTCCCGGCGGAAGTGAAAGAGTCCATCACCTTTCATTTTGTGGACCACTACGACCAGATAATCCCTATCATTTTTCCCGCCTTCCAACCGGCTGCAGAGAAGAGAACGGCAGCTACTGCAGCATGAACGAATTTTTTCTCCAAATAATAATAATAAAAAGGGCGCGAAAAAGTTTGGCTTGTGATTTGATGGTGAAAAATTCGAGGCATTGAATTTAGAAATTCTCAAGTATATCAACATTGTGAGAGAGTAGAAAGAGAAAACAGAAAAAAAAGAAACTTGGAAAAATTGTTGTTTTTTTTTGTAGCCTTCGAGTTTAATGAGCCTCCGAGAGAACTTTTGTTAGTGTTTTGAGTTGTGTAGGTTTTGAAGTTAATTGTGTACTTGCGTTATTCCATTGCTGTTCACATTTGCATCAGCCGTTCTTGCAACAAAATGTGCTAAAAGATTATTATGGAAGGAAGTTCACGCTGAATATTCTATTGAGGAATCTTCTTCTCTTGATAAAATGTTTCCCAAGAGATATACTTTTTCCTCTGAAACAGCCCAATATCGGGTCTTATCCGCCACCGTATTTTCAAATATTTATGATGTGCAAGATATGTAAGTAGAATTTCGAGACTTCTATATGTTTTTTTGAGTTTCCGAAAACTTGTTCATTTATTGATCAATTTTGAGAATAGCTTCTTTAAGTCTCATTCAATGGTGGAAAGTGTGACATATGGACAAAGTATAACATGTATCACGTGAAAAGGGGCAAAGGTTTTTTCGCGATTGTAACTGGTTGACTTCAACTTAAAATACCAGAAGCAAATACAGTCATGCAAACCTAGTGATACAAATAAATTCTGCTACAATTTTTGATATGTTTTTTGAGCAATATTATTCAAATTCAAATAGTTTATCTCATATAAATACTTACAATCATTCAATATTTGACTGTCATCAACAAATCACCTTTTCTTTTAGAAGTTATCTACGATTTCTTCAGTGTTGAGATCATCTAAAATTGGAGAAAACGAAGATGGCGACGGAAAGTGTGGAAGTGGCAGGCGAAGGTGCAGTTACGCCCCTTTCCCTCTCTGTCACGATCATTTCAGCGGAGGAGGCGAGGACTGAAGGGAATGAGCTTTTTGGCAAGGGAGACTGGGAAGCGGCCAAGCAGGTTTTTCCCTGGGCAGACCAATCAATGGGGGACATTATGTAAGTGCTGGCTGATATATGTAATAGGCTCCTGCAAATAAGAAGAGTCAAGATGTTATTTGTTTAAACTATGACGTGGTGAGAAGCTAGTTCACCATCTCCGTCCATCTTTCACTCCACCATCATATCTCTGTCCGAGAGTGCGACAATTTATATTGCTGAGGAAGTACCTAGGGTAGTAAAGAGGGAAGGAGTATAAAGTACCTAGGGTAGTAAAGAGGGAAGGAGTATAAAGTACCTAGGGTAGTAAAGAGGGAAGGAGTATAAAGTACCTAGGGTAGTAAAGAGGGAAGGAGTATAAAGTACCTAGGGTAGTAAAGAGGGAAGGAGTATAAAGTACCTAGGGTAGTAAAGAGGGAAGGAGTATAAAGTACCTAGGGTAGTAAAGAGGGAAGGAGTATAGTTGTTGATATTATGCGCCACGTTGCAAATGTCAAGTGAGAAGCATTGAGTCATGAGGAAAAATTGCAAAGGCCGTAGAAGATATCTGGCAGTTTCTGTGCGAAAATGATGAACTTGTTTCGAGAAAAAAATTAGAGCAATGTTCTGACTTTTTACCCTTTCTTGCTCTCTCTCTCTCTCTCTCTCTCTCTCTCTCTCTCTCCCTAGTTTACCTAGAAACCGATCACTTAATCCTTAGAAACCGATCACATAAGTCAGCATAAGGTGAAATGAATAATCGCATCAGATTGCAGGTGTACGAAGCTGGTTTGGAGAAGTGCAAGGAAGGCGATGAAATAATGGCAGTGCTCCATGCGAATATTGCAGCGGCCTGTATCAAATTAGAAAAGTATCATGTTCTTGTGAGGCTATATCAATAGCTAGCTAGGCTATATCAATAGCTAGCTATCTCAAACATAAAAGTCAAACAGAAAAAAATTATTCATCCTTTTTCGCAAAAAAACAGCCTATGGCATAATTTTTTCCCTGGTGAATCGGTAATTCGATGAAACTTTTGAAGTTGAAACGTAAATCGAACTTTCGAAATAACGACAACGAAAGAAGAAATAAGTACAAAATTGAAAGGTTTTCCAAAAAGTATAAGTGAGTAAAATGCAGATGGGAAGCAGCGGCAGAAGCTGCGACCATTTCCATCCAAGAGGGAGCACCGAATGAGAAGGTTTCTCAAGACTAGCTATTTCATTTTTTAGATAAAGGCTTACAGGAATTTCCTATACACCTAGAAACAACACCTTTCAAAAGCTTAATATCAAGCAAATTCATCTTATTATTTAACAAATTTTTAAAATCAACAATTTTTAAATTTTTTAAAACAATTTAAAAAATTCACCGTTTATGAATTTTTTCAATAAAAGCTCGGGAATTATATAATTTTGAACTTTAGACCTCTTTTACATAGCTTTATCGATAATTATATGGTCTACTTTTGGTGTTTTCATTGTGAAACTTAAAATTTTTTTGTTTCGACTCTTTCATATTCTCTCGTTGCTCTTTTTTCTCGATGAGGAAGTCAGAAGGGACAAGTTTTTTGTTGAGGCCTTAGAACGGCGGGCGTTTGCGCTCTCGCACATTGAGAGCAGATTGGACGAGGCGCTGGCTGATTATGAGAAACTGGCAGAGCAGCTCCCCGAGAGAAGAGCATCCTTCGAGGAGAAGATGAGGGAGGTCAGCATGGGGGATATTTCACTCCAATTTAGTCTAAATTCTCAATTGCTCTTCAATTTTGATGCCTTTTCAAGTTACATCAGAAAATGGTGGAATAGCACTGTTACTTCAAAGTTCGGCTTTGATATAGTAATCATTACTGATAGGCTTTGGATGACCGTATATTGAAGATATATTGTTGAATAGTTTTGATTACAGCTTAAGCCTCGGTTGGAAGCTCGAAACGAGGCGACAAAAGCGGAGGTGATGGGGAAACTGAAGAGCTTCGGTGACATGTGTTTAAAGCCTTTCGGGATGAGCACAGACTCTTTCGAGATGACTCCCAATGGGCAAGGAGGCTACTCAGTCTCTCTAAAGAAAAATTGAGTCCTGGTTATGAAAACAGCCGGAACTGAATAAAGGGTTAAACGGAGTAAGGCCCTGCTTTCAAAAGAAGACTTCGTCCTGATCTCACAAAGAAATGAGTCCTCGAGCGTGCGTTAAAGTTGAAGAAAGCCTTGTGCGTAAGAAAGCCTAAGCCGTATAGTTCAATAAAACGGGAATCATCATTTTTCTTTGTCAGATTTTTTTATTCGTTTAATTGTTTGTTTAACCTATTTTTTGTTTATAACATAAACGTAAAGTACGCAAAAAATTGTATAATTGGATTGATTTGATTTAGCTTTATCATCAAAGGATAGCTTGTTATGGCTATCGCTGACATGGATTATGGGGAACTTGAGAGGGAATTTGGGAACTGTGGTTTTCTTGGATGACTAAGTGATTAAGTAAAGTAGTATTAATAATGATTAAGTAAAATCAGTAACAAAATGGCAATCACAAAAATGAATGACTACTTTCAAAAAAATGTATCAAAGCTAAACAACATTTTCAAAAAACGAAAATCTTCAATTGTTCTGGCAGATCCATATTTCCTTGATGAGAGTTCTGTAAGTTTCGCTAATAATCCTGTCATAATAAAGTGAGCCTGATTCGAAAGTTTCTTTCCGCTGTGTAGGACAGTTTTTTTACACGATGTAAAATAGGTAAATTGATCACAGTTTTGTAGTCGCGATTCTTTCAGCGATAATAAGTCATTCAACAAAAAAAATTCGTTCTTCACAGAATTATTTTTCAACTTTTATTTTCTTCTTCTTGTTTTTCTACTGCTTACTAGCTCTTATGCACTAGCCGAGTTTAATTTGCTGTTTTAATTGCAAAACTTGGTCCATTCCGCATGTCGAGTCTACCGTATAAAATGCAAGAAATCATTTTTCTAGTTTTTGAGGATTGACTCCTACTGTAACTTTGAGGATTGACTCCTACTGTAACTTTGAGGATTGACTCTTACTGTAACTTTGAGGATTGACTCCTACTGTAACTTTGAGGATTGACTCCAAAAGTTTTGTTAATGAAAAATCGGAAAGCTTGTACGTATTATTCTGACTTTGGCTGAAAGCTGAGGAATCAGAGAAATAAGTACTATCAAAACTCGAAACTTGCTCGGATATATTAGCAATAGTACTCACACATCTAACTTGAGCTAACATGTTGCTCCAACATATTTACCACAGTAGGAATACTTAGTCGTTCACATCAAATTTCAACTTATTTTGATAAAAAAGGAAGAAGAAGCCTCCTTTTTTATTCTTCCTACTCACTCAGTTTTCCAAGAATGCAAACAAACCTTTTGACAGGTGAGATACAGAGGCACCGGACAAAAACATGATCGAAAGTTTTGTAGCATTGTTCTTGCATTTCTTGTCGACACTGAAAGGTGTGGTCGATTGTGTAAGAGTCGGTCGTTTTCTGATGTCTGATGCCGGCTGTTCCCAAATAACGTAATGCCAATTCACTTAAAAAAGCTGAGTATTCCCTCAAAAAAGTCATTCTTCCTAGTTGGCTCGGTATAGAGCGGTTGCTTCCGAAAATGCCTGGCAAGCGCACCCCCCTTTCCCCTCCCCAGTGCACGCGTTGCCCAGAATATGAGAAGAAATTTGAAGATATGATGAACAAAATCTCAAGACTGAAGACAATCGTCGAAGACCTCGTCTTTCAACTCTTCATACTTCTCCCCCCTTCTCGACTCCTCAGCCCCAGACCCCCACAATCCCTTCCCTTCTCTTCATCCCACCTCATATGCTCGCCTACCAAGCTGCCGTGCGTGCAATCACTGTCGACAAGAACCTCATCGAAGAGAAAGCACAGAACCTAGTTTGTGTTGGACTTCCTGAGCAGCCCAGTGACGAAGCCACGGACAGTTCGGACCAATCCTTTCTCAAGGCCCTTTCCCTCGACCTCGGCTGCCCAGAACTTGCAAGTGCAAGGTTCAAACGATTCGGCGACCCCGTGAAGAAGCGTCGAGTTCTCAAAATCTTCCTCCAGTCACCAACATTAAGAACTGAACTACTGAGGAAAATTCGAAGTCGTCGCCCGTCTTGCCTTTCTCCGCATCCACATTGCTACATAAGAGAAGACTTGACTCGCGACGGACTTGAATTGGAACGTGAAGTGAAGAAAGTGGCGCGAGAGCGGAACGGCATCCCCGGAGGACAAAAGTGGAAGGTCATCGGAACTTCCTTGATTCCTATTCGGCACTACTTCCAGACGACTTGGCAACAAGAAACGGCGACTCCGAGGATCACGGATCCGCAGATGGTGACTCCGATGGCGACTCCTCGAGCTCCAGAGAGGAACAACGCTCCAGAGAGGAACAAAGTGATGCAGAGAAGATAGGTCAGTGGCGGTGTCCCTATCATTAGTCATGACCTCACCAATATCAAGTGCTTTTCAATAAATGCTCGTTCAATTCGAAATAAGTTGTACAACCTTTCTTACTTGCTCGCTTGAAATATTTATGATATGATAGCTATAAGTGAGACTTGGTTGAGTGACCAAGAAAGTGACTCGTTAATAACCGGTATGTCTAATTATCAGTTGTTCCGTTGCGATAGAAACAGTGCCTCTAAAGGTGGTGGAACAGCATTTTTGATTTCGCCTCGAGTTCCCTGTTCCTTTGTTTCTAGTTTTTCAGAAGATGGTATTGAATGCGTTTCTATTAATGTTCTTCAAAGTTCATCTAGATCAGGAAAGTTAAGATGTATTTGTGTCTATCGATCTCCTTGTTCTTCCACTGCTTCTTTAGAAAAGTTATTGAACTACTTTGAATGTGAGCTGAATAATCCAAATGCTTCTGATAAGATCCCTGTAATGATTACTGGTGACTTCAATTTTCCGTATATCGTCTGGTGTAAGCAAATATCCAACAGAAACGGTCAACATGAAATGTTTCTTGAATATATGAATGATAATTTCTTCACCCAATATGTATGTTCTCCAACTAGGAATGATAATATTCTCGATTTAGTATTTTCCAATGTGAATATTGTGTCTGACTGTAATATAATCGGTCGATTCAATGGTAGTGACCATCACGGAGTTTCATTTAGTTTATCATTATCTGCAACTATTTCAAAATCTTCCCATTCTATTAAGCTGTTTTCTAGAGCAAATTGGCCTGCTATTGAGTATGAAATAGCTATGCAAGAATGGACTCAAATATTTGGCTTGTTAGATGTCGAATCAGCTAATAATTATCTTGTCTCTTTCATTAACTCTCTAATTGATAAGTTTGTCCCAACTGTAGATCCTAGAGACGATTTATCCCGCTATCCTTCAAATCTACGTAAGATGTTCGTTAAATTACAACGAATTTCTCGAAATGCCCCGTATTCGGATTACTGTATTAGAAAAACTTCCGAGTTTGATCAAAAGCTGAAAGAATTCGAAATTAAAAGAGAATCTCAACTGATATTACAAGGTAATCAGAAATCATTTTTCGCGGCTTGTAGGAGCCGTTTGAGTACAGCCAATAATGCTATTCCCGCTTTGGTCGATAGTGATTTAAATGAAAAATTTTCCCCATCAGAGAAAGCTGATGAGTTCTCTCGCTATTTCTCGTCCGTATTTTCTGTACCTCTTCAATGTCCATTACCTGAAATTAAATTACCAATCGTTACTGAGCCGTTCAATTTCGATTATATAACCGAAGATATGGTAATACGAGCATTATCTTCTCTTGAATCTAAGTGTAACACGTCCTCTGATTCTATTCCTAATATTGTATTGAAGAAATGTCGCTTTGCCCTGATTAAACCATTATGTATCCTATTTAATAATAGCCTTCTTACTGGCTCTGTTCCCCTACTATGGAAGAGATCTATAGTAAAACCAGTACACAAGAGCAATTCCCGGAATCTATTAACCAATTACAGACCTATTTCTCTATGATGTTCCTTATCAAAAGTTATGGAGAACATTATTGTTAAGGAAGTATCTTGCTATTTAGAAAAAGAGAACCTTTTATCGCCCTACCAGGCTGGTTTTAGAGCTAGGAGGTCTACTGTGACCTCTTTTGTAGTCGCCTTTGAATTTCTGAGCAGATAAATTCAAGGATAAATCCTTTTCTCTCTACTTGTGAAATCGCCACGCGGGACTTTAATGACCTTTACTTCACAGAAACAAACAAATGAAGAAAATAAATGGAGAATGATAAATTACTTAAGTAATATAATTACTGAATTAGAATGCCAGAATAGAAAGCTAGATAAATGAACTGGGAGTCACAATTTACTGGAAAACTCCTTTCCCAACTCCCCCGCCCCTACTCTATTCAAACCCGGACTTCAGCCGTCGATCTGCTTGTGGTCTGCTTGGCGTCGTCGCGTTGGATGGAGTCGCGTAGAGAAACGCTTGTGGGGAGGGGTTGACCTTGGATGGGATTGCCCGTGGGAGAGAGTGTCCGCCCACTCAAACTTGGGTAATTAAACCTTTTGGTTTAATTAACATAAAACAAACACGCACGAAACGCGCCTAGCCAAACACTAGCTAGATGTGAAAGAGAATGGAGAAGAGGCACGAAGGCCAGAACATTAATGATGAGAATTTTCAATGGGCTATCAAAAATATTCTAACTCCATAAACTTGGAGAAAATGCTCCTAGAGCACTCAAAACACACTAGTGCACTAGATGAGGCTAGGAGGAGGCAATGTTATTACATAATAACATAATGAAGTATAGAATATATAGAATATATTACTATAAATTAGAATTCTATAAATTCTAAAATGAAAAAGCGTAGCTAATGAAGATAAGGGAATAAAATGAAGGCGATGATTAAATGAATCATCGAGAAGGAACTAGCGCGCGCGTGGCGAGCTTTTACCGTAAGCAATAAACAGACAACACTAAAATTGGGTCATTAAAACACGGAGGTAATGACATTGGGGCCCCGGGCCAGAAGTAGGGATTTAGGGTCGAGGGCAGAGGATTGGATTGAGGGCGCACGTCGCCAGATGATGAGCACCGGAGCGTCGCGAACATCGTGCCGAGTAGTCCTTGGACGGCTTCATTTCTCTCCCTGGTCGTGGTACTTCAACTCGAAAACAGCATCTTAGTCATTTGATCCAGAGCTTCCATTTCTAAATAAATGAAGCTCATTCTTCGCGCATTTCCTCTCTATTCCAAATTCTAGACCATTTCTTCAATGTTTCTCGAATTGCATTCTTATTGAAATCTCTTCATGATTATCATTATAACTGGTCACTGGGTGAGACTGGGGCCCGGGCGGCCTGATTATTCATTTCCGAACAAGTTGCCAATACGCGGGGTAACCTTGCAAGCGATTCACAACCTCTAATAGGTCTCAAATTCGTGCTTTCTGGCGTCATTACGTGAGTTCCTTCGCCAGAGGTCTCAGCTATCCGCCACAATCTTTCGTACATTCTTCGGCCCTTGGGAAGTTCCATCCATGGTCGATTCTTCATGTCTGTCGGCCCGCTGCCAGGGTCGTATTCTTTTTCCCTTTTCCTTTCACGATAGTCGTAAGTCACGTGGCGTCTCTGACGGTCTAACGCTTCGCGACTCATAGACAGCTTGTCGAGGGCTCTACCCTCCGTGCGGCATTTCGCACCTATTTCGTCTTTCTTGCCGTGAACGAGGTCACGCAAGTAGGGAACGGCTTCGGATGAGCATCTCAAAGAAGCTCTAGTTTCCTTTCCGTTGGCGCGATAATTGACTTTCGGGTGGTTTTGGAGAGTGTTGTTCACTTCTTTCCGGACCGTATCTCTGTCGATGATTGGAGCAACGATTATTGAGGATTTAGGCTCAACCTTTGACCCTGTCGCTATCCACCCGAGAATCGAAGGTAGAAGTATGTGGCCACTCGGAAGCTTAATTCTGCGCTCATCGACATCAGTAACCTTCAAGTAATCTTCATTGCCAATCAGCAGCTGCGGCTTCATGATACTCATCCTGTCACATTTATCGGCCATTCTCAACTTCCGACGTCGAATTTCATCCACATCTGCTTGTGGGAGCGGTGGGAATTTTAGTGAACCCAATAATGGTTCAGAAAATCCCAGGGCTTCAATTGTCATCCGTTCCCCGGTGACACTTTGGAGCATAACTTCGTAGATGGGATAGGTTTTCAGACCTTCCGTCTTATCTCCCAGTCCGCATAGAGAAGACTCGCAGTCTCGTAACTTCCGCAGTGAGAGTTTCTCAGCCAGGACCCTTGATATTAGGCTCATACTGGCCCCGGTGTCCATTAAAAAGGCTACTCTCTTGCTTTTTCCATGTGCAGTTACCCGACCGGCTTGTAGTCGCGGCGAGAAGGTGCCAAACTTCTCACGGCTTTGGTTTAATAATACCCTCTGACGTTCCTGTTGCCTCAATTCTGCCTCTTGTCTCTGAATATGTTCCGTCCTACCGTCTTTTCCTCGACGGTTTAGTTCCTTCCGACGTTCAATTTCATATTCTTTGTGAGACTGCTTCCTAGTTGCCCATTGCATGCATACAGATATGTCGTGCTCCTCGTCACAATTCGGACACTTGACGTCACATCTGTGCGCGGTACTATGCGGCTTGAGGCAGGCAATGCAGACGCCACGTTGTTTGAGAAATCGGATTCTGTCCGTAACCCGGCGCAAAGTGTAACAATCCCTTGATATTCTATGCCTCCCACAGTAGACGCAGCTTTGTTTTTCGGTTGGTCTCTGAATTTTCCTTGTGGCGTTTGGATGGCTTTCAGTCGGATCTCTCACGAAATTTCTGATTTGCCTCTGACCATTTGGTATGGCCCTTCCAACTGCAACATTCATTGGCGAAACGAAGGGCTTCTCTGCTCAATTTACTGTCAGGACGTTTATGCATTCATTTGAATAACTCACTGTCCCCCTCGCAGCCGGGTCGTTCATCGATGCGACGAACATTTCTTCTCTTATTAGGCTTTCAGCTTTATCCAGAATCGACTTCACTGTGATGTTCTCCGCTTGGTATGTGAAACGGTGCAATTTGTCTTTCAGCTGCGGTTGGAACTTCCTGGTTATCATTTCTTGTAGTGTGATGTCCTTCTGGATGCTCTCGCGATTTCTTGCCATCCGTGCTACTAAAGCTTTCAGGGTCAACGTTAGACAGAGCTGGTCGTTCCATAAGTAGCTAGCTGCTGTCAATGTCTCAATTTGTACTGCCAGCGTTCTCTCGTCGCTCTGCTTCATTCCAAAACTTTCCTTCAGAAGATCCATGGCTGACGTATAGCCGCTTGCAGTAATTGGAAACTGAGTAATTGCAATCCTCGCTGTTCCCTGGACACAACTCAGCAGGTAGCTCATTTTTTCCGCGTCCGAAACGTCTGCTCTCGAGTGCACCGTTTCATTAAACCTTTCGAACCATTCTGGAAATTCCAAGCAGTTCCCATCAAACACTGGCAAAGGTAGCGGAGGTAAGCGAGGTAGTCGTGACAGTGCTGCTGTCTCCTGCTGGAACCGCCGCTCTTCTATTGCGCTACTTGCATTGTGGGCTGAATTCTCTCCAGCAAGTCTATCGGCAGCGTTTGTAGAACCTTGCTGTGATACTGCGATTTGCGCTTCCGTTTCCAATTCGGAGCGTAGAAACTCCAGATCCAGAAGTGCGACTTCCGCGTTTCTCTCAGCTGTAGCTAGGAATCTCTCTGCATCTTCTTTTATCCAAGAGTCAAACGCTGTTGTATGGCCGATTTTCTCTGCTGGGTTCTTGACCTTAGACAAAGTTTTAGTCAAGTCCTCGTATGCCTTCTTGTAGTGGTCTCTGTCCATGCCAAGCCTCCTTATGAGGACTTTTACTTCTCGGAGCAGCGACGCGTTTTCTCTCAGTCGGGACGAGCGGTTCTCCAGATTCGTATTCAGATTCAGATTCGGATTCAGATTCAGATTCATATTCAGATTCATATTCAGATTCTCCAATCGTTCCTTCTGCTGGAAGTGCGACTCGAGGATCTTGTACTGTCGAGCGAGGTGGCTTTGCTGAGGCAGGCAATCGATGTCGATCTCCTCTTCTTCGGCCATTTTCGCTTCAGTGTTGTCCGATTCCGAAGACCTTGGGCCCGTATGCACCATGTAGTCGCCTTTGAATTTCTGAGCAGATAAATTCAAGGATAAATCCTTTTCTCTCTACTTGTGAAATCGCCACGCGGGACTTTAATGACCTTTACTTCACAGAAACAAACAAATGAAGAAAATAAATGGAGAATGATAAATTACTTAAGTAATATAATTACTGAATTAGAATGCCAGAATAGAAAGCTAGATAAATGAACTGGGAGTCACAATTTACTGGAAAACTCCTTTCCCAACTCCCCCGCCCCTACTCTATTCAAACCCGGACTTCAGCCGTCGATCTGCTTGTGGTCTGCTTGGCGTCGTCGCGTTGGATGGAGTCGCGTAGAGAAACGCTTGTGGGGAGGGGTTGACCTTGGATGGGATTGCCCGTGGGAGAGAGTGTCCGCCCACTCAAACTTGGGTAATTAAACCTTTTGGTTTAATTAACATAAAACAAACACGCACGAAACGCGCCTAGCCAAACACTAGCTAGATGTGAAAGAGAATGGAGAAGAGGCACGAAGGCCAGAACATTAATGATGAGAATTTTCAATGGGCTATCAAAAATATTCTAACTCCATAAACTTGGAGAAAATGCTCCTAGAGCACTCAAAACACACTAGTGCACTAGATGAGGCTAGGAGGAGGCAATGTTATTACATAATAACATAATGAAGTATAGAATATATAGAATATATTACTATAAATTAGAATTCTATAAATTCTAAATGAAAAAGCGTAGCTAATGAAGATAAGGGAATAAAATGAAGGCGATGATTAAATGAATCATCGAGAAGGAACTAGCGCGCGCGTGGCGAGCTTTTACCGTAAGCAATAAACAGACAACACTAAAATTGGGTCATTAAAACACGGAGGTAATGACATCTTTAGTTGAATCTCATTCGTTCATTGTCGACTCGTTATCCCAAAGCATCCCTATCGATATAATATTCCTTGATATCAGTAAAGCATTTGATTCTGTTGATCATAGATTACTTCTAAATAGGATAGCATCTTTTGGTAGCTCTTCTCCAATCGTTAAATGGTTAACTGATTATCTTGTTGGCCGCTCACAAACAGTTATGATCGATAATAGTCTATCCGACCAAATTCCCGTAATATCAGGTATACCTCAAGGATCATCTTTAGGCCCGTTGTTATTCTTGTTGTACATCGACTCTGTTAAAGAAGCTATCCCCGATTCTATCAAATTCTGCTTATTCGCCGATGATATAAAGATAATGGGACGCGCTACCTCTTGTAATTATATCCAACTAGCTTTGAATCGTATAACCGATTGGTACCTAGAGTGGAATTTGTCCCTATCCATATCTAAGTGTAATGTACTTCATCTCGGATCATCCAATTCTCGCAGCGTCTATTACATGAACAGTCAACCTCTAGTAGTTGGTAGAGTTGCCAAAGATCTTGGTGTAATCATATGTGATCGTTTCTCTTATCGTAATCATGTTGAAGACAAATGTAAAAAAGGCTCTGCTCTTGTTAACATGATGTTAAAATCCTTCAAGTCACCATGTCCGCCTCTTTTAACTTCAGCTTTTAAAATTTATCTCAGACCTGTTCTTGAATACGCTAGTGAGTTATGGAATACATCATCCCCCGGCTTAGTAAAATCTATTGAAAAAGTTCAGCGGTCGTTTACGAGAAGAATCCTAGCAAGATCTGGCCATTCCAGACTTCCCTATTCACAAAGAATCTCCATGTTAGGCCTAGAAACTCTTGAACATCGTCGTGCTATATCTGACCTATTATTTATTCATAAATGTGTCCACAAAAAAATGTGAACTTGAAACTATGAACTTGTTTCAATTGTCCGCAGTACATAGATTTTCTCGCCATTCTCATGAGCTCAGGCTAAAAATACCTCATAATATTAGCAAATGTTCTATTTCTACATGTGTTTCTCGCCAGCTATCAGTATGGAATTCATTACCTTTTGAGATCGTCAGTACACCTAATACTGCTAGTTTAAAAAAAACACTTATTATCTCTGCCTACTGAAAAAGTATTACCTAAACCTTTCGTTCATGACTAATATAATTGTCGATTTTAAGTATATCACCCTCCCCCCTTTTTCATCTATACCGCAACCCCTAAACACCGCCACTTAGAAGAAAGTCCATGCGTTTAACTTTGTTTTTGTTTGTGTTTTAATGATATCTTATGTGCTTGGAATAAAGAAATGAAATAACTCCAGCAGTTTTTGAAAAATATTAGTTGTTGACTTCTAATCGGCCTTAGAAATTCTTATCGTTTACGATGGATGTCCTTCGCGCTATCCTATCAAGTTTTCATCAAGAATATACTGACCTAAAGCTTCGCGTCTTGTGGTTTGTCGATCTTCCAACTTTTACAAAACTTGATCGTATTAACTCTTCTTGCAGCTTGGCGACACTGTAAAAAGTCGAACCGAGTGCAATAGAAGAGACGTTAAGATCTCTTCTTCGACCGACCAAGGCCACTTAATATAAATAACCATTTTTTCTTCAACTTTTTTCTACATTTAACTTTAGGGTCTACTTAACTTTCGGCTAGACCGCGTGCTTCTTGGTTGTCTGCACTCTGAAAACTTCGCTTTTCAACCCCCTGTTATTCTGCCTGAGTTAGGTAAAGTTTAAGCTAACGAGGTCATACAGCTTAGGAAGGAGACCGTATTAAACAACTAACAACAACTTAATATGTACAGGGTGCGGCCAAAGTATGGAACGGTGGTTATTAACCATTTGTCTAGAAAAATCATGTCTTTAGTATAAACATATTTATTGCATGCAGGTTTAGTAACAATTATGAAAAATTATTCGATTCGGCCTCCTCTTTCTCTTAAAACATGCCTGAGACCATGCTCGAATTGCTGGACCGTGTCTCGCAGGTATTCATCAGAAAGATTGTTCCATTCTGTGGTCAGGGGCCTTGAGAACATTCAAATTTTCAGGAGTTGTAGCGCAGACCTTGGACTGTAAATATCCTCAAACAGAGTAATCCAGTGGATTCAGATCGGAAGAGGAAGCGGGCCATTCGGAATTTGTCAAAGAGGCCGGAAGGTTTGCTGCGCACCAATCTTGAGTGAACTTGGCAGTGTGAGAAGGAGCTCCGTCTTGCTGGAAGACATACTTATCTCCTTTAAAATGAGCATCTGCGCAGGGCTTCAATACATTTTCAAGATTTTTTCCGAGTACATATGTCGATCCATTTTGAATTTTTCTTCAAAGAACAAGGGACTCTTGCTTGAGGAGCAAATAGCTCCCCACACCATAACCTGAGCCAGTTGTTGAGTTCTTTCGATGCATCTGCCTTTTTTATCAGCCTCCAGAGAAGTGTAAGCAAGAACGCGTTTGTTTTGGGGGTTGAAATCCTCTTCTACTTTGAATAATTTCTCATCAGAGAAGATGAACTGAGGAAGCGAGACACGGTCCAGCAATTCGAGCATCGTCTCAGGCATGTTGTAAGAGAAAGAGCAGGCCGAATCTAATATTTTTCATAATTGTTACTAAACCTGCATGCAATACATATGTTTAAACTAAAGACTTGATTTGCTTGCTTTTACTAAGAACAAATGGTTAATAACCACCGTTCCATACTTTGGCCACACCCTGTATAGTATGCTTGTGAGTATATAAGAGCCCCTTTTTCTATTCTCGAGAATCTGCGATGAAGATTATAATGATGAAGCGAGAAGCACAAGTATTGTGAGTAACCAACGGTTTGATAGAGAGCTAAGGGCTCTAGGAGTCAACTTTTAAAAAAAACATAATGAGCATTAAATTACATTGGTAATGAAATGATAGTGGATGTAGGTTTTGGTTTACATGTACTTTTTTTGTACTTTGGGTGGTCAAGTCTTACTATAAGACGAATCCTCATTTTTGAATATATTATACGTTTTAATTCGACCTATAGCACTTCAGGGATGTTGTCTTACACTAAGAATCACTAGAAACTCACAAAAGTATGATGATAGTGGTCTTCGATGTTCATGACGCTTAATTGAAACCCGCGTTTTAACTTCGAGTCAAGTTGGATGGTCTCTTGATTTAAGTGTTATCTACTAACTCACCAAGTACGGTAAGCCTTCTTTTCTAATTGTGCTTACGTTGGCAATGTCAACGAGGCTGAAGAGTGATCCTCGAGATGTCGAGGCTAAGCTTGCAAGCTTTCGGTGTTTAATATCTCTGTCCTTCCATCACCTTTTCAGCGGTTAATGGAGGATAGTCCTTCGATTGAACTTTCTCAGCGAGGAAGAGGACGGGTAAGAGAAAGAGGTCAGTCACAGCACGAACGGTTTCATGATATATAGCAATTTCTAAAGGTATTGCGACAGTTTGTTACAAGACACTTTGTTACACTACAGTTCGTTACACGCCCTTCACAGGTTTTTTTCTCGCTTAGGCTCAGTTAAAATGTATGCTGACGATTCCGTACGGCTTAGGAAAGAGACCGCATGAAAAAAAATTTCTCACAAAATACAGTAGTTAAAACCCACTAAAACAAAAGCCCCTGTAAAAAAGTGTCTTGTAATAAACTGTCGTTTAACAAAGTTTCATGGATCCCTTTCTAAAGGGTCAGGAACACAATTTTAGTGTGCGAGAAAAAAAACCTTTAAATTTTTTTGAAGGTTTCGTTTTCAACCGAAAAATTCAAACGAGACCCAAAAATTGAACTACGGACCCAGTGATGTCCTTTCTAGAGCTAGCAACAAAGATATCGAGAAACTCAAAAAATACACATGCTTTTTGAAAGTAAAGTATTCAGTAAAAACTTTTCGATGTCTTGATTGTGTATCAAGCATATAAAACATAACTTATCCATTTTTTGCAAGATAATGTGTGAGTAGAAAATCTTAGGCTCCAATGAAAACCTAGGTGTGGTCTGCGTCTTAAACATGTTCCATGGTGCCCGTCGCGTTGTTGCTGACCTAGTATTTATTCATAAAAGAGTACATTCGTATTTTGAATTTCATTCTTCAACACTATTCATTGTTAAACCACTTCTTAAGATTATTAGAAATGCTCACAAGTTGAGAATCGCGTTTCCATTCGCTGTAAACAGCTCTCGGTTCTCTACATGAGCATCAAAAATTATCTCTATATGGAACTCCCTACCTTATGAAATAGTATGCATTCATTCTGTTGAGATGTTTCGACGAAACTGAAAGAAATTTCTAAAAAATACTATTTTACCTAGCCCTATTGTTTCTGACTAAACGCTTCAATACACTGCCACTGTATTACCTCATCTTCGTTTTTTCATTTCTTAATTTTAATTTTATCATATATAAAAATACATATTAGATTGTTTTTTATTTCGATTCCACGTTAAACATATGTACATGGAAAAAAGAATGAAGCATAGCAGAAGAAGAGATAATATAGCCCGAGGAGACTATTATAGAAAACTATGCACTTCTGACGCTGCACCACACCTAGGTTTCCATTAGAAAAAAATCTTTGTTATATCCTAATTTTAGCCTCTCAGTTAAAGTAAATTATATGGTCAGATTTTTTTTTATAAATTAGAATGTCAGTGAAAGCATCGGTATGAATGATAAGGCGCTTTGAAAGTTTTTATGTTCAGAAAGTCCAGAATATGAAGAGAAAGTTTTCGTGGAGAAAAGGTTGAAGTCTGGCGACACACTCAACAAGATCGCCCTGCAGTACTCTGTTCATGTGACTTCTTCGCTCCTATTTTAAACTCGGGTCCTATAAACCTTGTCAAAACATAAAAATTTTCGTGCTCAGAACCGTGGTTCACCTTTGACAGATCCACCCAAACCAAGGGGGTTAAGAAAATGCTGGTAGTGCTTGTGCACGAATCTGACTCTACCCCCTGCTGCTATTCACAATAGCAGGCAGCCACTGGTCCTACCAGGGTCCTGCATCTCAGGGGAGCACGTACCCTGCCGTGAGGCGGGAACAAGCGCAAGGAAAATAATTATAAAAAAATTGGAAAATGTAGTAGAGGTAAGTTGGAATGAAGCAAAAAAATTTTTCTTTAGATCATTTTCTGCGCAATTATGTATGCGCCATCCTAGCTGGTATTCTTTATATTTAACCCCTGGTTCTAATTACGAAAGCAAGGGTATTTGCGTTCAAAACGGCATAGAGTCTTACGGAAAGCTGAAATTTGGCTGAACATAGGCCTGCCTAACAGTATAAAATAGTTTTTTTTTTGAAAAATAAGAAGGTTTTATTTAAGCGTCTGTCTTTGAAGGAAAAATTGAGCTACTTGAAACAGAGGCCGGTGTACAGACAATTGGAATGGACCATTTAACCCCTGTACGGTATACAAAAGAGAAAGCGATTGTACTTTCAGGTTTCCGAGCTGCGGCGAGCCAATAACCTGCTAAAAGACCAAGACTTCTTAGCCTTGACTACTGTAAAGATACCGGTTAATTCTTGTTTTCTTGGTTTTTCAGAAACTCAAACATCAGTGAGTCCTTCTTACTTCCTACTACAGTATTTTTTCCGATAAAAACTCAACGGATTGAGCAAATCAAACAAAATTTTCATCAAAGTTTATTCAAATAGTTTGGGATATAACTGCGTTTTCAAATTTCGAACAGCCCTCCTTTCTCCTTGACCCAGGCGCGGAGTCGCTTGTGGAAGGCACCCAAGGTGGTGGACAGGTAAGCGACGTCAAGATCATCCCACGCCTTGTGTAGGGCGCGCTTCAAACTTTCCAAATTCTTATGTGGGGAAGCACAGGCCTTGCTCTCAAGGACCGACCACACAGAGAAGTCCAGAGGATTCAAATCAGGTGAGTACGGAGGCCATTCGGCGGATGTTATCAGGGGGGAAATTGGTCTTGCACCAGTCTTGCACAACTTTAGCCTTGTGGGCAGGCGCAGAGTCCTGCTGGAACGTCCATTTGCGTCCCGCGAAGTGAGCCTGGCTCCAAGGAAGTACTTCCTTTATGAGAATGTCGTTCAGGTAGTTATTGGCATTCATTCTGACTCCCTGCTCGACGAAAACGAGTGGAGTCTTGCCAGTCGCGCAAATCCCGGCTCAGACCATGACAGAAGCGGGATGGCCCTTTCTCTCTCTGTGTGGTCGGTCCTTGAGAGCAAGGCCTGTGCTTCCCCACACAAGAATTTGGAAAGTTTGAAGCGCGCCCTACAGAAGGCGTGGGATGATCTTGACGTCGCTTACCTGTCCACCACGGTGGGTGCCTTCCACAAGCGACTCCGCGCCTGTGTCAAGGAGAAAGGAGGGCTGTTCGAAATTCGAAAACGCAGTTATATCCCAAACTATTCGAATAAACTTTGATGAAAATTTTGTTTGATTTGCTCAATCCGTTAAGTTTTTATCGGAAAAAAATACTGTCCACCTGGACTTTCTGTACACCCTGTAAATAGCTCGAAACACACTGGCAACAGTGGTCAATCGTGACTCTACAGCCTTGAGAGCCTGCCACGGATGGAGCCGGATCATCCAATGCGGAATCGAGCGCGATTTCAGGTGGCGGATAGAGGGACGCCTCTCTACGAAGAATTCGTACTGGGAGGTAGCGGGAGAAATCCTGCCGCGGGCCAAAACTGGGTAGTATAGCTCTTCAAAGGAGGGTGATGCCGGACCGGCCTGGGCAAGCCACCGGACAAAACATCAGCCGATACTCCGCTATACTTATGAATGGCGATTCGAGGCGCCAGTCAAGTAGCCTCTTGCCCATCTCCGGTCAACGACAGGCGAGACGTCTCTACTCCCACCCAAAACGATGCTAGGCCGGGTTTACCACCCATTCACAAGGCCTATAGCATGAACAGGTTGCTACAACGATGTCCGCCTTCACAAGATGCAGCATGACAGTCTCAGGACTGAAAAGGACATCAAAATCCTTCTCCGGACGCATCTCGTCCGAAGAACAACACGAGAACCTCTCTCATTAAAGAGAGTGTTCATAACCAAAAGTCTTCGATGCGGGCTGCTTGCCGGCAACAACAGCAACAACAACTAAATAGTAGAAAAGTATAAATTAGACGGCAGACAAAACTATTTATTGCCCTGATTTAATCTAATCGGTCGGCTTCTTTTGAATTTAGGCTCTGTTAATTGCAGAACTGTAAATAATTGATGTGTTACTTTTTCGTTTTTTTGGGGTGAACTTAAATTGTCTGGAGACCTTCTCGTTACCCTCGACGGAATTCAAAAGTAAATTTAGCTGTATAATGAGCCTGCACTTGTGAGATTTATGAGAATGACTGCTTATATGAGCGGGGGAAAAATTATGTGAAAAAATTATTTCCGCCTTCGGCGGGCGTCTGTACCTTTTTCTTGCACACTTGAAACCCCTGTTCCGCTTTTTTGTACAGTATTCGTTCGACAGAGGTAAAATCAATTGTAATTGAAGATCAGCGGATTTTAAGATGAGCAAATTGCGGCGGAATCTGCGTCTTGGTCTAGAAGAGCTCCCAACAGAAGAGGATGAAGACACCCTCATTCACATCGACGACCAGCATTATCAGGAACTGACACACACCCGCTCTACCAGCGCGGAAGACATCTTCCGGAAGGCGGATGCCACTATCGCACAGGTAAAAACACACATGGGGTCAAACAATCTGCGCCATCTATCATTCTGGATGACAAATTATCGTCGAAAATACTCGTGGCATCGCACCACAGAACGATCTGGTACAGGTACGTTCGACTGACGTTTTACAACAAGTGAGTGAATTATTGGGAACAAAATGAGTCGAGAGACCAAGTCTGATATGGTGACCAGTCGAGAGACCTCTGATATGGTGACCAGTCGAGAGACCAAGTCTGATATGGTGACCAGTCGAGAGACCAAGTCTGATATGGTGACCAGTTGAGAGACCAAGTCTGATATGGTGACCAGTCGAGAGACCAAGTCTGATATGGTGACCAGTCGAGAGACCAAGTCTGATAGGGTGACCAGTCGAGAGACCAAGTCTGATAGGGTGACCAGTCGAGAGACCAAGTCTGATATGGTGACCAGTCGAGAGATCAAGTCTGATATGGTGACCAGTCGAGAGACCAAGTCTGATATGGTGACCAGTCGAGAGACCAAGTCTGATATGGTGACCAGTCGAGAGACCAAGTCTGATATGGTGACCAGTCGAGAGACCAAGTCTGATATGGTGACCAGTCGAGAGACCAAGTCTGATATGGTGACCAGTCGAGAGACCAAGTCTGATATGGTGACCAGTCGAGACCAAGTCTGATATGGTGACAAGTCGAGAGACCAAGTCTGATATGGTGACCAGTCGAGAGACCAAGTCTGATATGGTGATCAGTCGAGAGACCAAGTCTGATATGGCGAACAGTCGAGAGACCAAGTCTGATATGGTGACCAGTCGAGAGACCAAGTCTGATATGGTGACCAGTCGAGAGACCAAGTCTGATATGGTGACCAGTCGAGAGACCAAGTCTGATATGGTGACCAGTCGAGAGACCAAGTCTGATATGGTGACCAGTCGAGAGACCAAGTCTAATATGGTGACCACTCGGGATTTTATATCTTATGCTTCACGTTTTCCATACTTTTCTTTCATAGATTTTTTCCCTTGAAATAGAAAAAAGTCATTTGCCAGAGTTATAAGATCAATCAATCAATTCACTGCTGCAACTTCAGTAATACAACTTTTCATCGTCTCGCAAATGAGTTTGAAAAAGAGTCTTAACAGGGCGCTTTAATTGCCAAGGTTCGTGAGAGTCTTCCGGAGAACACAGGAGAGGGAGGCTCCGCCCCCTTCCACTTTATCGATGCCCGCCCTCCGGATTCCGGCTGCTCCGTACTCAGAGTTCTTTTCGCCGTCCTTTTCGTCTTCGTCATCGTTCCGCTTCTGCTCACCTTCTACGAGGAAAGCGAGGAGTCAGCAGAGCACGACCACGCGGTTCCTCATTACGCGGCCGATTGATTCCGCGCGTTGTCTAAAGCGAGCGGCCAATCGGAAGAGATGTGTTTAGTATCGTGATTCTCGAAAGTCTCGGGTAAAAATAGAGGTCTTCTGCTTGTGTTTGAGGAAGAAATGAAGTTAAAGAAGTACTATTATATACATATATACGATGTAATTATCATTGAGCTTCGATACACTAACTCAAAGGTATGCAAGTTTGTTCCCTCAAAGTTCTCATGAAATATTTTAAGTGAAAAGTTGACTAATTTATATATATAACCGAAACGAGGATTCGGATGCAAAATTGTTTCAGGAGGGTACGTTAAAAACAGCGGAACGTTATTTAAATTTTTTTAAACTTACGATGTCGGCGCTAGTGCAGTTTAACTGGTAAGATTTTCCGGCGAAAATAGCCATCTAAACTCGTTTTTTTGTGTTTTCTAGACATTACGTGGCCTGAGTAAGCGACGTAGGCATACAGTTTTTCCACAAAAAGTTTTTTTTCTTCAGTTTTCTGAGTAAAAAAACTTTTCTGAGTTTTTTTCACGCCTTATGTAAAAAAACTCGAATTTTTAAAAATCTTAGTTTTGCCGGAAAATCTTACCAGTTAACTGCACTAGCGCAACGATGTCTGATAAGAAAGAGATATGCTACACATAGGTTAGAACTCGGAAGCGGTGATGCTATAAACAAAATGTTTGTTGGATCCTCTATATGTCATGAACTTATTAGTATAGAAGGGTATAGAAACTATGTTACGAATCTATTGATCCGATCCTTGTTATCGTATTCTGTTACAATTGAAACTTCTCTGCAATGGATTGGAAAGTTCTTGTGATTCATCCACAGGGGTTAAATAGTGACCGGATCGGTCCCGTCGGCGGATACATGTACACACACTATTGACAAAAAACTCCCTCTCTTTTCTTATCTTTTTCCTACATCTCTTTTTCTTTTTTCCTCTAAACTTTGAGCGGTGGATACATGTAAACCCAAATTGGGCGGCTCCATTTAACCCCTGTTCATCCATCGTGTCAACCAAGTTTTCGAGAGATTACGGCTTCAGCCGAGGACCTTCGAGGTTTGGTTTTTTAATGACCATCGGACAACATTTGTTTGTTACTGCTTTTTAATTCTAATGTAATTATGATTGAACGAGCAAGTGAATTAGAAGAGTTCATTGGAGAATAAATTTCATTGAAAATCGTGCCTTATCGTTATTCGTATACAGAAGATTGCGAGAATGTGATGATAAAGATAATTGCGATATTGCAGTGGAAACGGTTCGAAAACGATAAAATCCATAATCTTGAATTTTTGTTGCAAAGCTCGAATAAATAGTGAATAGTTCTTTTAGAACTTGTGAATGACAGAAAGTTCTAGATGAGACTCACCATACGCTCCGTCAATTATGTACAGTTTGCGAAGAACATCTGTGATGCAAAAAAAAACTACTCGGAAGCTCAACTAAATATCCAAACAGTATACATATCTTTAACATACACATAAAGCTGACCAGCTGGGATTGTTAAAAAAAATTTTTTTCGCTATCCTTATATGTATAGTTCGAAAAGTGCGAGATTATTTGTATTTCAAGAACAAACATACTTGACTTTTTGCTACAGTTGAAACTAAATTTATAAAAAAATTAGCGAAAAAACAGCAAACACAGGATAACATAATTTATTACACAACAGAACATCTGAGAAAAAAAAACGAATTTATCTTTTCAAACAACAATCCATGATCTTCTGCATTATAATTTGCACCAACAAGATTATTTCTTATAATAACTAGATAAGGGAATGGTGGGACATGATGAGGCCAGGAGTCAGCCACTGTCCCCCGGACTCTTTTCTTCCTCAACGACTCCCATTGAGTGAGTCGCGTTCTCTGCAAGCAATCTGCACCAGTGTGTCCAGATGATTCAGCGGAACCTCGTTCGCCGCAACTTCCGATACTCTTTGGACGCCGTTCGTCGACGGAGTGGTGGGATGCGGGATTCCCGAAGAGGAGATCACAGCAAAAGCTTCCGCCTTTTACAAAATACCATCTTCTACTTTAATTACTTATATGGATACTTTGTCATTTCTGTTACTAAACTTGTTTATAAAAAAACATTAAACTTTCCCCTTCAAACTTTAACTGCTGTTTTTTTAAATTAGCTTTTCTAGAAGTTTCCTTCGAATTCTGGTTCTTCTCACTTTTAACACGAGAAAATGACTCGACTAATCTTCGATAGTTTTATTTATTTATTCGATTCTGATTCTTGAATTGCGCAATCAAGTATGTATCAGCTCTATTTAAAGTATTTTAGCCTACTCAGCTTAGACTTGTTTAATATCTGAAAACTCGCTCTTTTTTCCGATCCTAATTCCACTCTATCTTTTACTTTCCCTCTCCCTTTCTATTACACGCTCTTCCCTTTCAACTCTTAAATTCTACACCTGATGAGAAAAAATCCCAACCTTGCTGATTCCTCTGAGCTGCCTGAGAGCCTGGGCGAGTACGGTAGGCAGGAGGACGCTCACAGTGATGTGCATAAGAGGGAGGGTCTCCTGATGCGGCAGATGATCTCTCGCGAGTGACAGCAGCGACTCCACCAGATGGTCCGCCTCCTCATCTCAACTCACACGAGGATTACATCAGTTGCAGGTCAAGTACTACCATCTAATGGACGGCCTCTCTTCCCAATTCTATCATAGCTTCGTTATTTACCAGAAGACAGTTGCCTACGTAAACCTTTCATCCCTCAAGAAAACTACTTTAAATTGCCACCGGTTCTCTCCGACAATTTTCAGCTTCCGGTGCTTATATGTCTTTTTGTACGCATTATAAAACCCATATCGGCGCTCAATTCTAGAAGTCTTAAATCAGCAGCCTTAATGAGGAGTGCGCGAAAAATCGATCTACTCCGAGGTCTCGACAACACGCGTGCAAAACCATTTAAGCCTCTGAAAAACTAAATTCGAGAAAAATCAGTTTAAACGCCTGATTATCATTCATGGTTTAAAAAACTTCCGAGGTTTTGAAAATTAACCAGCCCTAATTTTGAAAACCTGTGAGGAGATCTGTCGCCCGGACGGTGATTCTCATCTGACTCCTCGGAGGGAGAACATAGCGAGCCAGTCGTCGAGAGGGCCGCTGCCACAGACACGCCACAGTCTCCGGCGCTATCGACATTGCCACATCAAACAACTGAAGGGAGGAATGATTTCTGAGATAAAATCACCCATCAAGATCATATTCTAGAAAACATGCAACAAATCTAAAACGACCGTGGAATTAGGAAGAAGAGTCTTTTAGGAATCTAGGCACTTTTTTCGCTAACCTGATAATTCTAGTATACCCTCAGGAATCTAGAAGACGATAAGTGAAAAGCCAAGGAGAAGTAGAAACTCGATATTCATAAGGACCATTCTCGCCGTCGATGGTGCTACAGCTCACGAGTTATCACCATCGCAAGGGACCAGTTCATCCTCACTGGTATCAAGCGCGTCCTCAGGTGGCGGTTAGAGGGATGTCTCTCTGCACAAGTGCATCGGAGATAGCGGGCTTGCCCGTCGCGGACCAAGATTGGATAGTATAGTTCGTCAAACGAGGGCGATGCCGGACTGGCCTGGGCACGCCACCGGAAAAAAACATCAGCCGATACTCCCCTATACTTTGTAATGGCGAGTCGAGGCGCCAGTAAAATATCCTCTTGCCCTTCTCCGGTTAACGAATGAGTCTCGCGAAGAGGATCGCCGACTGCGGTGCTAGTGTAGACGGATTAAATTTCTCCGGACTCAAAAGGACCCTCAACAAAGGAAAATGAGATAGGTACTCCTTGAGGAAATGAGATAAGTACTCTCTGAGGAAATGAGATATGTACGCCCTGAGTAAATTAGATATGTACTCCCTGAGTAAATGAGATAGGTACTCCCTGAGAAAATGAGATGGGTACTCCTGAGGAAATGAGATAGGTACTCCCTGAAGAAATGAGATAGGTACTCCCTGAAGAAATGAGATAGGTACTCCTTGAGGAAATGAGATAAGTACTCCTTGAGGAAATGAGATAAGTACTCTCTGAGGAAATGAGATATGTACTCCCTGAGTAAATGAGATATGTACTCCCTGAGTAAATTAGATAAGTACTCCCTGAGAAAATGAGATAGGTACTCCCTGAGAAAATGAGATGGGTACTCCTGAGGAAATGAGATAGGTACTCCCTGAAGAAATGAGATAGGTACTCCCTGAAGAAATGAGATAGGTACTCCCTGAAGAAATGAGATAGGTACTCCCTCAGGGAATTAGATAGGTACTCCCTCAAAAAATTAGATAGGTACTCCCTGAGGATATGAGATAGGTACTCCCTGGGGACCTATGAGTTGAATGAACGAAATAAATATGCTCCAAGAAAGATCCTATTCTGTATGCTGACTCAAACTCTGGCTGGTTCATGTTAATACTAGGATAATGTATCATGAGTATTATACCCTATCTTTATGACTGTAGAAGTATGATCATTCCGCCTACTACTTGTCTAGTTGTGACTATTCATATCTGCTATAACTCATCATCTGTTTTCTGCAAACTTCAGCTTGCATTTCTTTTCCTCTTGCTGCTTTCCTTAATTCTTTCCTTTTTATACAATCCTTATCTCTCCCTCTTTCGCTTTTGATCTCCCTATCTTTTGCTAAACAGTTCTAGGTTGTTTAAAGTTTTTTGAACTGAAAGTTTATCTGAAAGTTTTTTTTAAAAAGTTTCGTAAGCGTAATACAAAGGCTGAACAGAGCATCGCAGAAGCGGATCTATTCTGTAATTGAATTGGGTGTCTTGAAGAAAAATATGAAAGACTTCAAAAACTAAATAGGCTCTTCTGGAGATAAGCCCGACTCTTCGTTTCAGTACCACCACAAGACGAACTCAAAGGGTCGTTCCTTGCAACTTGCCTCATGCCCCATCCAACCTTCTTTTCAGTTCTGGAGGAGTCTTGAGACTCTGCCACCGGCTCTTCTCCACCGCTCGCTGCCTGGGACTCCGCCTCCTTCTCCTCTCCCTCCGCCTTCTCTTCACTCATCTCTTCGTCCTCTTCCTTCTCTCCTGATTCCCCTTCTCCTGCCTCGTAGTCAGCGGATTCAGTGGAAACAGTCTGAAATCCATTGTATCAGTGGTTCATCATCTACCCCGAAAACCTAGTCAGGCGTTAAATGAGACCGGACTAAGGCACGAGCGAGTGGAAAAAGAAATGGGAAAAGGCAAAGAGTGAACAGACAAGTAGAGAAAAAGTGAAACAGAATGGAAGGAGAAGAGAATGTAGATCATTCTCGGCGCGAACATGTATGCGCCAACATAGCTGGTCAGGTAATCATTTAACCCCTGCCTACAGTATATATTTCCCTGAACGTTTGAGATTAGTGAAGTTTGTATCTTTCAAGCATATTTCTCAAATTTATTCAACTCAATACTAAAAAGTGGAGATTTTTTAATTGATACAACATCTCAGTAAGAGCCGCACTATGCCACAAATGGTATTCTATCTTGTAAAAGATGCACGAAACAAGTAGGAGGAAGAGCAAATGGAACTTCGCCCTCGCAGCAAAGAACAACCGCAGAACTTCTACTCTAAAGCGGTAAAAAATGGAATTTCATCGAAATAGGATAAAAGCGAAAAAGATCAAAACTTGAATAGCTTTCTTGTTAACATTCGTTCTATTTCCTATAAAATTAAGATCTTAGAAGCCCTAGCTATCGAGTACAAAGCAAGTATAATGGCAATAACAGAGACATGGGCTAGTTCCACGACAATACATGATTCTTTGCTTTCTTGCAACCAAACTTATGCAGTCTACCGTAGCGATAGGGACGGTCATGGGGGTATACTCGTTGAAAAGTCCATAGCATCTTCACTCATTTTATCTGAAAGCCATTCTACTCAATGTCAATACGTAGCCGTCAAACTCCACAATAAACGTATTCATGATACAATACTACATTGTGTTTACAGGAGCCCCAGCACTACATTCAGCGAATTTTCAAATGCTCTTACTTCCATTGAGAACATATTCTTAGCGAACGACTGCGAACATGTTCTTGTCGGCGATTTCAACTGCCCAGAAATATCATGGCCCGATGGCTGGACTCCTCTTTCACTCTCACTCGGTCATCACTCTCGCTCTCTTTCTGGATTTGTGTCGTACCACTCTCTCACACAACATGTCAGTTCTCCCACGAGACTCGGGAACACTCTTGACCTGGTGTTTTCTTCTTCACCTAGAAGAATATCAGACTGTTTCGTAGCTCCTCCTCCTCTATCATGTGACCACAACATAGTTCTTTTCAGAATAGCCTTCCAACAAACCAGAATAACTAGAACACCTCATATGTACAACTATAAGAGAGCCAATTTCTCGCTCGCAAACTATCTGATAGATAGGACTGACTGGTTTACTCTGTTCAACTCATGCAAAGATTCAAATGAGGTATATGATCTGTCTTACAACATGTTTGTCTATCTGTCTTACAACAAGAATAACATGACAGAACGTTGTCTTGAACTTCAAGCTTCTCTAGATGCAGTATCATTCTGGTGTACTTCCAACCAATCACTATATCTGACCGAGTATCTAGAGCTAATTCTGCTCTATATTCAATGTTAAGAGCCGTGAACATCAATGATGCCTCTATCTTGGTGAAATGCTTCAAAATTTATGTCATGCCTCATTTAGAATTTGCTTCAAGTTTCTGGAATCCGCACTTCAAAAAAGACGTCGAAGAAATAGAGAAAGTTCTCAGGTCTTTCACGAGAATCGTATTCGCTCGCTGCTTTCCTAACTGTATCTATCCTCACGGAAATACATCTCATAAAAGTAGACTCTCTAAGCTAGGTCTCATGTCTTTAGAAGAGAGACGAGTATACATGGATTTGACCATGGCATGGAAAAAAATCAATGATGACGTTGGAGATGTTGGACTAGCACATCTCGTGCACCTGTTCAACACCATCGTAAAGCAAGGCCAAATTCCACATATCTGGCGCTACTCCACGACCGTTCCAGTCTTCAAAGGAAAAGGCGATGCCAGAGTGTGCAGCAACTACCGTCCAATACGCCTTCTCAACCACACTATGAAGATATTTGAGAGGATATTGGATTCACGCATACGAGATATCGTCGATATTCCA
>OZ057407.1:3043596-3068596 GCA_964056735.1 Allodiplogaster pararmata
GAGATATCGTCGATATTCCAGCTCAGCAATGCGGGTTTGTGAACGGAAGAGGCACAACAGATGCAATATTTGCACTCCGTTTACTCGTCGAGAAGCACGCAGAGAAAAGATCACCTCTCCATCTGACCTACCTCGATTTGGAAAAGGCGTTCGACAGAGTCCCCCATGATCTTATTTCATATGCATTGCGCGATCATCAGGTTCCTGAAGAGTACATTCGATGGACAATGGCGATGTACGATGATTCAAAGAGTACTGTCAGAACTCCGGTCGGCATCACAGAGCCATTCGCAGTAAACGTTGGAGTGCACCAAGGGAGTGCTTTGTCTCCCCTTCTCTTCATTTTGGTTATGGATACCGTCACGCGTCCTCTACTGACTCCGGCTCCGTCAACCATCGCATACGCCGACGACATTCTCCTTGCTGCTCCTACACGTGCCGAAATCGAGAAACGCACCCAAGAATGGAATGACGCTCTTAGTAGGCATGGCTTACGCCTCAACATCAAGAAGACCGAGTACCAGGAAATCGGAGTGCAAACGACGGGAGCTGTTCACATCAGCGGTGAACCGCTCCCGAAGACCTCCGAATTCAAGTACCTTGGTTCTGTCATCTCCTCAGACACGTCAACAAATGCAGCGGCACGCCAAAGAGTAAATGCAGCTTGGATGAAATGGAGAGAAGCTGCAGGTGTCCTCTGTGATAGGAATATCACAGCTGGCATACGCGGAAAGATGTATAAAACAGCAATCCGTCCCGTGCTTCTCTATTCGACGGAGACCTGGCCTACAACGCGTATAACCAGGAACATTATCCACACGAATGAGATGAAAATGTTACGCTGGACACTAGGACTGACTCGCCTAGATTGTGTGCGTAACACGATTGTGAGAGGGAGACTCGGCGTTGCCCCAATACAAGACAAGATGCGAGAAGGGAGAGTTAGATGGTATGGACACGTGATGCGAAGAGACGCGACCAACATCGCAAGACACGCCCTTGACATGGAAGTACCAGGCAAACGCCCTCGAGGCAAACCGAAGACAAGATATATGGATACGCTCAACCAAGACCTGCGCCTTGCAAGACTCCACTCGGAAGACGCAACGGACAGATGTTTCTGGAGAGCTAGAAGCCGTACAGCGGACCCTACTCCGACCTCGGCCGGCGCGGGACAACGCTAAGAAGAAGAAGAATGGAAAATAATCAATGACAAAACCATCATTAAGAAACAACATTTTTTCCAAAGAACCAAAGAAACGCGAACTAATTCTCACGGAGTTTCAATAGAAGTAACGAAGAACAGTGCTAGGTACAATTCATTTAGTCTGAGAGTAGCCCGTTGGTTTTCTCGTGTACCAGAAATGCTTGACATAACTTCTTTCAAAATGTTCGTAGAACTGCTTAAAAATAATAATGTGATGAAAAACCTTGCCATTACGAACAAAGTTGACTGATTACAGCCTTTTGCAATTTTTGAACAACAGACGACGCAACAGCAATAGTTTTCACTCTTGAAACGAAATCTCGCTTCTGTTCATCATACGTTTATCCAAAGTCGAGATCTCGAAGTTCTTCACGGAGACATATATTTCAAATCATCATCGAAGATACCCTTGTTCATCCTACCCAAAAAGTCCAAACCATCAATTATCAATTCTTTGCCAAGGGCAGCCGATGGGAACCGAAGGACTTGGTCGGTGAGGAGCAGCTCCTCCACTGCTGATGCCTACTCAGTCAAACCAAGTACCGCTCAAGGTAGCCGCTCTCAAATCACTCGCCAAAGCTATCCTTCTGTACTCCTCCCGATCCAATCACGGACTGGTCCACCGCTATCAAAAAACTCAAACACGCGGATTCGTCACCCGCATGTTCTCTCATCGATCTTGAACTCTGGAAACCGTTGGGCACAAAAGGCTCCCTAGCTCTCAAACTACCCTACAATTGCATTTTTTGAAATGTAGATAAAATATATATATATATGAGAAATTCTCATCTACAATCCATAGAATCATATCAGAATGCGTTCCGCTTATTAATATGTCTAAATGCATCGGTAAACCTCCTCATATCATATCTCAAATCAGTCGTCGCGTGGCTAGACTTTATAAGAAAAAAGAAACTATTGGACTATCCCCCTTTCTCCGTATGAACCGTAAACTGAGAAAAGCCTATGACGCTCATCGAAGAAATAAAGAAGGCTCTTCTAAAAAACGGAAATCTGTCAAAACTGTATCGCTACACTAATGCGAACATAAAGGAAGACACCGGGATTGGTCCAATAACTGAAGAAAATGGTGAAGTTATAACCGAAGATTTCAGAAAAAACCTCTTATTTGCGAAGTACTTTCATTCTCTATATGGAGGTGTGAAAGAGGTTAGTGAATCTAGAAAGGATTTATCCAGACTTCCGATCCCGTCCTTCTCTATCGATTTCGTTCAAATACCCACGCACCTGGTATATTCTCATCTGAAGCGACTCAAATCGAGAAACAACACATCTCCTGACAATATTCCTTATATATTCATCAAGTATACTGCTCTATCGATGTATTTTCCTCTCTCACTCACGTTTGAACGTTTTCTACTTCATGGAGATTGCCCTTCAGTATGGCTAACGGCTACCGTTAGACCAGTATTCAAGAAAAAAAGTGAGAAAACCGATGTCAAAAATTACAGACCGATTTGCCTTACTCCTTCTACTGCAAAGATTATGGAGAAAATCATTGGCCATAAGCTATTAGAGTACCTCAATGAAAACCAACTTATTAATAAACATCAGTTTGGTTTCCGACCTAAGCACTCATGTGAACTTGCTTTGCTAGAAACGCTTTGTGATTGGCACTCTAAGTTGGACCAGGAACATTTCATTAGCTGTGCATTGATAGATTTCTCCCGCGCCTTTGATGCGGTACCTATTGATCTATTAATGGAGAAAATTAGGTCCTTCGGTATGTTGTTGTTGTTGCCGGATGTAGCCGGCTTCGAAGAACGTCTGTGTACTTCGTTTCTTGTTCTTCTTCTTTTTTTTTTCTTTTTTTTTCTTATATCTTCAAGAACGCTGCGACATCCAGCGGCTTGGTCCAGAGGTCGATTGGAGACAGCGCGGTCGGGTGGCATGGGCAGTTGAAGAGATGCGCAACGTCGTGAGGTCCGGAAGAGCAATCGGGACACACGTCGGGGATGGATTCGTCAATGCGGTGGAGGTAGTTGTTGATGAATCTGCTGAATCCCGAGCGGAGCTGGCTGAGCGTGCATCTAGTCTTGCGGGGTAACTCCTTCTCTTCTTCCTGGATAAGGGGCGGAGGTCTGCCTCCCAGGATGACGGCACCCTTCAACGATTGGAGTTCGTTCGAGACCATCATCGAGTGTACGGTGTTTGCGACTGATTTCCCATTGTTCGGATCCTTTGACATCTGTTTCGCGGCTTCGACAGTCTTCTTGCAGCTCAACACGAGGTTGTTCTTCATTGCGCGAGGGGGCGCCGGGCAGTCGAGGAGGCCGTGGTGGATGTGTTCTGGGTCCAACGATCTCGCGAGGTACTGCGCGGCAAGCATGTTCAGATGGGATTTGGTGCGCATGACCTTTGATTCGCGATGAATATGGTCAGTGTCGGCCATTTGATGATTCCCTGTCACGACGCGGAGTCCGGAGTTCTGAGAACGTTGGATTTTGGCGTGAGCGGAGTCCGAGAGGAAGGTGGACCAGGCGGGTGCGGCGTAGTTGCAGATCGCTTGCGAGATGGCTTTGAACGTGAGGCGGAGGGTTTCTAGGTCCTTCGGTATAAATGGATGTCTTTTCAGATTTTTGGAGAGTTTTCTCCGAAACCGTGTGTAAAGTGTCAGAATAGGGAACAGTGAGTCCCCTAAATACTCCACTCCGACTGGGGTTCCACAAGGGAGCTGCCTGGGCCCCATACTTTTCATTCTGTACATAAATGACATTGCCGAACTTCTTCCAACTGGGTGTCATGTTACTATGTACGCCGATGACGTTAAACTCCACTCCATCGATGCCCAGAATGCCTACAAGAGGGGATTAATCGAGTTTATGAATGGTCGAAAAAGTGGAGACTTAGTATCTCTACCTCTAAAACAGTTGTGATACGTCTTGGCTCAAATCATCCTGTCTTTCCTTTTACTCTCTCAGGGGAACGTTTGCCGGAATCCAACGTAGTGCGTGACTTGGGCGTTGAATACTCCAACTCACTATATTTCTCTCAACACATGGAAACAATGTGTAAGAAAGCAAATGCCAGAAGTGGTTACATTCTGAGGACATTCAAATATAGAGACCTTAACTTGTACAAAAAATTATTCGTTTCTTATGTGAGACCTATAGTGGAGTACTGTGCTGTAATATGGTCCCCACACATGAAGAAGTATATTGAAATGGTTGAGAATGTTCAGCGCAAATTCACCAAGTGGATTTTCAGAAGAACCAGTCAGGCTGCGCTGAGTTATGAAGACCGCCTACAATCTCTTGGTCTACAGAAACTTCAAATAAGAAGAAGAAACTTAGACCTTGTGATGACCTACAAAATACTCACGGGTAAAACGCCACTTTCTGCAGACTCCATCTTCTGTTTATCCGCTCATAACTACCTAACTAGATCGAAATATCTACATCTCAGAGTTCCACGTTTCAGTACAGTTTATCATTCTAATACTATTGCTGCTCGAGTTGTGGAATTATGGAACGCATTACCATTGGAGGCGAAGAAAGCCGCTAGAACTGAATCATTTAGAAATTTTCTTAGTAGCGTAGATTGAAATCTACGTAATGTGTCCGCTTTGTTTCAACGTTTTTAGTTTGACCTTTTCCTGTTCTCACCTTAATTCTGTTTGAGAACAAATATTCTTCTTTTTTTGCTTTCTTTTTCTCACTTTTCCCGTAAAAGTGACATGCTTGTGACTTAGCTACATTGTGCAATGTACTTGATGCTATTTCACTGTGCAATAAAGATTTAAAACCAGGTTATCTCTCAAACTAAGATGATTAATGGAACAGCAGGTGTTATTGAACCTCGTGCGGGGAGTTCTCTTGAGGGTAGGAGACTTCTGCATTGCTTTCTCCCATTTGCTCTTCTAGCTGCAATAAAGTAATCAGTATCTACATATAAATTAATAGATCTCCGGTCGTTGAAAATCATTTTATCAATTAAATTTTTAGAACATCAAAATTATTTTCCTCTCCTCCTTAAACGGTCTCCTTGGATAGGATCTCATTTTTTCCTCATTCACTACTCTGAACTCGGTCAACTGTTGCCTCATTATTCTGATGATCCTTTCTCTTCCCTCCGCTCGTCCTCGTTTCTGTGTGACTATTCACTGAATTTTACGAGATTCGAACCTTTTTTTCTGTCGAAGAGATCAAGTTTCTATGCACTTTTTGAGGTTAATAAAAAAAGGGCAAAAAATATTGATTTTTCGTATACCTCAACGGCGTCGTACTTTAGACTGGAAGCTTCAAAAGGCGGTCGCTGCGGCGCTTCGCAGTTCTGCAATAAGAAATGGAATAACTTATCAAATTTTTTCTATTTCTTTGACGTTTAGGAAAAAAAATGAATTTTCTTCTTTTGAATTGGGCAGCAATCCGAGTGTTCTATCATCTTGGTATCCGAGTCAAGTTTACTGGTTTTTCTCTGTTAAAAAAGTTTCCTTCCTTCTCCTGCAAGAAAAATTCCTTGAAGTATTACTTCATGAAATGTTAAGGTTTCTTTTAGAATTAATGAAAAAATTTTGTTTCGTTGTTTCAACTTTTTTCCTTCTTTCTCCTGTATAATATAAAGTTTCGTTCTAAAGTATACGAACTATTGTGTTCTTCAAAATGTTTGCTCTAAAGCTCTTTGGATTTCGCAATTTTTTAGGGACAGAGGCCCCCTACATAGGGTATTACATGACCACTTAACCCCTGCCGTGGATTCTACAAAAACTAATAAGTTTAGAACCTACTTACCAAATAGGATTCTGAGAAATCTATGAGTCAGGCCAAATCACCATATGGATATATCAAAAACAAGCACAAAACCTTCTGGAATCCTCTAGCAGCGAGATACTCAGATGCGTGACGGAAGGCTGCGTGGATGTCATCCTTGATTTCCTCCGGCAGACGGTCGCTCCTTGACAAGGCGAACACTTGCCGTGGCTGGCATGAGAAGCTTGGCGGGCGAATCAGCGAAGACGCCGGCAGTGGGAAGAACGAGAACGTCAGCTTGTTACGGTAGACATTTTGTACCTGTGCATCTCTTTTTGCGAACCAAGATCGCAGACCACAGTCTTTGTCTTGTCTGCCCTGCAGGCTCCATATTTCCCAATCTATGTTTTCATGAACAATCTCGAGTGTCGCTAAAACAACTTGTGCTTCTCCGCATTTATCACATTCTTCTTCTCTTACGTTATCTCCTCAATCTGGAAGCATTTTTTTTACCATAGGTTATTTTTTCGGCACCCAATCTTCCGGGGGTAGGTGAATGAAATGTCATTTGAGGATTCCGGATCCAAGTCAGCAGGACGTGCGAATAATGCACGACTCGTGTGAGTGACATCCTTGGTCCATATTCTTTTTTTTTGTTATCGAAAATTCTGATGTAATCAACCCGTTCAAAAGGTAAGTTTTTTCTCGAGTAAACAGTTTGCCTTGCTTGAGTTGTTGTACAACTGTATTATCCTCCAATATTGTTTTCAGAGCAAACGTTTCCGTCTTCTACTACGATACGGTTCCTTGCTCGAAACACACTGGCAACAGTGGCCATTCGTGACTCTACAGCCTTAAGAGCCTGTCACGGATGGAGCCGGATCATCCAGTCCAGAATCGAGCGCGACCTCAGGTGGCGGATAGAGGGACGCCTCCCTACGAAGAATTCGTGCTGGGAGGTAGCGGGAGAAATCCCGCCGCGGACCAAAACTGGGTAGTATAGCTCGTCAAAGGAGGGCGGTGCCGGACCGGCCTGGGCATGCCACCGGACAAAACAACAGCCGATACTCCGCTATACTTATCAATGGCGAGTCGAGGCGCCAGCCAAATAGCCTCTTGCCTATCTACGGTCAACGACAGGCGAGACGTCTCTACTCCCACCCAAAACGATGCTAGGCCGGGTTGACCACCCATTCACAAGGCCTATAGCATGAACAGGTTGCTACAACGATGTCCGCCTTCACAAGGTGCAGCATGACACTCTCAGGACTGCAAAGGACATCAAAACCCTTCTTCGGACGCATCTTGTCCGAAAAACACGAGAACTTCTCTCATTAAAGAGAGTGCTCATAACCAAGTCTTCGATGCGGGATGCTTGCCGGCAACAACAACAACAATATGGTTCCTTGTTTAGCAAAACATCATTTCATGAAGGGAGCCAGTTTATGTTATTGTAAGAGCTGCGATAAAGTATGCATCATCTTGTGATGGGTATCTCCGCTCAATGGAAAATGTAGATCAATAGTATAGAAAATTTGTGTAAACTAACGATGGCGGGCCAAAGTGGAGAACGACGCCAAGGCACCCATATGACGTCTCCCTTCTTACACACTGCAAATTTGAAATCAAATAATAAATTTTCTCCAAATAGCTCCTTTTTGTTGTGAAAAACCTGGTCATAAAGCATAAGTAATTTTTTTCGAGACTCCAAATTTTGAAAGTTTTTAGAACACACATAGTTTTTGAGAAAAAAGTTTCTTCTTCTTCTTGGATACACATATCCGCCGTGTAAGGACAGCAAGTGAACAGATTAACGGGCGGCTAAACTATATTCTAAACTCTGGCGGTTATCTACTTTCAATTAGGAAAGCATACAATTATCTATCGATAAAAGATTTTAAACTGTCCCCGTGAGTCACTTTTTTTGGCTTTTTTACCGCTTTCTGCGGAATCTTTTGAAAACCTTTTTTAAAAAACAATTGCCTTTGACAATTGGAAGCCTCAATTTATGCACCTTGGAATTTTCTGACTTAAAGGTATTGAAACTTCACTATAAATGAAAATTGTAAAGCAGATCATTCTTGACAAGCATTCATTGAAAAAAATAATTTTTCAACAAAAAAGGTCCGTTTTTTTCTGAATTGTGAAGCTCAGCGAGACTTATTTTGTTTTCAAAAAACTTCCGTTTCCTGAATCTACAACAACAAAAAACAAGAGAAGCGGTCTTTATAAATAATCAGAAATTATATTAACCTAGTGCTTGATCATACTGATCTTTCTTGCAAAGATTCTACTTTTTGAATACCAATTTGCTCAAAATTAAAAGAGTCTATTCACAGAAATGGGTTGATGGCACTTGATATTCTAAAGAAGGAGCGCTCTTATTTTATGAAATTAACGCTTCAAAAAAGCTCTGGCTAGGTAGAACCTCTATCGGAACAACTTCACGCCAAAAAAGACCACAACATTGTCTGAGTTTTCATTATTCAGCGTTGGGGCTTTATCGGCCTTATCATTAGCTGCTCTCTTTATCGGCCTTATCATTAGCTGCTCTCTTTATCGGCCTTATCATTAGCTGCTCTCTTTATCGGCCTTATCATTAGCTGCTCTCTTTATCGGCCTCATCATTAGCTGCTCTCTTTAGAAACCCAAACAAGATCAAATCTCAAAAGACCTTAGTGTATGGGTTTACACTAAGGTCTTTTGAGATTTTATAGAGCGGAACTATTTAGTTCCAATTGAAATCAGTCTAGAAAACGATTTTAAACACCAAATGTTCACACCTGAACTGAACTCATTATAAACCTGTCCGTATTTTACAACTTCTCTCAGTACTCTATTACGTCATCCGCGTATAATACGTTTTGCAATACACTGGAAATTAGATTATTACCCGAAAGTTACAGCTCACATCGTCGAAACGAGGTGCCATTTTCCAATGCTTCAGCTTTCTCAAGGCCGTATTCCGAAGTCATTTACTTCTTTTAAATTTAAGTCGACAAAAATGATTTTAAAGAGTTATTTCATGATGCCTTTTTCTTGCACTAAACGACACATGCAAGACTTTAACAAGCCATCCTTGGCCTAAGGCCTGATTTACAACTGAAAGACGATCTGAAATCTCTACCTTTCGAAAACTATTGTCGAGCCGAAGTTTCGGTTACAAGACTTTCTCCACGCCACGCTGCGGAAAAAAGTACTTTATTACAACTTTCCGTTGTACTAAAAACTTTTTTGTTTCATTTTTATTAAAAAAATTATAGAAAATACCAACCAGAATTGTTAGCAGAACTCGACTTTTTCCGCATCTTTTTTTATGTAGAGTTGACTGTTTCAATGCGCTCTGCTGTTTTGAACCTCCAAAACGTCTCTAATTGCTACCTCCTGATCATTAAAAAATTTAATTAGATACTTCAATTAGGATTTTTCTTCAACCTCTATGCGTTTGTCTTGAATGCATATGAAATCGCGAAAGATCTTTTATTTTTTCGAATGAAGCATTCTCGCTCTGAACAATTAAAAATCGAGAAACTCATAATTTGCGAAAACCGCGCTCTATCGGCAATACAATTCTACATACTAAGTAAATTGTATCTAGTACTATACCATAACATCACTAGGCACACCGAATTTAAATATTGAGCAATGACTGATTCAACTGTTTCCCTTTGAAACGAAATAAAACATCTTATTCGAAAAAAAATGTGCTGAGATTCGAAATTGCATTACAGCTCATAGAAAACAAACGGGACTAATAATTATACAGAACAACGGAACTGAGCTTAAAAAGCGTTTGAATGACATCTTTGAAGTATTTAATAGCGATATCCAGCTATTTTGAAAATTTTTAATCAATTTATATCTTTCTTAACAGTTCGATACTACATTAGTCAAGCTAGTGAAAACTCTCATGTGAGAATACTTTTCATTCATTTCTGGAAGACAATTCTCGGAATTTCAATTGCAAATTACCTAATTTGAAAAAGACAAATTTGTATTGCTCCTTTCAGGATCCATAAATGGGGATGCTTTCTCCTACTAAAAAGCAAGAATCTTCTCGTTTTAGCACATTTAAATGAAACAAATCGATATCCGCCAGACAGTTCTAATTTAAAACTTCGCTATAGTTGGCGAGTTATGCGGTTCTTCTTTCTTACATATAATACATGGTGTTCGTCTCTCATAATCACTACTTATTATCTCGAGGAAAGAAAGACACGACCAATGGCATCAGAATATTCTAATCGGGGTTCATGAGGGACTTGAGGAAGGGCTTCAAGTAGTCGTAGCACGTGAAGGAGACCCCCACTGATATAGGGCCCTTCAGCCAGTTCATGGAGAGACCCTTGTAGAGACCTCCAATGATACCCTCGTTCTTCCCGATGACGTAGAGGGTCTCTAGGACAGATTGACCGGGCGGGACTCGACCAGTTTGCAGTCTTCGCCGCACAATGTCGAGAGGGTAGGAAGAGGACTGACCCACTAGGCCCGCCGTCGCTCCAAAGCACACTCGCAACAGGGGAGGAACCTGCGCAAAACGATAGCCATTATCTATTTTTCTACAGAACACCTCACAAACTAGAAACCCCTAACTCCTCTAATTCTGATAACAATACTGTAAAACGCTAATTAATAAAAGTTTAAACCGATAAACAAACATTATATTTTAAAAGTATGTAGAATTAGCAAATTTTAAAATAACGAGAATTTAAAGATGTAGGAAAATATTAAAGCAGAAAGAGAGATGAAGTGAATTGAGGAGAATGAGAGGGACGGACTGGAAGCCCTAGGGAGTTCGATATATATTTAGGCAGGTATGCATGTTGTTGTTGTTGTTGCCGGCAAACGTCTCGCGTCGAAGAGAGTTGGCTATGGAGAGCCGCTCTCTCCCTCTCTCTTGTTTTTTTTTGGTATGCATCAAATGATTTCCCGACTCATCCTTTTTGCATGAACCCTAACCAGGCCGATAAGTCACCTGCACTTAACACAAAATGTTGAGAAACTATTGCTAAATCGGACGGAGGCCCAGAATTGAGGGAAGCGAGTGAGGGGTAAAAACTCGGTCGCTGTTAATGATTCTGAGTCCTTCGGCTCTAATAGGCGGTCGTTTCGGAAGCAGGGGTTAAGTGAAGCCGCCCAAATTGGGTTTACATGTATCCGCCGCTCAAAGTTTGGAGGAAAAAAGAAGAGGGGATGAAGGAAAAGGGTGAGAAAAGAGAGGGAGTTTTTTGTCAGTAGTGTGTGTACATGTATCCGCCGACGGGACCGATCCGGTCACTATTTAACCCCTGTTCGGAAGTTTTTGACAAGTAGAGGTGATCCATGTTCTAGTCTACAGACTACGTTCTTAAAATAGTTACAATATTGATAACCAGGGATTCAAAATTGAGTCAATGGCGTTTAAATTAAGATCGATTGAATAAATGCCGCTTCATGTCCTACTACATCGGTAACAAATACTTCGAACTTAAAATTTTCTGTGTTGTCTTAAATCTTTAGCGTGCGCCGGTCGCAATAGCCTCTATCTCACAACAAAATTCATACAACCCTAGACTAATCTTCCTCGCGCTTTTTCCCACCTCGCGGCAGGGTACGCGCTCCCCTGAGATGCAGGTCAGAACTATCCTGGTAGAACCAGTGGCTGCCCACTAGATCACTGCTGTTGTGAATAGCGTGCATAAGCACTACGAGCATTTCTTAACCCCCTTGGTTTGGGTGGATCGGTCCGGGATGGGAGTCTAACTCGGGACTCTTCGCACAATAGTCGAACACATACCATTATGCCACGCCCGGACTTTATAAAACCCCAGACTATTTCTCGTAAAGACAAATTCAGTCATGATCCCGATTTTCTTGACGAACCTCCTTTCCCGTTTCTTCTTGATAGAACAACTTCAGACTTTCGAAGGTGAAAAATGAAGCTCCTGTAATTTTTTGCTGTTGTTCTTTTCACTACATTATTTGTATAAATGGAAATGCTTTTACAATACCGGTCAGACAAAAAAAGATTTTTAAGGTGTTATCTCGCCCTGCGTACTAGTTTTCTTGAGTCTCTCTCTCTCTCTCTCTCTCTGTCGGCGGTAGTAAAATCATATTTTAGCGGATGTTTATTTAATTTTAAACTTTTTTCTCATATAATTTATAAGAAATGACTTCTACACCGAGATATAAAGTTTCCAAAAAAATTTTCTTCAGAAGAGATCTTCATTTCGGATGTGTGATCTGAGAAGTCAAAGTTTATTTTAAAGTCTTATCACTAAACCTATAACCACTTTAAAAACGAACAAAATAAATTGTTGATTTCTAACATCAGCTGAGACAACCCCATATTTGTTTACAGGGTGCGGCGTTGTTATAGCATGAAAATGGGACGCAATTCAAACAGCTCTCAAAATCATAAAATTCTATTTTCATGCAAATTTCTTATTCGTAAATGTTCTGTTTCTTGTTCCTAAAAATTTCATTAGGTTCGGTCAACTTGGAAAAGAATGGTCGCCGCCAGTCCGATGCGCATTGTATTCCTCTGCATGCACACCCAAGGTAAACGACCAGCGGACATCGCTCACATGCTGAAAGTGCACCATTCAGTCATACATCGAGCCTTGAAACCTTTCGAAAAAGTTGGAGGAACTCAAGATCATCGTCGAAGTGGTTGACCTTTGACGGCTACTTCGTCGAGAATCATCAAGAAGGTCAGAGAACGCATTCGTCGAAATCCCAAAAATGCATGAGGAAAATGGCTCATGCATGATATCGAAATTTCAGCGGGTCGGTACGAAGGATTGTTCACTAGGCCAAAGGATTGTTCACGAGGCCGAAGATTGTTCACGAGGCCGAAGGATTGTTCACGAGGCTCTAGGGATGACCTCTTATCGATTGTTCATGAGGCTCTAGGGATGACCTCTTATCGATTTCGGAAGCGAGCGATGCTCACCGAGCGTAATAAAGAAACAACAAAAAACGCGCTCCTAGTTTACCCGGGCACGCACAGGCGAACTTGAATGTACCACCTTCAGTTATGAGAAGCTTTTCACTTTTGAAGCTGCATTCAACTCTCAAAATACAAGCGTTTTTACTGTATCACCAACTCTGGCAGAATCGTCAACAGAACTCAAAATCCAGTTTTCTTGAAAACCCGTTAAAAGCTTCTCATATTTTTCTATGAAATGCAATGAATTTCCTGTGAGAATGACTACAATGTGCAATTTTACCTCTTATATCTGAAATGCAACTTACACTGTGCAATAAATCATTCATTCATAAAGGGAGGCTGAACACGTACAGAGTATAACAAGTACACAAGCATAGTTATATATTCAGTCAACTTTGGAGCACGGACCTTATACTCATTAATGAGGGCCGATGATGGTGAGTTTATGATTCAAGAACAAGAAAAGTTGGACGGAGATAGACTTTTACGATAATCCGTCACAATCCTTTCAGCTCCGCTAAACATCGCTCAAAATCCGCCATTTTTCGTTTTTTTCGGTTTGCTCTCGAAATTTTTTCGACATCTCGGAAAAAAACTTTTGTTGGACCCTTTTTTCGACTATTTTGTTTATCAAGTTTTCGAAGAAAAAAAATTTTTTTCTCGTTTATTTCGTTTTTTTTCAAAAAAGTTTTCGAATTTTCGAAAAAAAACAACCAAAAAACCAAAAGGGAAAAATGAACGGCCCTGATGGGGACCACGGCCGAGTACAGTCCTGATGATCTACAAAGCGAAAATAAGATCCCTTTTCAACTATGCCGACCCACTTTTCACGCCCCAACTCGCGGAAACAAACTGGAATAAGCTCCAAATCTGCCAGAACAAAGCAATAAGGACTGCCACTTGTAATCTGAATATGACCGGTACCCATCATCTCTCCCATGAAGCCAAGACCCTAACAGTCTAACTTCATAACACAATGATAAGCCAACAGTTCTTGGCAGACGCAAGGATAAGGAAGGACTATCCATCGAACAAGCTGTTTTCGCAACCGAAGCCTTCAAGAAGGATCAAGCAACACGATCAAGCAGATGCGGAGCTGAACCTGCTCGAGAATGACAGCAAAGAAGCTCTGAGAAGAATCCATAGAGATACGGTCAAAGATTTACTGAGATCCTGTCCTCCGAACCCGGTTATCAATGCTAGACCTCCCCTTGTACATAAATCTGCGACCTCACTATCTAGAGAAGATCAAGTCACTCTATCTCAATTACGCAGTCGGTACACTAGCAAGTTGCAAAGCTACCTGCATAGGATCGGAGCCGCCTCCACTCCAGTATGCCCCAGATGCATGTTAGAAGAACATACCCTCCTCCGATCTCTTTGATTGTGCTGACATTTTCCGTGCTTATACGTGATGTTGTTATCAGTTGTATACCTATTATCGATTGTTCATTTCTTTTCATTAGACATGCCAGGACAGAACACTTCATCATACGGCCAATTCAGTTCAAGAGTGGTGGGCGGCGTCTTTCCCGGCATTCATTTCGAAAGAGGAATGACCGGCCTCGTCATCCGATCTTAATCCTCTCGAATATGCGGTCGGGGGGGGGACATGGAGGCCAAATTCTGTAATTCTCCTCTTGAAAACTTTTGATCTCTGAAAGAATACCTGAAGAAGTACTGGAACAATCTTTAACCGGGCTATCTTCATGCCGTCATCACCAAATACTCTGAAAGACTACGCGCTGTCGTACGAGAACGGAGAGGCAGAATCGAATAAATTTCATACCACTTGATTCTGTAAGTATTATGAATAAAACTTATTAAATTCACTTCGATTGATTCGCATATAACCAAAATTAGGGTGAAAATATTTCACGCTATATTTACGCCCCACCCTGTATACAACATATGTATGAGCGTTAAGGCTTTGTTTCATACCTGACAAGTTTGAGCTATTCTATTTAAATTTTCCTCGTGGCAGGGTGCGCGCTCCTCTCATATGAAAAATTAAAACCAGTGGATGCTACGAGACGTACCAAACCCGGACATTGCGAACCGTGTTTTTTTAAACGATAGCTACCTGCATACGGTATGACTCCCGCCAGAGTTGGCAGCAGGCCGCGATATAGTCCTGTCACACCACCCGCTTTGAATCCTTTCACGAAAACATCCAGCACGCCTGAGTACTGAGAGCGAGACGAAACCGAGAGGCGCGCCTGTCATGGAATGGAAAAAAGAAGAAGCAATCTTTATTTAAATGATTTCGTGAGATAAAACTGTCACATTTACATCAATATCGTAGGATTAGTCGAGAATTTTCTGTTAACAAAAGCTGAGATGTTAAGAAACGTATGGTGTTCATTTATATAAAATACTATAACAGAGGCAGCCGAGCCAAGGCTAAAGTCACTTTACATGTTAAAGACATAGGCCCCCAGCACTGTTGACAATTTCGAAAAACAGCCGTTTTTGAGCGATGAAGTCTGAAATAATGATTAGATATCCATTCTTCGCTCTTCAACTCCAGGGGCCATATTCATAGTTCCTGGGTAGGGGTAGGGCACCCAGGGTAGGCCTACCCGGGGTTGACCTACCCTTCCACGCCCAGGGTAAGTTTCAACTCAAGCTCAAGCATGCAACGCAGTCAAGGAAAGTATCGTAGTAGGAAATCATTCTTTCAAGATATATCAACTTTTTGCACAAATTTTTTAATGCATATTTTCTACTTATTTCGATCAAAATTTACCTGCCTGCTTGAAAACTCAATGAAGTTTTCTCTCTCTCTTTCACTTTGACCAATTTTTTTCTACATGCAATGAGTCAGAACTGATCTGTAGAAAGATGAAAACAAAATTTCTCCGAGTGTATGGAATTGAATATTTTTTCTCCAGTTTTTGAATATATTTTAATGGTTTCTGAGGCGTTTTGGCTCTTTTATAGTTAACCAGTCACCGAGTAGAAATTTAATCACTTTGGCAGTTAACAAGTCATGTACTGCGGACATGCATAACTGCCAAAGTGACACGTGTTCAGTTAGCCAGTCCCCGCACGTTTATGCATTCTGTTTTTGGCGAGTTTAATATTTTTCGGACAGATTTTGGCGCTTGTACAGTTCATTCGGCGGAATACCAGTAATTTGGCGGAAGACCAGCAAAAATTCGCGAAAGGTCAGTCAATTTTGCTCACGTTTTTTTCTGGTAATATTTTCCGTCGAGAAACAGAGAAATATCCATTGAATCAAAATCAGACTCGAGAAGTTTCACTTTGATCAAAACATTCGTTGGCGTTTAACTGGGCCGTAATGTAAAGAACACAAAGATTCTTTTTTAATCGGAACTTGATGAAAAGTGAACAGTTAACCAGTGATTTAGTCAGTAAATTTTTTTTTATTTCAAAAAAGTTTTAATTCACAAAACTGAATAAAAATGCTCGAATTCAAATGTGATTTTTTTCCTCTCAAGTTCCAATTTAGATATAGGCCTAACCAGTAAAGACGCTGTTTCGCGGGTACGCATGTCATAATGACGATTTTTCATTAGCACAACGCAGTATTTCAGTAAGGTGTTTTACGTTTTTTTTCTGCCCGCTACGGTATTTAATTTGATGTACTATGCGGTTATTTATTTTATATACTTTTTGTCAAATACACAACTGAATAAAGATGCTCCAAATCAAATTTGATTTTTTGCTCTAAAGTTTCAACTTATCAAAACCAGTGAGGTGGGTACGCATGTGGTGATGAAGAGTTTACTGACAGGAGCACACCATTGATTAGGAGCGAGGTGTGTCACAGTATTTCGTTATTTTTTACACGAGGGGCCGCACTTTAATTTTGGGGCCGCATTTTATTCCCAAAGTAAAGCGTAGCCTTCCTTCAGCCTTCCACCCCAAATAAAAAAAAATTATTTCTGCAATTTAAGTTTGACATGAAACTCCCGAAGAGACTAAATCTCGAAAGCGAGCTAAGAACACGAGTGCTGGACGCACAACTGCGAGCAGCTGAGGCTCAAAAATTGGTTTAAAGGCTCACGAATCGACGGCGAAAGCTCAACAAACGGCGGTGAATACGATAGACATGTACTATCGTATGCAAGTAACAAAGTTTTCGTATTCAACAGATACGGGAAAAAACTTTCACAAACTTATAATCTTGCTTGTACCCGGGAGTAAATTTTCATGTCCAGTTTCCTCGTAGCTGGTATCTTTTCCCACCTCGTTCCCATACCCAATACAATATTTCTTATAGTTTTACACTCTTTGTACTTTCTCTAAGGCGTTGATGTGTCGCACGGATAGAGGGGACCAAATTTGGCTACCGTTGCTATCTTGCTTTGATAGTAAATTTATATGTATGTCAATATCAGAGTATTCTCTTATTCTCTGTGAAACGATGACAATGCTTCCTGAGGCTTCCTGAGAAAAAAATGTTTTTGTAATTCCTAAATTGGAAACGTCGTGATTTCGCTCAGTGCATATTCGTTATCGAACTAGAATTTTTCACTGTATGAATCGCTAAACTATAATTTTTTTAGTTCTAGGAGTTTTATAATGGTCAGAAAATATCGTCATCAATAAAATTGTGTATAAAAAATTGAGTTCAATTTCCACCATTGCAAAATTGAAAGGAAAAAACAATTACCAAAGCAGTACAGTTTCATCATGCGAAAAAGTCGATCTCACACCATTATTTCTTAAAACATCAATGCGCGGAATAAAAAAAATGAAATGAAATGATACGTGTTTAATGTTAGTTCAATAAAGGAAGATGAAAAATGTTTATAATTTCTCCGTGCAACGTAAGAATTAAATTAAACTTGCACCATTGAATTCGTCTCATCAAGACGTATGAAAACATTAGTTTTCTAATGATGTCTTGAAAATCATCAAGCTTACCCGGTAACTTACCCTGGTCTGGGGCAGAGTAAGCAAAAGGGCTACGTTGGTAACCCACCCGGGTAGCCTACCCAGCTCTATGAATACGGACTTACTGGGTAAGTACCCCGGGTAGCGAGGGTACCCTACCCGGGGTACGGTACCCAGCCCCTATGAATATGGCCCCAGCTCACTTATCATTACTCTATACCCGCCCGCTCGAAAACTGGTCGTCCTTTTCAAATTTCAACAGTTATACTGAACCTTTGGTGAACTATAGTCAAGATTGGTCAGCTCGCGTGTCGCTTCATCTTCCCGAGAAAAATTTGAAAACCGAACATTAAAATTGGTACCAGAACCCGAATAAATGTTCGGTCGCTCAAGTTATAGCACCGATAGTTTGTTTAGTCTTGTTATTAACGCTGCTTAAGAATGAGCCAACCTTGGCTGTGTCGAGAGGGTAAGTGAAGAGTGTGGCTGTCGTCGCTGCTAGGGAACCCGCGATATAACGACGACCGGGTGTTCGCTCTCTGCAAAAATCAAGAAAATTCTTATAAAAGTTAATTTTATCACGAAAAGGCACCTTTTACAACTCCACGGAACCGTTTTCTCAACTGGTAAGAACGCTCATATATATGATTTTTTTTCTATTCTAGTCAAGCAATTCCCAAACCCTGAACTTCTTCTAATGTCATTAATTTTTTTGATATTAATAATTTTTAATTGAATTTTTTGTTGAGCGGGAAGTGAGTAAAAAAAGGTTGACCCTCTTCTGTCGACGTGGAGTATATGCTTGAAGTGTTCGTGGGCGGAGAACTGAATCCCAGCGTATGGAACTACGCGCGCCATCGTGGCGGAGTTGCCGCGGTACAACGCGAAGAATCCATCCGACTTGTAGGTGTTCCGGACAAACTTCAGTGCCGCTTTGAACGAATATCGGCGCGTTCGCGAAACTACAACTATTATAATATGATTGAGAGAACAATCTTGAAATGAGAACAAACAAGTATAAGATTACTTGATTGTGGCATAAAAAGCTGGTTCACTTAAATATAGGAATCTCTTTCTCTGAAAGCGTGCGCGCACTCCCACAACATCGAAGATAATCTATGCGATACTGCTGTGTAAATTACATAATAGTCTTCATAATTTTGTCACGCACTCATAGGATACCTAAAATTGTCAAAAAAGTATTCGTGGGTGGGGGGCCGAGCGGGGAAAAATTTTTTTGTTGGTTTTCTAGTATGAAGTTGATTCCTTGTTGTATGTTTTGAGATTTGATTTCAAGGTAAGTAATGGAAAAAAAATTAGTTTGCAGTGGAGGGTTATTCGAAGGTAATTCTTTAGCAAGATTTCGACTGTTTTTCTCTTGAAATTGAATGCAATGATACATGGACTGGGTTTTTTTTCCTTTTGAGGCGGGGGTTGGAGGATTTTCCGTACTCTTAAAAAATTTTTGGAGCTCTGAAATAGATCAGTTTATTACTCTTCCCAGCCTATAAGTCACATGAAATTGTTCATTTTTTGCGTGCAAAAACCCACTTGTTTGAGCGAAAAAAATTAGATGCAAATGAAAGGTGAAGAGCTGAAAAGCAGAAATATTGTGTTAGATAAAAACGAAAAAATATATCGAAATTCTTTATTACCACAAGACAGCTTGTAAGGTCACCGCTTATATGGAATTAAGAAATAAGAATGGAAAAATGGGGAATACGACAATTAATTTTCGTTGGTGTCCACTCTTGCTGTTGACAACAGAAAGTTCGGTAGAGTTATGAGATTCGAGAGATCGCTTGCTTTTCATTATTTGAAGCTCTTTTTTAAAAGAGCGGTAAATTTTGATAATTTTTTACAAGTCGTTTTCGACAATACTATAGCTCAGGGACCGGTACACCCTATCCGGTATCTAGCAGGTTCTGGGGTGGTCAATACATAGAGAGATGTCCCGTTGCACATGTATGAAAATAGCAAGCTTGTCCGTTGCAAAATGAGTAGCACAGCGCGTCAAAGGAGGGCGATGCAGGACTAACCTGAGCTTGCCACCGGATAAAACATCAGCTGATACTCCCCTTTACTCTGTAATGGCGAGTCGAGGCGTGAGTAAAATAGCCTCTTGCCCTTTATCGGTTAACGATTGAATTTTGCGAAGATTATCGTGGACTGCGGTTCTGAGGGAGAAAATTTCTCCGGAACCAAAAGGATCTTCACCAAACTTTCATAAAGGCATAGGTTAACTGCCAACTGGCCAAATTTTCATTACGGCGACCTAGTCTCACTGACCTTAAAAAGTTCTATACAGATTTATTTTTCTATGTAAACTTGAATGAAAAAGACTACTTTTTTCAAAAGAATAAGTTACATCTGCCATAACTAAGCCCAGACAGGTTTTATAAAGTCAAAAATGAAAACTGTTAATCTAATCGTGCGAGCAACCGATTAAAAAACCAAGCCATTTTCTACCTTTGACCAAAAGACTCTCTTCGACAGGAATCTGAGCAAACAAAACAACAGCGTTTTTTGTTTACACGAATGTCATCTATTTTGTGTTGTAGGATACACATTAATAGAAGCCTTCTTGATGTATTTCATCTTAATTCATCTGCCTGGCTTTGTTGAAAAGTTTTAAAAAAACAATAATGGCTTCTCAAACGGGCGAATCTATAATGCAAAACGTGTGGGAAGGCAATAAAAGGAGAGATTGAAAGATATAATAGGTCACTCTCAACATTTTCTTGCTTCTCACTATTGGAAGAATCGTAATTTTTTGCAAGGTGGTTAATAATAAGGTTTACGATTTGTATAAAAAACCTAATTTAACTCGGAACGTATAATCTTGTTCTTTTTAACAATCTACATAAGTATTATAGTGCGTAAGGAAGGGACACAGAGGCCCGCCAAAATTGAAAATTATCCGGAACATAGATCCACGATTTTTTGAAAATTTGTTGTTTTTATCCTGAACTTCTGCTCTCGTAGTGTAAGCAGAGACCCTCGGAGTAGGAAACAGAGGCCCGCAAACTGTTTGTAAGATTTGACTTTTTAACCCCTGTCCATCTATGTTAATCAGTTTTCAAAAAAAGATCAATGTCAAGTGGCTTTGACCGCCTAAAAACGAAAACAGATAGAAAACAGCTCGAAACAGAAAACATTCAAAAGACAATATGACTTGCTTTTTCAAGCTTTGGTTAATAGTCCCCGTATGCGTGTGAGTTTATTAGTGAACAAAAGCTTTGTTTTGCTTGATGCGGTTGCTGTTGCGTGTTTAAGTTTTCTGTCCTATGTTTTCAATTATTTTTTTTGTTGCTGAAGCTCAGAAAGCCAGACGGAAGAGCACCAGGAATGTTTGTAAGAGACTTGCGATGTTAGAAACGCAAACGAAGATTTTCAACGGGTCTTGCATTCGAAATCATTTTGGAACGGATAAAAGACGCGCGTCGCGTGGTTGAATCAACGTGGAAACGAGTTCTGTTGAAAAAAGCGACTCTTATGCATAGATGAAATTTTAAAAATACAACGGAACGTAGTGAGAATTAAAACTTGAGAACTTCGGGACCAATTATTATCATCAATAAAGAACTTATCTGCATGAAAAGAATCCTTCTTTTAAAAAAAATCCTCTAATCTGTAGTATAATGAAGCTCGCTCAGTGATAAACTACGTTCACCTTGGAAGTTGATTTTGGTACGGTCCAAGGGGGCAATGGTGGTCTTCGCGATTGCCCCTGAGATGGCGCCGGCGGTCAACGAAACCACAACCGGCGGAGGATGAGGCGGGTGAAAGTGGAAATACGGCTGAAAAAAGAGAAGAAAAAATTTTACCTCTCAAAAACTGATCCAATTGCAGAAAATTTCCGGGTCATAGAAATTAAAAATGAGGAAAATTTGGGTATAGAGGGGGACAAACACGAAAAAAATATACAAAAATTGGTTATTTTTAATTTGAAAGGGGTGGGCTTCACTTGGAGAGAGGCTTTATAAAAATTACTTTTTTAAAGATTATTTTTACATTAAAAAACGCTTAGGCTTAGGAAAAAGTTTACGTTAACGAGGCCGTACGGCTTAGGCGAACGAGACCGCATAAGAAAATTTTAATTTTTTGTATTTTTAAAAATTTTTTTTGAACGCTTTGAAAAGAGCCCCCTTCCTTGAGTGAAGCGTGCCTCCTAAGTTAAATTGTGCCCAAAAATTTATGTAATGCAGCGAGTATTAAGGTCTGAAGAAAATTTCTTAAGCAAAAAAATTTGCTTACCTTCGAAGTAGAGCTGCCCTCTGTATCGGCCATCCATCAACCGACCGCTCTCCCTCTCCACTTCATCAGCAACCACATAGCGAGCTAGCCCAGTTTTAGATTAATTGAGTCCGATGAACTCAATCTCAACCCAAACATTATCATATATACAGGAAAGAACAAGTCTATTCAAAAATGCGGTACTCTTTCAGATGCTTCGCTCAGAGCTTTAATTTCATCCCACTCCACTTCGCGATGAAAAGACAAGTTAATTTTCAAGAACTTTTATTTAACTAAATTCATAAGATGTGAATGGTGAGGGGAAAATCGGCTTCAATGGCTCGAATGTCTGAATAGTTTAGACCGAGGACCGAGTGGTTTTACGGAAAGAGGCAGTAACCGTTTTTTCGAATGTTCTACTGGAACTTTTTCACTTGAAGACAGAAGTCTTCAATTATATCTGATAAATCTTCAAATTGTAAGTTACACAGTTTAAAGGCAGTGACGCCTGGTTAAGATGAAAAATGAATATCACTATCGCACGGAATAGCAATGTGTCCCCGTGGTGTAATGGTAACACGCGCTCCCGGTTTGAGTCGAGATGGTCTGGGTTCGATCCCGCACGGTGGACTAGCTTTTTTCTTTGCGATAGTTCAATCATTTGTCAATGTAAAAATAGTTTTTCAATTAAAAATAACTTTTTTAAGGTAAAAATAACTTTTTTGAAAATGTAAATGAGTCAGAAGTATGACCCATGGAACCTCTGGGAGGGGGCCTAAAGTGAAAAAGTGCCGTACTACTTTGTTTCATGTTATTTTTCGTTCGCCTGACTACTAATTCGTTTGTGGTTTCTTTTCTAATACCTATGACTTAAAGTTTAGCGCCCAGATTACATTATAGTTGAAGGTAGAGCCTGGTGACGATCAATTTGTCAAATTCAGTTGAAGCATCTTCTCAGGAAAATAGCGCTACTATCCATTTTCATTCCAGATCGCGCCTATTTTCTTAAAGTCGAAAAAGTCGAAGTCTAACGTGTCTGTGGGAGAAGATGCAGGACCGAGGGAATACAAAATCATCTCCTGGAACGTCGCGGGAGCCCGAGCATGGGTGAAGGTGCCTTCTAAGTCTTCTTTAGAAATTTTCGCATAATATAATTAACTCTAAATGAGGCTTTGGAACCTCAATAATATATGAATGAGCATAGTTATAATTATCAATCCAAATGTTAATCATTAGTTAACGTTAGCGAAAAATTGACTGAAAAACTGCTTAACCAGGCATCACTTCTTCCAAAATAGGTCAATAAACATTGTAGATTTCTCAAAAAAACTATTGAATTTTTGTGTTGTTAACCTATAAGATATGCCTAGTCTTTCCAGCGAAAGCGATCAATACCGATTTTTTTCTCAGAAAAGTGGACATAACTCGATAAAAGACGAAAACGCGGACCTCATCTTCCTCTCAGAAACAAAATGCGCTGAGTTGCCGCCCGAGCTGACTGTCAGTTCATAAAAGATCTCCGCCCGAGCTGACTGTCAGTTCATAAAAGATCCGCCCGAGCTGACTGTCAGTTCATAAAAGATCCGCCCGAGCTGACTGTCAGTTCATAAAAGATCCGCCCGAGCTGACTGTCAGTTCATAAAAGATCCGCCCGAGCTGACTGTCAGTTCATGAAAGATCTCGCATCATTTTCCGTCTACACTTGTGGAAAAAAACAAAGAACGACCTTTCATTCAAAAAAAGTCGATAATACTAATGATAAGCGAAGAAGTCTTTGCAGTTTTAATCTTTCATTTTGGCTAATATCTTTCCCCATCAGCCTTTCAACTCACGATCGATTCCCACCAGGCTTGCTCGTAAAAAAAGTCAAAATTTTTTCGATATTTTTTCGAGCAAAAAAAAGTCGGAAAACGAAAAAAACGAGCGAAAAAGTAGAAAGAAAAAAGTCGTTAAAAACGAAAAAACGGAGAAAAATTTTTTTGAGCAAAAAAGTCGAGAAAAACGAAAAACTTTTTCGAATTTTTCGACACGGTTTTTTCGAAAAATGTCAGAAAAAGGAAAATTTGCAACCCTGGTTTTCACCAATTGGGTGAGGAACTGCAGTTGAATTTGGCTTGTCCATGAATTAACTAATAAATCAAAAAGCTGATCTTTTAGAAACGGGGAATTTTACTGCGTGAAAAGACTTTTAAACATTTTAACCGAGAAATTCAATATGCACTAGTCCTTGAAGCACGTGAATTATATTCTCCTCAAGCATTATTATCAAGCCATCATCAGTCACTATGAGGAATGAGTAAGTGGACGGAAAGCAAGACCAGGCTTTTTCTCATCACACGCCAAAACAGCATGTTGATTAGAAAAGTTAATCATGAGTAAATGGTAAACTTGGAAGAGAGACAAAGATTGAAGAAAAAACAGAACGCGCAAACGGACATAGAACTTTTATCGTTCGCATTTCTTTGATAGCGCATCGATTTGCATTTTTACTCACAGTGAGGAAACATCCTGTCTAATGACTATCGGCAGTTCCTGTAAATTTAAAAAAAATGTTGAATGTTTAAGGCTGTTTTTTTAGAACAAACCAAGTTTTCGATTTCAAATCAATATTTGGACAATGTGGCCTGAGATTGTACAGTACAAATCCTGCTAGAGACCGGAATCTTCCATTTTGAGCGATAGAAACGTAGGACGAGAAGGAAGTCGGCAGCCCTATGCCGCGGAAAAATTGAAAATTTTGATTGTCCTCTGATAGGTTGAAAAACTGATTTATAATGCGCTTGATATTTAAAAAAATTAACCAGATTTGACTTGAGAACGTTTTTGATGACTACCACGTCACGAACTGTGCGTCTAAAGTGAAAGGGGGAGGATACGCGGGAGTCGCTTTGCTGTCGAAGACGAAACCTATGAAGACAGAAAAAGTCGGTTAACTCCAGAGAAAAAGAATTGAAGTCAATGAGTTGAAAGGTCACCTCTACTACAAAAAACAGAAACCAAACGCTCATTCGATCGGGATTTTTCACAGTTTACACCTTTCGTATTGCTTTC